>CM040405.1:18753413-19329829 GCA_022702515.1 Ilyophis sp. 1 JC-2022 | reverse complement strand
GCAAGTAAACAATGCAACTTGTCCTGGGTTCAAGAGGAACTAACTTTGTTAACGTTATGCGAATGGTCCTGTTGCTCGCAAGCGAGTAAGGTCAGCAGCGAACTCATTTCTCAGGATACATTTGAACTGAAAAGGAAGATAATAAAGCGTGGACTGTTTGCGTCCTTGTGGATTTATCTATATATCTATCCAGCAGCTGGCGATACAACGCAGTGACAGTCACATTAGCCAAATATACTGGCTAACAACTTAACCAATTTAGCCTTGCTTCACTTCCGCGTGTTGGCGCGCCTCAGAACGCAAAACTTCGCTGTGATGCGCTAGCTGACAAAAATCGCAATAAACATCGACTGACTTGCTTTACGAAACCTGTGTGTTTGCGAACTGTCCAGCGAAAAATGTGGGCAATGGCCATCATTTTGCGTACATGCGATCCTTATCTAGAGCAACGTTAGCTAGTTTTATAAGTTTGTGTTTGACATCAGAACATTATCTCTGCCTTTTTTGGTTCGGTTGTATGACTGTCTTGGTGTTGCGCGGTTATTGCAACCATATATATGTTCTATATCTATGATTGCAACATTGGCTTATAGCTGGTATATAGCCGACTTCTTAATACATTTTTCGGACAGCATATATATTGCTGAAAAGTTATATAATTTGTAACGAATAATGTCTGTGCCAAGTTCCATGTGATGTCCTGATATATTGCTGCAAGTATGCAACTAGTCAAACATGTTTCTATAGGAAGCCGTTAGAGGAGTCATGCTATCAAACGGTCCGTAAGGACAAGTCCTTGGTGTTATGGGTCGTTTCATGTGAATTCAAACGAAAAGTAACGCGGGGGTCAATCCGAAGGAAAATTTACCCTTTTAAACCTTGACATTTCCGATATTTCGCGCCCATAATGTAACACCATAATGTAATGGCCATTGTTATACTTTTGAGAAGAAAAAACCACCATTAAAGAAATTAGGGACAGCGTCCATTTTCACTCAATTTTTGGCTTACCCACCTCTACTTTCGAGACCTACAGTTTGATAACCGTAAATGGTTAAAAATAATAATAGCTTAATTGGTCTCATTGTAATAACAAAGGGTCTAGACATGGGTCATGTTGACTTTTTTGCATTAATTCATTAAGAATGAATCCATCTCAAAACTGATTTAAAAAATTCTGCACATTTTTTCACATGTTCTATAATCTATACATTCTGATGTATCCACATGCCAATTTACAGAGTGGGATCTCTTTTACTTTTTAAAGTAAAATGACAAGGGGTGGATGACTGGGTAAAGCAGGAGTGCAAAGATCTGGTCCTGTATTTTGTTCCAACCAATTACCTTTGTTTTAGTTTTATGACCGTTATGCTGTGAAATGGTTATGATACACCTGCAGTCTGTGGCTGTAGCTGGTGGTATACAAGTTTCAGCTGAAGATATGATTGAGCTAATTAAATAATTGACCAATGGATTGAAAATGGATTTTCCACAGATAATGTTCTCATGTCAAACACAAATCCTACAACACAGGACACTTTCTTTCAAATTTTATTAATAATGGTTTGTGTTTTTTCCTGAAAAGATTAACAATGGTCATTAAGGTTACTTTAGCCAAGCCAAGGTTACTTTATGGGTGTGAAATATCTGTGAGGTCAAGGTTAAAAAGGGTCCATTTCCCCCCAGGAATGACCCCTGAGCCCCTTACATTTGTGTGGAAATTGGCGCATGAAACTTATCTGTAACTATAGTTTTATGAATTGTGGATTACTACCAGAGGCAGTACTTAACACTGGATATCATCTGTATCGCGTGCGTGCAGGTCAAATATTTGTATGTGTCACACGTGTCCTAGGATGATGTAGGGCAGTTGGCAACCCTGTATATAAGCCCTCGTCATCCTGAATTCTGTTCCAACCGAATCTTACCGCCAAGATTCAAGAGTGACAGAGAACTCTGGTAGTTATCCAGAATTCATAGAACCGTAGTTGCATTTGTAAACCGTTCTATATCATTCCTCCTGACTGCCAGAGGCAGTGCTTGACACTGGATGACCTCTACCAACAAGGACCCGAGGAATCAACTAGTGATGCACCAATACCGATACTTGTATTGGGTCGATACTGTCCTAATGCTCATAAAAATACTCTAATAACCAGACCCTGTTGAAGCCACACACAAAAAAAAATAAAATTGAAGATTAAAAATGTCAGAGGTTTGGAAGTACTGTAAGAGAAAGGAAGGCTAGAACAGCACGACAGACTGCAAGCATTCATCACTAGTCGCATCGCTCCATGGCCTACCCAATGATGGAAGCTTTTTTGGTATCCGTGCTTATAAACCAGGGACATTCTGGACGTAGACTTGCACATAATCGCTGCACTTGATGGACAGAACCATTCTGCTTGTGTCTTAAAACAAACCTATCTTTTCCTGAGGCGGGTATGGTTTGTATGGTGACTGATAGTATGTCAATCTCTCGAGGTGACAAAGACAATGAAGAGAAGGTAGAAGAGCTTGTTGATTGTGTCTTATTGTAATTTACATTTTATTATTATTATGTATTATATTTACATGAGCCTTTCGAGAAACTCTAGGACACTTACAATGGTGAGAGGGAAACTCGCCTCAACCACCACCAATGTGTAGCACCCACCTGGGTGATGCACGGCAGCCATTTTGCACCAGAACACTCACCAAACATCAGTTGGGGAAGTGAACATTCATTTTTTTTAGGCAATTGAATCAGGGCATTGTTAGGTGGCAGGTTGAGAGCGCCAAGTTGGGAATTTAGCCAGGACACCGGGGAACCCCCTACTCTTTGTGAATAAATATTCTAATTTTCTGAGACACTGAATTTTGGGTTTCATTAGCTGGAAGCCATAATCATCAAAATTACAAGAAATAAAGCCTTGAAATATTTCACTCTATGTGTAATGAATCTATATAATATATGAGTTTCACTTTCTGAAATGAGTGACAAAAAATATTGAACTTTTTCACGATATTCTAATTTTTTGAGCTGCACCTGTAGTCCCCAATTGCAGGGCCCCATAATGTTTGGGACATACATATGGCTTCACAGGTGTGATTAGTCAGGTGTGTTCAATTGCTTCCTTAGTGCAGGTATAAGATAGTTTTCAGTATCTAGTCTCCATTCTAGGCTTTTGCTTGCCTTTGCAGCCTGTTATTGCTGTTTGTCAACTTGACTACTTATTCTGAGGTTTTGCAGCGATTTTACTTGTCATTCACTTCTGTATTACTACCTAGTGTAATTTAAAGTATACAAAAACATAGCTGTTGGAATGCTATTTTTATAATATTTTAGCCTACATGCAAAAAAGAAATATTAACAAGAAGTTTTATCTTATATTTAGAATCTTATTTCTGTTACTTTTTTTTGCTAAATTAGACAAACTATCTTCCAGTGGGGTGAGATATTTTTACTCATTTCAAGATTTGCCAGTGCGGTAAGATAATTTCAGTTGTCAAGCAAAAAAATAACTTAAAACAAGCTAATATTTTCTACCTTTGAGGAAAAAAAAGATTTTTAAGTCTCATTACAAGACTAAAACACTTAAGACAGACATTTTTGTATTGTATACTAATCTCTGTAGTACTTTGAGTTGTGGGTGGGTGATTTATATGGAATATGAAAATATGTAGTTTTTGGTTTGGCACTCCGGGACCAGGGTTGCCTACCCCTGCCATACAGTAATGTAATCTCCTGCATTTGCAATTCTCAGCGCCCAGGCATGCCACCCAACAGAGGAGTGCCCATGGTGCAATGGCGGGACCTGTCCCAGGACCTTACTATGGTTCCAGCTTACCCATGCGCTCTGGAATGTCCCAGTCTGCCATGGACCCTTTGCGAAAGAGGTTCCTCCAGCAACAGCAGGGCCTTGGAAGTCAGAGACGTGGGTGAGTAGCACCTGCTGCCGTGTTACACAGATACAGATGTACAGGCTCACAGAGTGCTGAGAGTACCTGCTGTATGGCTAACACCTGTATCTCCTGCCAGACAGTTAGATGTTCCCAGCCTTTACGAAGCACCGTTGTCTGTTCATGAGAAGTTATGACTTTCAGAGTTCAGTTGGTACATCCAGAACTGTTTTAATCTGCTCTTTGCAGTAAGGCTTATGTACAGATTTCAAGGAGCAAACACACAACAACACATCGATATACAGCTTGATGACTTACAGCCATTTAGCCAGCCATGTGTTCCATACTGTACCAGTGTAATTTACAGCTGAATCTAGTCTCACCCCCCAATTCCCATAGAGATCAGTTCAAATGCAGAGAGGTTATAGTATCGCTTGTAACAGTACCTGAAAATAAGATATCGAGAGTCTTTTGATGTTGATTGGTCACAGACTTCAGGAAGTAACAGCATGCAAAGGATATGCGACCAAATATTAAATATGATACTTTAAAAATATGTTAAAGCAAAATATTCAAATTTTCTGAGACACTGAATTTTGGGTTTCATTAGCTGTAAGCCATAATAATCAAAATTACAAGAAATAAAGGCTTGAAATATTTCACTCTATGTGTAATGAATCTATATAATATATGAGTTTCACTTTCTGAAATGAGTGACAAAAAATATTGAACTTTTTCACAATATTCAAATTTTTTGAGCTGCACCTGTATAAATAAGTTTTTTTTTTTTTTTTTTTCTAATCCAGCAAGTTGTGGAGAGGAGCATTTCTGTGAGCGACAGGCTATTGATAGAGAGAGAATGGCATAGGTGTCAACGTAAACAGTTTGCCCGTATGATATACTGGTTTTCCAACTTTTTGAATGCAAACGGGCATATAAGGTTATGCTCTGGGAAATCTAGTCTAAAACGTTTCTCCATCAACCTGCCCAGGGACTACAGATGAAAATTAGCCCCAATGGCTAAATCTGGCACATTTACATTTATTAATGTGCATTGTCCCTTTCTTAAATAAATAAACCAAAACCTATAATTAATTTAATCGCAGCAATCACATTTTCTTTCTCGCTCTCGGCTATTCTCCCGCTTTGTGAGGCCATGGGAAAAACAAGTAGCAGGACTGATCTAAAAATGAAACGGTAGCCCACAAGATACCTATGTTAGTTAACTTAGCTAACAGTTAAACGGTTATGACTGGTCAATGTTCATGTTTATGCAGTTTTGACCGAAATTAGATGTTTCTTGAGGTTTAAATGTGGCTATATGACTCAATTTAGCGAAGTTACTATGAGTTTCATTGTATATTAATTCATGGCTAACCTTGCAGTCTTTATTAACGTTAACTGTTACTAGAAAATTATCCAAATTAAGATGAGAGCTACGTTTATAACTAGGTCTTATTATGTAGCCTACATTCTCCAGTTCTCCGCCTCTGCCACGGCCGTTGCTCCAGGCTCAGCAGCCGGAGCGAGCGGCTCGAACAAAACACAGTTTGGCTGTGAATGAGCATACACGTTAAAAAAAGGGCGTGGCTTGCTTACTCGAGCCCAACCGTTTTCCCACCCCCAATTTTGGCATTTTTTGAAGCGCAAACGGAGGCGCAGTCGCTCTGAAACAGCCCGTGAAGTTACCCTTTACAATGGCTCTCTTGTCAGCGCTATGAGAGGGTGCCTGGTGGGTGAGGACAGCGGGGGGAGGGATGCAGATTTAAGGCATCCTAAGAACAAGGAATCCCCAAGGCAAGACTGTGACTGGAGTGATCACACCAATTGTTCCATTGGTCGCTGAAGATACTGAATACACAGAACCAACAGCTGAAACTCACGGTCTGTGTTTAGGCGTGCTCCCCAAAGACTTTCGGCGTCCCACAGATTAGAGTGGACTGGCACACAGTGTAGATTAGATCGTGTCCAGTTAGATTACCCTTAACTTTTTATGCGAAGCAGCATTCATTCTCCAGTTCTTATCCTCTTCCATGCATTTCAAGGTCACACACTGTTTCTTTGACTCTTTCAGTGTCAAAAGGCGCAAGATGGCTGACAAGGTGCTCCCGCAGAGGGTGAGTTTCAAAGCAGCTGTCACCCCATCAAAGTTTCTTGGCGGGATCCAATAGAACAAAGTCATCTTTGAGCGGTTGCTACATCCACTGTCAGACAATACTGTACATGGATAAAGAAGAGCCGAGACATATCTGCTTTTGTGTGACATCGAGACACATTCTGAATAGGGCATTGATGATGATGATGATGATGATGATAGTTTTGGTGAATTTTGCAGATCAGGGACTTGGTTCCTGAGTCTCAAGCCTACATGGACCTCCTTGCCTTTGAACGGAAGCTGGATCAGACAATCGCTCGTAAGCGCATGGAGATCCAGGAAGCCATAAAGAAGCCCATCACGGTAGAGACTTCCTGTGATTTCCACCTAAAGCACACACCTCACTAACCATACCAAGAAGCTTTTAACACCAAAACCAACATCAGCAGCAGTTCCATGTCTCTTTAAATGTTGAATCGTTTATGGATGGGGAAGTTATGATAATTCAGTGGAGAATCATGGCTCAGATTGATTGTGGCGATAAATTATGTGTAGGTGCTCATACAGTTATACATTTTTAGAGCACCAGTTCATAATTTTATTCATTAATTTTATCGGAATTGGCACAGTAGTATTCACAATTAAATGACACCTGGCCAAGAGCCACTTGGAAAGCCATTAAACAGTGAACCTAGGCTCCACCTAAGTTTGGAGTTCCAGCTCTCAAGACAACCTCCTTTAATAGAACCAATCCAATTTTATGTTGTTATAGACCCTTTAGAACCTTAACTGGACATCCCCATCTGTTTTGGGTGGTTTCCTGATTCTGTACCTTAATTTAATATTTTTGTTAGCGTCTCAGATTAACTGCATATGTATTCAGCATTGTATATTATTAGTATGATTGAGTTAAGCTTTCATGTATTGCTGCTCTTAGCGGAGTGTTTTAATCTGATCAAAGATGTTGAAATACTTTGACCACTCCAAAGTAATGCTGCAGGGTAGCACGATGTATGGCAAAACCAGAAATATTTTGAAAACCTAGTTGCTGGGGATCTTCCCAATGGGCGGAGCAGTAGCAATCGGTGCTATTTCTCCCTCCCCTTCCCCACGGTTAGCAAAAACGCAAGCTGAGGATATACATCTCTAACACCTACACACCTGGCAAGCCAGAGGGCGAGGAGGCGGAGAAGGTGGCCTCCTGGGAGCTGAGAGTGGAGGGCAAGCTGCTGGAAGACGTAAGTGCGTGGGCAGGTGCCTCAGACACGTGATCAAGGAAGCACTGGAGTGTTCAAGAAGCGTTCATCTAATACAGGGAAGGAAATGAAGACACGGAGCACTGTGGACCATCCAGTCTTATACACTGTACTGCTCATAATGATATCCCTCAGATGAGGCTGGAGCCATCACATTATCCATCCATTTTAAATGTATTTGTAAACATTGCTTTGTACTGAGTGAGTAGTATGTATATTTAAGTAAAGCCGAGAGACCAAATTTGTTCTTTCCCAGAGTGATTCAAATGAGACACTGCTATTGAGTTTGCTCTTTCAGTGCGAGGGTGTTTGTGGGAGATGGCAAGACTGCGTTGAAAAGCTGCCTGTAATGCCATATCAGATTAGACTGGCGTATGCAGTTAAGTTGTTGGCAGACTAGTAAGAAAATAAATGATGTCCTTAGCAACTCAAGCCATCAGAAAAACCAGCATACATTGTTTTCTTCTCACAAGGTGATCGCTTTTAGATTGGTTCGGGCCGTCTTGACAAATAAAGATCACGTTCATCTATTCCAGGGCTGGTATCAGTGCATGTTTAAGCCACTTTTTAAAAAATAAGAGGGATTCCCAGCCACATTTCTCAGGCTCTCTTCCTGTTGTGTTGTTTCTAGTGTATTTAAAAAAAAAATTCAACTGGGTTGGCACGTGTCCTCGGCCCACTCCCCAAAACCAGATGTGCTCTGCGTCCCGCGCTCCCTCTCAAAATGCCTAGGAGAAAAAGCTCATGGAAACTGTTGGTTGCACACGAGGCACAAAGATGTGGACCCTCCTATTTGTGTTCCAGCTGAGAGTTGTCGACTTGACTGCAGCCACATGAAAAGGAGGAACTTGTTTTGATTCAGCCGTTAGAACATGTGTGGGAGGGGAGGGGTGGGTGGGGGAGCGGTGTTGCACAAGGAGAAATGGCAGCGAAGGCTGCAAAGATAGCCAGTCCTCAAGAATCTTGAGTTTCCCCAGAACCAGCCCCTGATGTGGTCAGCCCCAAGCAATGCAGCTGCCTTCTGTGCTTGTAATAACCCACAGACACAAAAACAGTTTAGCCGGCCATTTTGTTTGTTTGTTTGTTTTACCCCCGTTTCCCTAATCTCTTCTTCAGCCGGGGAAGCAGAAGAGGAAGTTTTCCTCCTTCTTTAAAAGCTTGGTCATCGAGCTCGACAAGGAGCTGTACGGACCAGACAACCACCTGGTAGAGGTATGAGACCAAGTACTGCAGGAGGTTGTGCGCACGGTACATGTTTGTGTCCTAATCCCTGCATGCTTTGCAATCCCAGCACTCAAGTATCAATATGTTGCCCATGTGTCTTTTATTGGCCACAACCCTCTTGCTAAAGAATCTCAGAAGAACATCACGGCCGCAAAATGTGTTTCCAGTCACTGACTCATCAGAAATGATTATAATAATTGTGACCAGCAGAAAAAGTCCAAAAAATTGTCAGGAACTTTTTAAAATTTTAAAGTATTTATTATTTAAGTAATTTAGTCAATGCCAGCTCACTGAAACTGAATGTGGAATTCCTATCCACAGTGGAGTTCGTTGCATAGAGGCCTAACTATCAATGTGCTTTGCGCTGTTGTCTCAGTGGCATAGAATGCCCACCACCCAGGAGACTGACGGGTTCCAGGTGAAGCGGCCAGGTGACGTGAGTGTGAAGTCCACCTTGCTCCTCATGCTGGATCACCAGGTACCCCTGCAGTTAGGGCATCTCTCAGAAACGTGGTCTAGTTTGACTGACAAACAACACAAAGGCAATGGAGTGATGTAATATCTGTCCGGAACTCATGTTGAAACGGTTTTATCTGTATGAAGTTGCAATTGGGGAAGTAGACGTGCGAGCGGAAGGCAGTCTGTTTCAATCTCGTGTGGGATGTGGGCTTATCGTAGACCAGCCTACTAAACTAGAATTTTCGCAATCAACATCCAGTTGCTAAATACTCACCCAAGCCAATATTGTAATTTGTGTTTGTTTAGTGAGGTTTCTGTGATTTCTGAATGTACTACAAAGATGTCCTCCTCCTCCCTGCTCAGCCCCCGCAGTACAAGCTGGACCCCCGCCTTGCCCGGCTGCTGGGCGTCCACACGCAGACCCGGGCCAGCATCATGCAGGCGCTCTGGCTCTACATCAAGAACAACAAGCTGCAGGACTGCCACGAGAAGGAGTACATCAACTGCAACCGCTACTTCCGCCAGGTCAGTGCGCTTCCCGCCTGGCACGCGGCACCAGCCTCTAATGCTAATGACTGTTTGCCGCAAACCGATACGAGGTCGCCGTCGAGCGAAACCGTTTGAGTGGGGGGAAAACGGGCGGGACGCGTAGCGTGGTCCGTAGGGCGGCCGAGTCTCGAGCCGTGCGCGAGTCCCTCCGCACGGACGGGTCCGATATCCCGCCGTGCCACTTTCTCAGCTTGCAGTCCCATATCCGTCCATATCCCCTCTCTGCTTTCTACCTGTCTGAATAAAGAAAGAATTACAGAAGAAGGGTGATTCCACTATCCATGGAAAAAAAAAAAAAAAAAAAAAAACACGTCTCTGAGGAATGGGTTCGGTCGGTCGTGACCGTAACACCGTTCCCTTTCGTACAGATCTTCAGCTGTACCCGCATGAGGTTTTCCGAGATCCCCATGAAGTTGGCAGGCCTGTTGCAGCACCCCGACCCCATTGTCATCAACCATATCATCAGGTGAGATGGGAGTTTGGCTCTGTTGGGCCTGGGCGTCAGTAGTGAACGAGCACTAATTTCAGGCGTGGATGATGTGGTTTCTGCCTTGCGGTTTCAGTGTGGACCCCAGTGACCAGAAGAAGACCGCCTGCTACGATATAGATGTGGAGGTGGACGACCCTCTGAAGGGCCAGATGAACAGCTTCCTCTCCTCTACTACCAACCAACAAGAGATTGCTGCCCTGGAGATGAAGGTCTGCTTCGACAGTTTAGTATGTATGGGAGCTGTGTAAATATTGCCGGAAATAATATATGGCTCCTGCCAATCGTTAGTGCTGTGATTAGTTAATTCAGATGGAGCCTCGAGCCCCAAATTGTTTTATTAGATGTTAAGAGGCAGGGCAAGTGTCATTTTTATTGTGGTCCAAATTTAGTATGCCAAGTCTGCCCCATAGATCCACGAGACTATTGAGTCTATTAACCATCTGAAGACACAGAGAGACTTCATGCTGAGCTTCAGCAACAACCCACAGGAGTTCATCCAGGACTGGCTTAAATCCCAGTGCAGAGACCTCAAGGTAGGGAATGGTTTACTACAATTTATGTAGATTACTACAGTTAGTGCATATGATTAATATCGGTTTGCTTTTTAAATTGCCCAATCTAGGTTTAAGTTTATAGGTCATGTATTTGGTACAGTGTGATATTTACTAAAGCAGTTTGCGTTGTAAGTGAATGTGGGATGTTCTTTAACCACTACGCCACCTTTTTGCTGTTTTTCACACGGTCAAGTCACTTACTAATTAAGGTGACATTGCCAAAATGTGGGCTTTTGGGTGCAAGTGATGCTGCCGGTGACCGAGTTGGAGTTTTTCCTCATGGTAATGTGTCCGTTCCAGGTGATGACAGACGTCGCAGGAAACCCAGAGGAAGAGAGACGTACAGAGTTCTACCAAGCGCCGTGGGTCCCAGAGGCTGTGGGGCGTTACGTCTTCTCTAAGGTTGGCAGCTGCGCATTTCAAAAATGTTGTACATTGTACCCCATTTTTTACATGTTATCTGCTGAGTTTCACCCTGATCTAGGTTACGAGCGAAAACCTATACATTTTTTGATTTGGTAGTTCAGGCAAAATCAGTTTGGTAGGTAAAGTCAAGTTAAAGTTGGGCGGCAGTGTAGTATAATGGTTAAGGAACTGGGTTTGTAACCGAAAGGTCGCAGGTTCGAGTCCCACGTAGGACACTGCCGTTGTACCCCTGAGCAAGGTACTTCACCTGAATTGCTTCAGTATATATCCAGCTGTAAATGGATACTATGTATAAATGCAAAAATGCTGTGTAAGTCGCTCTGGATAAGAGCGTCTGCTAAATGCCTATAATGTAATGTAATGTAATGTAAAGTGCTTCCATCTGACCCGTTCAGTTGTTTTCCTAGCTGAACGAGCCAAGGCTGCTGTCTTAATAGTGGTCCGCTTCGTTCCTCTCAGGTGCAACAGAGAAGGCAGGAGCTGGAGCAGGTGCTCGGAATCCGACTGACTTGAGGCTCTATGCACATACTGGGGGGACCCCTCTCAAAGCCTCTATGCACATACTGGGGGACCCCTCTCAAAGCTGGAAAATGCAGCCGAGCCGCAAAACTGGAACCGGTCAACATCCGAAGTTTCAAGCTCTCATTTTTTTTACTTTGCTCTATTTTTGTGAATTTTGCCAATGTAACCACATGCAATTTCAAACATTTACCTTTTTTGTCAGTTAAAGGCTGTCTTCTCACTTTTAAGTGGGGTAAACTGGATTACTTAGCCTTTCTTCTGTCATGTTTTGTAATCGGTACTTCCTGATACCTTGGACCACAGTGAAATGTGCACTCTCTGGTGTCTTTTTTCAACAGCATGAAACATGCTGTTTTCTTTATTGATGCAATGTTTGTCAAATTTTTAAACCAACCAGATTTATTTTTGTATGATTTTTGACATTTTTGACATTTGCTCGGAAGGTGCAAAGATTTGCACACCTAGCCTAAGTTTTGTGGTATTTGTGTTTATCAAGGGGTGTATAGCCTTAAACCTGGAAAGCCACAGTTACACAGACTTATAAATGTTTTATGAAAGCTTAATTGTTTGTTTTACCCAACATGTATGGTTGCCGGGATACAGGAAGTCTTGGAGCTTTGCATGGTCGGTGGGACAAATTGTATTGGTTTTCCCGCTTGTTCAGTTGAATCTATTCCACTGAAGTGTTTACAGCATTTTTGTTTTGTTATCTTGTAGGAAATCAGTGTGGCTTAACAGGAGCCTACCAAGCCTGGTGGGATTATGTTGGGCATCTTCATACAGTGACCAGCTTTGAAACTATATTGATTAGGAAGGAATCAAAGCCATAGATCAAGCCTTCTACAATCCTTCATTTTTATTATTGGTTTTCTTTTTTCACATGTGTGGGTGTTATTTCCTACCACTAGGATTAAACTCAGCAAACCTGATGCAGGTTGTTATTTGTGTGTTGTAAAAGTGTTGAGGAGAAAACATTCCAAAATGTGACATCTGCGCACATACACTTGTGGCCAAGTTTGCACTAAGAGGTGTAAGATGTGTATTTTGTATGTGGAAGTGTTGACAATAATAATATTGTTGTAGTTGACATGTTTCAGTGTGTGCTTGTGAGGAAAGGTGGCTCAGTTTTAAGACTGTCTGCAGGTTGTCATGGTTTCTAGAGAATGTCTCCCCAGGTACTTCAAAAGCTGCTGGCTAAAGTTAATTGAACCGGTATCGGTTATTCCGTGGAAACCACAGACTGGCAAAATTGAAAAATATACAATTTGCACTCTTAATAGCTGTGGAGATTTCCAGTCCAGACTGAGTGATTAAGGGTTGCTTGTCATTTCTGGAGTCCAGGAGAACTCTTTCTTTAGCTGCTTAGAGTTCTTGTTCAAAGCGCTTTGATCTGAAGAACAAAGAGGCACAATGGTACGGAGGACTAGCTGACCAGCTGTGCCCTGTTCAGTGTAGCCTAGAGGGATCCAGGAAATGTAACTCAGTCCATTAAGTGTCTGACCTTTGTCAGTTGGCTAATTGTGTCAGGTGACAGGCATTCAACAAGGATAGGACTGTTGTATCTCAGTATTCTCTGAACCAGGAAATGAACACGCTTTAGATAATTTTTTAAAGGATTTTGCATGTTTTTCTTTTTAGAATCAAGAAGCTTTTTTATATCTTTTTATCATTTGTATGTTTTGGGATTTTGGTACCTTTGTTATAAAAAAAATTAAATAAATAAAGAAATTCTATAAAATGTTTTTAAAATTGAATGCTTGCTGGGAAAAAGTGTACTGTTTAGGGTGTTTAATATTAAATGTGTGCGCTCAACTTTTTTCTAATTGTTTTGCATGGCATAAAAAATTAATAAGGACAAGCCAAGACATGTATCCTGATGTCCAGCTCGACAGTGAGTGTGTACAGTATGAACAGCTCGACAGTGAGTGTGTACAGTATGAATTACAGGTGTCTACCAGTAAGAAAAATACACAAGAATTAGGGCTGTTATTGAAATATACTATACTGACTAATATAATTGAGAGAAATGGATATTGGATGAATGTTCTTAAGGAACATGTAATCAGAAAACTTGCCTCAGCCCAGCTACTAAAACGAGGAGGAAAATAAAGGTACTGAAAACGGCTAGAACCGTGATCAATAAGCTCCTTACCCAGGCAACTTCCCAAAGGGGTAAGATGTCATGCAGTATTGAAGAAACAATCTGATGGTCATTTCTGTTCTTTTATTAAATTTAATGTGCAATTATGGTTCAGTGCTCAAAGTTTTTAACTCCTCAAGTCTTGGCCCTCAGAGAAGTATTGAGTAAAGAGGTTCTCATTCTGTTCCCAGAAATGAGGAAAAAATCTTTTGTGACTTGGAAATCAATACAGTTCTGATGAACAGGGTGGATTTCTTTTCTTCTGAATTTCCTTTTCTTGTATAAATACTTGGGAGAAAAGACCTTACAGCTTTTCTGTAGTCTCTGCCTTGACCTTTTTTTATGACCAGAAAATGGCCAGGGATCTGGGGAATTCTGAGGTCAACATTTATATCTAGTTTTATGGAAACCATACAGATTTAGCAATGAAGGGATTGAACCACAGGAGCTAAGGGCAACCTGAAAACCTAAACTGCATTTATATGATTGCATATGAATGCAAAATGTTTATTGCAATAATGCACATCTGCATTGTAATTATGAAAAACCATCTTGGATCAAGTAACAGTTTCAATAAGAATTGTATTGTGTATATATAGCAGTATATTTATATTTATAAATTAAAATTAAAACAGGCAGTGAGGGGGGGGATGCAGATATTGTGGAAAGAATGTACACACACACACACACACACACACACACAGTGTTTCCAATGAAACTGTACAATACACTGGGTGTTTAACCAGGCGTAACGGACTGAGAAAACCGATCATACCGTTGAAACTGCCCCTACGTGTTTGACTTTGTTCTGCTGGAAAGTTTCAAAGCAGTTGAGAGTGAAAGACTTATGAAACTGGATAATCTGGTCATACCTGTCTCAGGCCTCGATCTGTTGCCAAAGTTATTTTTTGGGAACTGGCTTGAACCAACTTGCCTTCCCCAGTGTGGAAGTTTTACATTGTTTTATCACACTATAGAACTAAGAACCAGAATTTATGTATTATTTATTATTATTCATATTAATAATAATAATAATATAATTATTATTAGCTATGGACAAACGTTTTAGGATCGAATATTTTAGTTTACTTTTAATAATTTAGACTTTTGAACATCTGACCGTGCCCTGTTCAAGCGTTTGAAATGTTTTCAGATCTGCCGCTTCGTGTTTCCCTGGTTCATGGAGAAACGACCCCTTCTTTCTGTCATCACGCCTCCTAGCGTCGACGAGAAATAATTGTTTCTTGCGTTGCGCAAAATCCAAATTCCACTAGTTGGCGCTGTATTCTGCGGCTATGACCGAGTTTGCCCACATATCGGAAGTACCCTCGACTTTCTGCGGAAGTGAGTATGAGAAAGATGGCGCTGGACGGAATAGATCATGTAAGGGACGATGATTATAATGTTTTTGTAAATCATAGCTTGAGTGTCTATTGCTGGGTGATCTTTCACAACATCGCTTACCATTAGAATTGAAGACGTTCATTCCAAATGGGATATCCGTATCAGGTGGAATATATAATGCTGCATGACCGTGTGGTCATTTGTGACTTAAACGTAAATTGATGCGGTTTGCTGTCTCATTGTAGCGAGCGAGCCAGCAAGCTAGCAAGCTAGCTACAGGAATAGCCTTAAATTAGCTAACCTAAACCTGAGGTTCATATTTGCGGAAAGAAAATGAAGTACATATTTGACGAAGCTTGACCTAGTAGAATAATTATACCTCTGTAGTTGGCTAATGTTAAGTAACTTAGATATTGGTTATCCAGCTATAATTGTTTTATCGTTCTGTTGCAAGGTGAATAACGTTAACTGTTAGCTAGCATGACAGCTATTGTTAGCTAGATTGCTAGCTAACTTCTGTCTTGTGGTTTACTACCAGTAACGTTAATTTAGCAGTCATTACCTAGTGACCTGTTTTTTTTTTATAGCGATCTAATTTATCAATAAGTAATTGTCCGTCTAATATGTTTCCCAGCTACCTGGCTACGGTTGACTCACAGTAACCAGTTGGGTCGTTGCTTATTGCAGGATTAGGAAAAAACCAAATAGTATTGTAGCAAATTGCGTTATTAACACCTTAATAGTTTCCTAATTATTTCGCTAGCTTAATATTTTTTTATATTGGTTGCCTGTGCAAGACGCAATATATCCGGCAATGTTAGCTAACTGTTAGCTATATCAGCTCTCTAGCTACCCAAATATTATTGTGGATGCCAGGTTACCCAATTTAGGCAAGCAAAACCAAATCATGTTTGAGAGTACAATGTCTTCCATTGAAGCTAACCAACTTTAAGTAAGTTGGCTCCATTGTTTCTGGTGCTCTGACCAGAGTTGTATGTTCCCGTTGTGTCCGCAGATGGAGATGGAGGATAGCAAAGGAGGAGGCACTGGTCTCAGGCAATATTATCTTTCCAAAATTGAGGAGCTTCAGGTGAGAAAATCACAGATGAAATCTGTTTTTTTTTTAATCAGAATCAGATGAGTATAAATAAACGCTTCTTCTCTCTCTCTCCCTCCCCCCAGTTAACGGTGAATGATAAGAGTCAGAATCTTAGACGTCTGCAGGCACAGAGAAATGAGCTCAATGCAAAAGGTAAGGTTACGTAATGTTAGCTTCATCTTCATTTCATCACATGCCTGAACATTTGTCACTTTCTCTTTGTTGGTCCTACAGTGTTCACGTATCTGTTTATACTATCAGAAGTAATACAGGAGTTCACACTTCTATTTCCAGTGCGTCTGCTGCGTGAGGAGCTGCAGTTGCTTCAGGAACAGGGATCCTATGTGGGCGAGGTAGTGAGGGCCATGGACAAGAAGAAGGTGTTAGTGAAGGTGAGACCCTCGTTTCCTCTGTCTTGTGCTGACGAAGGATGTGTATGAATCCAGCGTCACCTCACTGCCTTTCAATCTGTTTATCTTCCCTATCACAGGTGCACCCAGAGGGAAAGTTTGTGGTGGATGTGGACAAGAACATTGATATTAATGATGTGAGTAGTTTCAATTTTGATCAGTTTCACTACTTGGTTTAAATGCGTCTGCCCATCACGTGTTATATATTGTTCCTGGACAAACTTTTTTTTATTATTTTATTTTTTTTGAAAGCTCAATATTTGAAAGTTGATTTGAGTATGTATAGCTCCATTCAACATACCATGTACTTTTTAAACACTGTTGTTATTCAGTTGTTTGACCGCTGGTTCTGATTCTGTGGCAAGGCTTTACCAAATGCGCCAATGTTTTAGGTGACTCCAAACTGCCGCGTTGCCCTGCGCAACGACAGCTACACCCTCCATAAGATCCTGCCCAATAAAGTGGATCCCCTGGTATCTCTGATGATGGTGGAGAAGGTGCCCGATTCCACGTACGAGATGATCGGCGGTCTTGACAAACAGATTAAGGAGATCAAGGAGGTGATTGAGCTGCCAGTCAAGCACCCTGAGCTGTTTGAGGCTCTTGGAATTGCTCAGCCCAAGGTGGGTAACACAAGACTGGGGGGGGTTACGTGGGGTTCGTCTTCTGTTAATAATTGTGCTCATTGCTGCACCCGTGTTTGTTGCCGATTCATGTTGGGATGTTTAATGCCATTTGATATTGGCTTTGGCTGATTTGAGCCCTGATTGGTTCTTTTGACCCTCTGCTCTGGATAAACCATGACGATGGAGAACTGGTTTGTGGCATTTGTGTTGCCAGAGTGTTTAGAGAACACATAAAATGCTAATTCTTGTAATAGAAACTGTATGCTTTATAACATGAAGCTGTTACAAATGGGGTCATTTTGAAGAGATGGATAGCGGTCACTTCAAAAGGACTGTCTTCAAGTGCGGTTGAGTCCTGAACGTCCTTTGTGATTCAGGGTGTACTACTATATGGACCTCCTGGCACAGGGAAGACTCTCCTGGCCCGAGCAGTGGCGCACCACACTGACTGCACCTTTATCAGGGTTTCTGGCTCAGAGCTGGTGCAGAAATTCATTGGAGAAGGTGAGTCAGGATCCATCTGCTTCAGTGTGCATTCTGGCAGACGGTCTCAAAGCCGTGATGAGCGCTCACGAGCACCGCGTTGACACAAACCACATTGTCACTCGTACTAATGTGCTGCCGTCGATGACTTGCCCGCATCAAAAATCGGTAAACTACTTGCCGTTGTCACATGAATTCTTCAGGTTCCACTTTCTACAGCAATAAAATATCAAATTAGTTGTAACATTGTTTTAAGTTAATTGTGTTTAAATAGGACTTTGGATATCTTGAGAACTGGATATCTTAGAAATTGAAATTTCAGTTTGTTCTTGTTGCGCTAATTCAGACGGTCCTTGCGTTGTGGCGTTCGCCATGTTTTCATGTAATGTCCTGTAACGTCTCATGTTTTCGCAGGAGCCCGCATGGTGCGCGAGCTGTTTGTCATGGCGAGGGAGCACGCGCCCTCCATCATTTTCATGGACGAGATCGACTCCATCGGCTCGTCCCGCCTGGAGGGCGGCTCGGGGGGTGACAGTGAGGTGCAGAGGACCATGCTGGAGCTGCTCAATCAGCTGGACGGTTTCGAGGCCACCAAAAACATCAAGGTGACCGATGTGAATTTTACCTGACTAATTAGCCCATTCTCCAGTGGACCTCGGTATGCCTGCAAAACCTGCAGTCGAGTGGAAGGATTGTGGAAGGTTGTGAATTCATTGATATAAGATGTATTTTTAAATGTAGGGAAAATGACTTCTATGAAAGGTTATTTTCACGAGGAGTACTGATGCAGAAGGAAATGACTGTGGATAATGTGTATATATAATGTGTGTATAATATATGTCTATGTAAAATATATTGTGATGGTTATTACATACAGGTCTGGAATTTGTCTTTACTCATGACTTTTTACTCCTGTATTTATTTATTTTTTTGCGCGCTGATATTTTTCCTTGCCTGACTTGGTCCTGTAGGTCATCATGGCCACCAATCGTATCGACATCCTGGACTCGGCCCTGCTCAGGCCCGGTCGTATCGACAGGAAGATTGAGTTCCCTCCTCCTAATGAAGAGGTCAGTCCGCCATTACTTACATGTTCGCATGAACTGTCCTCAAGTAATTCTTGATCTAGTAAATAATAATAGAACGGATTGGTGTCATAAGTTGAAGAGCTCCCTTCGGACTCGAGGGTCTTACGGAATTCCGCGCAGCGTTATTGATCCGAAGAGGCTGCTTGACGCGCAGTGCGTTCCCTTTCTTCCTCAGGCCCGCTTGGATATCCTGAAGATCCACTCCCGAAAGATGAATCTGACCCGCGGAATCAACCTCCGCAAGATTGCCGAGCTGATGCCCGGGGCCTCAGGAGCAGAGGTCAAGGTGAGCAACCTTGGTGAAGTCAGAGAGCTGTCCGTAAACGCCTCCGGCACCCTTATAAAGGAGCCGTGTTAAGAAACGGGACGCTTTATCGTCTTGTGTACATCCTGTGTTTAAACCACTCTGCCATGTGCTGCCATTTTCTTTTAGATGGATTGCATGCAATCAGAATTTGTATGCCACTAAATAGACCTTTTTTCCCCATTTACTGCATATTGAAGCGAGCATAATTATTCCAGCAAGTAGCATTCAGTTTAATTAAAAACGATACTTAAAATGCACTTGCACTCCATCCCAATAAATAGAGTGAAACAGTTTGAAGAGAACAGTTGTAAAGTAGCCACATGCAAATGGTCGCTAATTACAGAAGACAGGCACATATTATATATATAAAAATGTGCAGTTTTCAGACCAGTCCAAAGGACATAATTATCAGGCATTACATGCTCCAGTTATGATTCCAATCATATGATTCTTCAAGTCATGCAACACAGTGCATCTGTATATTCACCTAGTTATTTAGTGCAGTCTCTCTAGCTATATAGATACCGCAATGCAGAATTGTATTCAAAATGTAGCAAAGAATTTCAGAGTGACACAGAGCCACACATTTTTTGCATCAGCTTAAATTTTCAATAGTTGTTTGTGATTATGCTATCCTGTGCGGTAGCCAGTTGGGGATTCTCTGTCTCATAGCTGTTGGAGACATTACCCTGTAGTTCACAGTGGACTGATTAGTTGACACAGCCAGCAAAATCACTCCGGTTTGTTTTAAAACCGTGGACCTTGAAAATAAATTTTGACCATTTATCTGACTGAAAGGCAGGAAGTGGATATTGTGTAAAGGTCATGCCTGTATATCTTGTTATTTTATTCAGGGTAGTCTGACCTGTCAGGCTCTGTTGTAGTGTGTTTAGCTTGTCGCAGACATAATTCAGTTGGAATAATTGTTGTTTTTAAAAAAAAAATTATATATATTTTTTTATATAAAGTTTAGGAGTTTGATAATGAGCTGTGTCTCCCCTTTCTGTATGGCTGATTCTCAGGGCGTGTGCACAGAGTCTGGGATGTACGCCTTGAGAGAAAGGAGAGTCCATGTCACGCAGGAGGATTTTGAGATGGCTGTGGCCAAGGCAAGTCCCCCATTCTCAGTTAATCCCCTGGGATCTAAAACGGAACCCTCTTTCTTTCCGTTTGATGCGTGGTCTTGCTTGCTCCGTCACTTTTCGTGTGCGGAGTCGGCAGGTTAGTCAGTCGCAGAGTGCAGATTAACTCCGTGTTGTCTTGTCTCTAAGCAGGTGATGCAGAAGGACAGTGAGAAGAACATGTCCATCAAGAAGCTCTGGAAGTAGTGCTCCGAAGGTTAGCCAGCCTCTGCTCCAGATCTCTGCTCAACTACATATGTACATTTCTTTATTCATTTAGGTTTGGTTTGTAACTGCTATCCAATTTAATTATCAATAAATAGTCAATCTCTTTATGTGCGCACTGTTTGTGTTCTTAAATGGAAAAACACCCATCTACATCTGTGTGTCGGAGTCCACTGCATGCGCCACGTTCTTCAGCAATGTCTGCTCGTACTGCATATTACAACTTTATTACCATATTTTAGAATTTGGTAGCAGCTGAAATCATTTACACTTCAATTAGCATGTCGTATGTAGCATCCTTTTAATTTTGCTTTACAGAATTGGTTGAGAATCAATTTCATAGCTGTGGGAACAATATTGGCATCTACATGTGAACTATATCTGAACAGTCGCATGCTGTTGCTTTCTTAAAGGCGACCGTCAGCCTTATTTTCTATAATTCTATAAATCCATCTGCTGTTGGATGGTTTAAAAAGAAAAAAAACTTAAGCTGATTGTCTAGATAAGCTTACTTCCTGTGTCCTGCATCCAAAATGTCTGACTGCTGTGCATTAGCTTTTCCTTACACTTTTTTTATTTTGTTGGATTAGAATTCAGTGGGTGGTGTGCAAGGGGTGAGATGGTGTCTAAAAATAAAAAAATCAGGACCGAAGAGCATGTTGCAAGATATTGCCATGTACCATTATTAATAAAATGATCATTGTAGCATATAAACATCAAATATATAAATGGCTATAGGTTTAGTGGGTAACCTCAGCTAGATTTCTATAGACACTGAACAATTAGGCAAAATGCTAGCCATTGTGGACCTGCGCAAATCATTTACAAAATTAATTTGAATGATTGCTTAATGGCAGAAAACGGCCTTACTTGCTTTCTGCTGCTATTCTGGCGATATGGCTATCAAGTTAGGTAGGTAGTTACTACCTAGTTAGATGTGACTTATTTTCTCATTGGCCTTGGCTTTTGCTTACAATTTATTCTTGCACTGGAAAAGGAAGTTTCTCAAACTCCTGAAACCTTGCCAACAAAATGTCCCAGCTTTCCATATGCTCTGAGACCGTCATGAGGAGTTCTGAATGGCCATCAATTTATTGGGATTGACTTGTTCTTGTGAGCGAGTGTTGCTACCCCAGATTTTTCCAGGATGTGGGAGATGTCTACAAAATGATTGTTATAAATTATGACTTTATTTTAGTGTATCGGAGTCTAATTCTCCATCTAATATGGATTTTATGGTTCAGGTCCCCTTCAGTTAGCTATAGGTGTTGGCAAAATACACTAGCATGTAATTTTGTGATGGAGGGTGATTTAGGGAGCGACGTTCTTTTTTCTGGCCAATGCTAAAAATAGAAATGGAACAATGGAAGTTGTTTACACTCAAGGAAGCAAGACTGGCTTTGTCACCATGTTGGAAAACGCTTCCAATAAATCTTCCTTTATGACTGCCGCTGGTAGATAAGTTTTTATGTTGATAAAGTACATTTTGATCCCGACTTCTTGCAGAAGCTGTGATGTTCAGAGCTGTCAATTTAACTATGAATGTGTCTTACAGGCCAGTTGAAGATTTTTGCGGAAAGGCAGTTTAAAAAGTTGAGCTGGCTGTATTGTGGAGCAGAAGTCTCAGATTTGTGTGTGAACATTTGGACTGCTTTTACAATTCCATTTACACCCTAGAAGTAATGATTACTTGGTGTTCTAAACAGTGTCCTGACTGTTACACACCTTTTGGCCTCATTGCTTCTCCAACTATAAATTAAATTTGTACAAATCACAAATGGCTGCATCGGTTTCTTTTTTTCTTTTACTATGGAACTTTGAACATATTACTTAAACCCAACATGGAAAAATGTCTTATAAGCTACTGTAAGAGTTCTTCAAAAAAGAGAGAAAAAAATATTTCTGGCAGGCTTGAAGAGCTTCCTGTAACTTAAGTGCACAAGAAATGGACCAGACTGTTGCCAGATAAAAGTATGATGATTAGTACAGAACCAAATGCAGGTATTCCATCTATTACTACTACATACATTTTTCTTTTTATTGCGAGACTTAGAATATAAGTGCATGACATACATTTTCTGAAGGTTTTGTATGCATCTCCCATTCTTAAGCAAGATTAATATTTCAAGATAATCTTGTGTGAATATTTTTGTTCTTAAAAGTTCAAACTTATTTAAAACAAAATTATGTCAGTTAAAATATTTAAATACGAAATCTGATGTAGAATTGGTACACCTTGAAAAATACACAGCCCAGGATTAAATTGGGAAAGACTGTCATCTAGCATTTAAGGCCTGAATAATAAGTACCAAACATTTTTGGTACTTTCCATTTGTGATATTATGACCACATAACGTAAAGCGGCAAGTTGTTTCTCATTATGCCGTTGTGATCATGCATTATTTGTGCTTGCAAAAACAACCTTTCTCTGTTCAATATCTTGGACAGGAGCTTTATAATATTCTGGTATAACTACAGTGAGAATGCTTCCTGGGACCTCTAATGCCTATCAGGTTTTCTAAGGAAAGAGAATTTGCATGCTTGACAAATAAAGAATACTTTGTTTCATTATCTTTGCTTGTGCCTGCAAGCTGAAACGGCCTTTTCCTGAAGTGGAATCGAACACAGATCTACAGAAAGCCCATCTGTCTCATAGTGAGATTGACTATAGAATCATTTTGGGATTTCAAAAACTCATTTTAGATACAACATAATATATGCTAGCTGTACTCAAAGTTAGGCGCAACAAATTGTGTAGGTTATTAGTTGTTGTTGTTGCCTCTTAAAATAAAACATGGGACTTGACACTCATAAGAACATGATTTGAAAAACCAAGAAAACAATTATACATGTTAAAACGCCTAATCCTGTGAGTTTGTTTTCACTGCAGCCCGGTGTAGAATACAATAATACTGCTTGCCATGGACACTGGTCCCAGATTAAACACAAGGGGCCTCATTCATGAAGGGTTCCTAAATATGCGCGTACATTTATGTACGACACGAGAAATTTACACCAGATTTATTCATCAAACCGCGTGGGTACATTCACATACATATGTTCGTACGTGTCGATTCACCGTAAATGACAAGCGCGTTCACGTTCTTTAGTTATGAGCATAAATCCATGCCCATGAATGGCCTTGCATGGAGGTTGTCACTTCAATTTAAAGGTCCATACAAAGTCAAAATGGCCCAGAAAAAGCAAAAGAAAGAATTATTATAAACACTGAAATCAAAGTTTTATTAGATGTTCAATCAAGGGGAAAAAATTGCTTAGTATTGTCCGTTTCGGTGTCATAAAATAAATAGTGAAGTAAAAAGACCTGGCAGGATGTAACATGCAGGAAATGCAGAATCTCCCATCACACTCGCTGTTAAAGTTCAAGCCTATCTGCATCGGACGAGCGCATTGCCTCCATCCGCCAAGCATAGGCTGCGATCTTTCTCGCAGCCTGGAAATAAATATAATTATTCATTTACTCATTTTGTCATTTTGTTGGTGTTCTGTGCGTGCGAGAGGTGGTTTAAAATCCCCAGCCCTGGTGATGGAAAGTAGTTAGGAGTCTATACTCTGGCACAGTAAAAAGCAATTTGACGTAGCGACACCAACACTAAGTTTCTCACCGTAGCATTCTGCAAACGAGTGCCAACTGACGTTGAGCAATAGATTTCACATGACATATGAGCTGCGCAGATGTGACAGCCCTTTATATGCATATTTTGCAAACGTATCTTCAAATGGAGCCTTGAGGCTATGTTTGTGCAGTAGAGTTACGTCACCAATAACATTGGGCAAGTTGACAATTTTTTAAAAACCCCAAAAAACGACTAACCAACCATACATCACTATCAGCCAACAAGTAGCTTTTGCGCGATCCTAAAGATGTGTTCGGTTCTCTCTTAAGCAGCCAACCCCTCCAACAGCACAAGGTCAGCCATTGTAACGCTGGTTATACACACACCTGTAAGTCATTTTATAGCAAATTTCATTCAATGGTTAAATGTGTGTTTTAATTAGCATATTTAACATCATATAACATTTAAATTGAATCAATTCAGAAAAATAGTAGCCTACTGCGAGCAATAATTAAGTTATGGGTCTTATTAAATAAATTCATAGCCTACAATTGATTAATAGGCTTAATCTAAAGTACTTGCTTTTTACAGTCGTAATTATTACGTTTGTATTGTGCACTTCAAAGGCCACATTTAGTCTTGTGAATTTAACTGAAAATAAAAATAAATTCACAGGCTTATTCTAATTGACATTCAGAAGCTACATTTAGCGGAAGCAGTAGCCTAAGCGTGAGCATGTGTCAATTTTGTTCGTACTTACGAACAAATCTGAGATACGAAAAGCTTGATGAATGACAAAATACGAACAAAAGTGCTTATACGAATGTTTTACAAGCAAGTTCGTTCTGCTGACATTTCATGAATGAAGCCCAATGTTTCTACGTACAATTCAGCCCTACTTGTAATTGTAGACATATCTTTGCACCAAAACGAATATGTTAATCTCATAACATTACAGTGCAGTTGATGTATCAAATTGGAACAGGTTATTCTTTCTTACAACAGTAAAACTATGTATAAAGTTGAAAATGTCTTGGTGTAAGTGTTATTTGTTCACTTTTGGGTTGCTGCACAGTATCCAAGTTGTATATGTATGAGGAAACGAGGCAGACTTGTATTACTGTACAGGGGGCATCCTGTAGGATATGCAGGTGTATCTTTTGACCTTTAACATAAATCTAAAGATCAAACTACACACACACCAGCTACACACAAACCAATCTTTGGGTCAAAGGATAACATATTTTCATTTAAATTAGGTGTCTGCACAAACATAGGCATTATATATATATACATATATATATGTTTGGTCATTTAACCGATTATGATCTACTCTTAGGAATGTCAGGAAATGATTTAAATATAACAGCTAGAGAAACATTATCAAAAGGTGCCTCAAAGCAAAATCGATGCATATTGATTCATTTAAAACCTGATGCCCTTGTCAAGTTTAAACAAGTAAATCTTATTTGACAGGTTGTCATGCACTTGAAAAACGCCTCAAATGTTTTACAACACTGAACAGTCAAGGTAAATTCTGCCTAAACATTCACAAGATTCAACAGTGAAGTCTGTCAACTTCAATACAACATTTTCTAATCTGTCCCATTTGTATCATCACATACATTTAATTATGTTGGATAACATACATTGAATGTTCTGAAGTGGACAGCTTGACAGGAAGGACAGGAACCAGTTTGCACTTCTTTTCACACAGAGATGTGACTCCTTTTCCTACGAGGCGGTCCAAATGCTGGGAAGCACCATGTGGACATATGAAGTTTTCATTACAGGAAAAGAGCCATCAGTGATGCTAAACTGAATCCCCACTGACAGGTCCTTAGCGTCCTGCAAGATCCTTTTAACTTTAGTCACACCAACACTACGCATGTTTATTTGACTTATGACAAACACAACGGAGACACGGGTTGATTTTGGTCCATACTCTGGCAGTCCGGGGCATGACAGCCCACTGGTAATAGTCAGTGAGTGAAGACAGGAAGCAGTGGGTTGCGGCACTGCCAGCATGCCAAAGCATGCGCAGAAAATGTACACAATGTGGCAACCCATTTCACATAGCAATGAGTGCATCAGTTCATGGCTCATCCCGACAGGGCTGCGAGGAGAGCAAACAGATGGGGTAGTACAGCATTGCAGTGGGTATACAATGTAACTAAAAGAAAATATCTGTCAAATTATTTAAAACAAAAGGGAGAGTTGTGACTGCATTCCATCAGGTTTTTGTCTCGGAAATGTGCGGACACACCCCTGGCCCGCGCACGTGGTTGTGCCTTTGACTCTGAGTGACAGCCGACACCTTTGTCTGAACCCAGCTCTTTCTTTTACAGAACTGAGAACAGCCAATGAACGACACAGAACCTCCACCGCTAGCCTTCAGTTGTTTCAATCTTTGTTCCACCAGACCCTGGGAGTAATGTGGTCACCCAAAGTGCCTCAGTTGTTCCCCTCCTGGGCAGTGCCACATGCTTTCTGCTTGCCTGGGATTGGCTTGTCCTTTATTGGTTTGAAGGTAATGGAGGTTAGGCTAACAGAAGGAGTGGGAGAGAGGTGGAGGGGGGTTGCTTTAAGCAGGTCAGAGGGAGGTGTCAGTGCACAAGCCCAGGTGTGTCGGCAGGGGGCTAGGTCCTCACCCAGCAGACAGGAACCCACTGGGACTCCCGCTCCAGCCGTTCCAGAATGGTGCGCAGCTCGGTGCAGGCGGTAGCTGTGTCCTCCTTCACCAAAACCCGGTCCACCAAATGACCGTACTGCTGGTCCATCAGCTGCGCTGACTGACGCATCTCCTGGACTTCCTCATCCTTGGTAGCAGAAAGAGGGGGAGGGCGAGTCAGGCAGGATACTCAGGAAGGAAGAGTCTGGGCTCAACAGATATTTGGGACAAGCCCTCATTTGCCTCGTTGAATATCCATTAGTAATTTGACAACACCCGTCCATCTTTAACCCAAACTTAATGGTGTCTGTGGGCGGGGCAGTCTCACCGTGATACGGACATGCTCCCCGCCGCCTGGGGAGGTGTTGGCACTGCGCCGCCGTCTGCTCTCTGGGACCCGGGGCTTCACAAAGATCACGTAAGGCTTGAACTCTGCAGTGCGCAGGGTTTTCAGTGCCTGATGATCAGAGTTCATGGCACAGTCAAGAAAAAGATGAGATGTTTCAGTGTTATATAACACTACATTTAGGAGCACGGTAATATATGAACTGTATACCTATGACATCAAGCCAGTTCAAACTGAAGCAATGAATTATACAATCTTAATGCAACAATTCAGTGTTAGAGGTAGTGAAGAAAATGAGGGACAACAACCATATGAAAAGCAGAAGCTATGACAAACATAATTAAGCAAATAACTTCCCAGCATGCATAGAAGCATGTATAAAACGATAGACAGGCTTGTTTGCCGATAATTATGGTTAGCAGGGCTGCAAGAGGTGGCCACAGAGATCTTTTCATTGTTGTGTTTGCTGTGAACTGAAGGCAGCTAAAAGAAAGGGAGTGGCTTGCAAAATAGAGAAGAATAGTCTACCCAGCAGCATCGGTATGACCTGTGAACAGTGCTGTGCACTGAACTATACAGAGTGATGCTGTGAGACCCATCAATCACCTCAACCCCACAGAGTGCACCTGCAGGCTGTTTGTAGGGAAGTGTCCCAGCATGCTGGTGACTCAGCCTGTAAACACTGGATTGCCCATGGTGAGGGTGGAAATTAACACCCATTGTGAGGGGATCACATGATCAAAGTCACAGCTCTTTCACACAGCATGCAGGTTCAAGGCGTTAATGAGAGTTCTTAGTCACTGTAAAGATGTGACTAAGCATATTGTAACTGTTTCAGGTCTGCACCTGGGGGGTTGTGGGATATATTTTTAGAGCATTGCCTTTGCTATTTGCTGTTGAATGTGTGCAGTAGCTGAATCAAGCAAGTTAATTATTGCATGAATAATGCATGTGTTGTTAATTCAATAAAGAGGCACTGTATGAAATAGTTAAAGTTGAAGCTGGAGTACACAACTTATTTTTTCAAAATATTGGGGAATGGTCATGCTTAGTTGGTAGCAATCTGAACTGTTGTGAGAGAAATCCAGCACCATACACTGTGTTTATACCCTTTAATTCTGCGTTCTAAAACCAGCAATTCGGCCCAAATTTTTGTTTTCGAAACAAAGTGGCTCATGATGAAACCAAACTAAGAGATAGGCCGGTTCACATTGTGAACCAATTAACAATAAGATTAACCTTGCTCGTTCACCAGCTAGAAATTTACACCAGCGCTATTAAACGCAAATAAAATTGGGTAAAGTTTGCTCGAAAACTAGTAAACATAGGTGCTAATTTTAGAAGGTGACGAGATGTTTGGGAGCAGATTGGTTTAAAGACAGACGTGGAGTGTCTCGACACTAATTTACCTGCACTTTCTGCTTGCCAGCCAATTGTAAATACCTATAATAAATAGTAACTTGGTTTCTATTATTGAGAACATTACTTAATTCCACAGCTTGTTCTTGGAAGACGGAAATGTGTGCCAAAATTATCTCTCGTATGGATCACGTTAGCTAGAACTGGCTACTTTTCTATAACCATCCAGCTGTAGCCAGGTACAGGGTTGGTATGGATCCTGCATGGGGAACTGTTGTGAACACAAATGTATTCAGTAATTTATAACTTTATAAATGTTATAATGCTTTTGTTTAAATGGATAGTCAGTACAGGGTATAACTGAAAAATGGTAGTTGCCAAGCAACTAAATGATGTCTACCATACAATGGTTTAAAGAGTATCACCATGTCAAAGCCTTACAGTACAAATGCACAGTTGTCAGGGGCCTGTACCTCTGGCTGCACATCCACCAGACAAAGCTTATTCCTGGCCAGCACACTGCGTATGGCCTCAAGACTGGTGCCATACTGGTTCTCCTTGTACTCTCCGTGCTCAATGAATCTAGACAGACAAGGAACAAAACTGCTCAGTCAAGACAAACAGAACAGAACAGCTCAGTACAGCACAAACAGAACAGAACAGCTCAGTACAGCACATCACAATAGAGTACAGCACATCACAATAGGGCACAGCAACACAATCCGTGACAAGTTTGCGTCTGCTTCCAATTACCTTATGTAGTATTGGGCCTTTTATACTATATCACACGCTGTCAATAACCAAGTCAAATTTAATAATTGTTGGAACCACATTAGAATTAAATTTAAATAAAACTCACTTGTTGTTCTGTACATCTGCCTCAAAGGCCTGTTTGGCGACAAAGTGGTACTCCACTCCTTCTTTCTCATGACTCTTCTTAGCCCTGGTAGTGTCTGTGGAAACAGAAATAATCAAAATGGTGCTAAACATCATTAGGTTTAGGGGACGTATTCACATACTAGCAATTCACTAACAAGCAAGTATACATGTCATAATTCTTTGACATGTACTGTCACATTATAAGAATTGGGTCTGGCGCTGTAGGGAAACAATCATTTATTACAGGCAAGAACTAGGCTAGTCCTCATTAAAAAATATTTTTATTTGCGTACATTTTCAGTTTTTTAATAATTTAATAATATTTTTAAAGAAAAAATAAATGTGAATTCAAGCACATGCTAGCAAACTACAAAATAAGGAACAAAGCAAAGCTTAATTTTCTCCCCTTATTTGTGTTTCTTTTGGAGTCTCTCTCTACCTCTAGGTGGAGCTAAAGAAGCCTAATCAGTTGATGAAGCACAGCTGGGTAAAACCTGGTTGTTTGTGTGGTGTAGATGGCAGTGGCCAGGCAGTATTTCATTTTATTCTTTTAATTCTATTTTAGTTTGTGAGGCTTGGTCAGACTAGGTAACTTTTGGTTGAGTTACTTCTTTCTTTCTTGGAAGATAAACTGTCTACTGCTTCAGAGATTAGGGTAGTTGTGTTCCTCAGGCCCTGCTCTGGCCTGCCCACTGTCCTGTCCAGCCTAAATCCTCAATCTACATTTCTATGTATGGCAACTGTGCTTTGTCGTAACATTTGTTTTTGTTGCTTTTGCGATAAACTTTGTTTTCAGTTACATTGGGGTTTTTACTTGCTCAATGTTTTTGTAGTGGCTTTGCTTGTGTTCTGTCCACGGCTATTGTAACTCAGGTGGACTCTGGGACGCAAGAACCAATTCAATGTTTTCTCAAAATTTGTAAAATAATGTATTTTATTGGGCACATTCCACTGATTTTGGCTTGATTAAATCTTACTTTATTTTCAGTATCAAGGCAAAGGGGATGCCGTTTAATTGTATGAAAATAGGGGTTAATATGTCGGTCTCTTCTGCAAACAAATGAACTTTTCAGTAAAAAAATTTACATTTTATGGGGTGCACCCCATACCCTCCACCCCCGTCACACACACACACACACACACACACACACACACGTGTGCTGGGAGCTGAGGGACGCAGGCCTTTGATGTAGTGTCAGGACAGAACTCACGTGGCACGGCCACTCCGTAGCGCTGGGGGTTGTCTGAAATCACCCGCTGTTTCAGCTCATTGATGCGGGCACCCAGGGATCCTACAGTGTGCCAGAAAATAGAGAATTCTAAATCTGTTCCAAATCATGTGTCCCCTTTATTAAAGATCCCATGACACTTATCGCAAAGAGTAGGGGTTTCCCCGGTGTCCTGGCTAAACTCTCAACCCAGGCTCTTTCAATCTGCCACCTAATCATCCCCCAGTTTAATTGGCAAAAAAATTATTCTCTCCCTCTCCACCTCAGCTGATGTGTGGTGAGCATTCTGGTGCAAAATGGCTGCTGTTGCATCACCCAGGTGGGTGCTACACATTGGTGCTGGTTGAGGCGAGTTTCCCCCTCATCATTGTAAGCGCTTTGAGCATCGAGAAAGGTGCTATATAAATTCCAGGTATTATTATTATTATTATTATTATTATAATGCACGCAAAAAATACATAACTCCTAAAGGATAGGGGTAAAGGTAGCTACATCGGTAGCTACATACACTCATCTTGCTGTCTCAACGGCTCCCAATCTTTTCAAGCCCACAAACCACTTTCTGAGTGAATATATTTTCTGTGGCACACCCTTTATGAACATATTGCCTTACATATTTGAAATATAAACATAAATATATTCTAGTATTTGTCAAAATGTGCAGGAGCCTGTGGATTATTGTTAATGTTGTGTAAGTGGTATACACCTTTTTGATGACGATTTAAAGAGGTTAATGACGTACAACAAAAACTGAGTTAACAACTGTGTATCACTACATCTACCAATCAGTACCCATCATACCCCAGCCTACAGTGTGGGATACATTTGACCATGTATTGAATTAAGAGCTTAAAATTGGATTTGGAATCAGGTCAGTCACACTCACCATAATGTGAAGAAACTGAGATGGGAACCACAAAAGGATTGTGATGCACCAGTATGCACAAGTAAAAGGATTTTGTACCAGTGATTAAAATATGATTCATATAGCACCCACAGTGGGTGGAAAATGTATACTCCTGCACTACTAGGAAAATGGAGACACAGTGCGCTGTCTGGGCCATACATATTTAAATTGTGACATCATTTCAGTGACAAAATGGCCAATTTAATGCAAATGGGGCTCAATACAGCCATTTCCGATTCACAAAGGTGATTGCAAAATACCATTTGCAATAAGTATGAATTAAAAGAAAAATGTATTTGGCGCCCAACACGGGGCTGAGCATATCCAATTCCCAACCCAATTTGGAATGGCCGCAACTGCAGCCGTGTACATTTTGCGAACCCCACTGCCGATTCAGGAGAGATGTAGACATCCAAGGTTTTCCCTCCAAAACATGTGGTGTCGCCAGCTGCTTCTTTTCACACAGCAGACAGCTAAGCTCGGAGTCGGAGGAGGGACCTTTCATTAAATGGCCTTGACTGTAATCTAGATGCACCCAATCAACCAGCAGGGGCTACTAGACAGCAATGTGGACAGAACCGTATACAACTGAACACTCCCATTCCCTGGGCGATGTAATCGGCAATTGCGCGTCGCCCTATAGGGCTACTGGCACAGTCTGGATTTCATCCAAGGCTGTGAGGCTCATCCATGCACCACAGTGTGGTGCCTTAACCGAATGAGTCGTCCAGCAACCAAGAATGGGTTTTTTAAGAACTTACTCATGATTACAGGCTGAGTCATGCAACATTACAATTGCTTGATGACGAAGTTGACATTGAACCTGCCCCCTGTAATTTGTTTTCTGTTATAAATCAAGTGTGCTATTTCATTGTATGGAGACAAATATTTAGACAAATCAAATAACCTTGTTACTTTAATAAAAGTAATTCATCCAAAATGGTCCATAGTGTTTCCATAAAATATTGAAGATGTCGCTTTTCTGTTCATTCAACCAATCTATGTTTGGCTTAATGGTTCCTTTTTTTAAATAATTATGCTTGCACCAAAAACCTAAAATGTATTTCTTGTAAAATGACAGGCAAGTTTACACTGAATGGTATTATATTAATGACATTCAACTTTAAAATGATATTGATGTAATATTAAAACAATAGCTAAACTTAAAATAGGTGTGTGCAAAACCAGCATTTGGACATAACTTGACTAGAAGACATTTTTATGAGTTGTTTTTGTGAGGTGTAACCTCAAATGTAAAATGATGCATCAGAGAAGATGAAACTTGCCATGACCCTCAAAACATATCTTATGACGGCTGATCAGGTGGCTGAAACATGTTCTGCAACTAAAAACATTACATATTATTGTGTTTGTGAACTGTGCTCACTAACTATTTGGGTGTGGTTTTGCGTTTACTTGATTTCATCAGTGCTTTAGTGAATGAGTTGTTAATATGCTAGGATAGCATTCTGAGCAGTTCCACGATAAGCTTCACTCAATATTTGTGTTCTTAGTGGATCTATCACTGAATGTCTTATTTCGGTTGGACATTCAGGAGTAGTGCTTCTATGGGCATTGAGAAATGTGGTATGAAATTGTAGAATACCTAAGGAGTTGGCCTTCTAACACAATATTCTGAATTTATCTAGTAAATGCCAGGCTGTAAATAAAAAATAACACTACATATAAAATAATTAAAGTGAATTAATTAGGTGATAGTGTTGGCTGTTTGTAATAGTCCTTCATTTTCTAGCCTAGGGGTTCTAACCCACGCTGAGGACCAGCTCAGAGACTGGGCCCAGATTTCTCACCAATCATCACCACCAGACGGGGCCTTTCGCTGGAGCGTGGCTGATACCGCGTGACCTCCTCGTACGTCAGGAACTCTGTCTCCTTTGGCTCGGGTGTACGGGGCTCTCCGGGGGATCCCTGCCGGTCCTTGCGGCTCAGACGAAAGCTTCTGCGGAGTCCAGCTAGAGCGATAGACACAGCAGAGGTTTGGGAATCGGCAGGTCGGCGGGTTACATTCCATTCTACAGCACATAAACACAAGACAGTCTCTTCTGTGTGACAGCATTTAGCTTCAAGTTTAATTTCTGTATCTTCCCATTTGCATTGCCATGTAATAAACATAAACATCCCTGTATGTTACAATATTCATCTAAACTATCAAACTCTAGGGCCAACAACAACAACTTTGTTCTACTATTACCTCACTGGGACTGTTTAAAAATACCAACGAATGCAAAAAACAAATGTAGAACCTCAGGTCTCTGCCAGTAAAGTTAGATATGAGAACCTGAGAGATATTTCTATGTATGTGCAGCCAAAATTTTAAAATGTGGAAATGAATGGTCAAGTGTGCACAGTTACTCTTCCGTAAGCCATGAAGCCCATCTCAACTATGGGAGAAAACAGGATATATTTAAACCAGATATCACACTATATACTACATATTATTTTCAGTCAAGGCTTTGCTCTGGTTTCAAAATAAATGTTTCATGCTCACGCTTGTTATGTATTTGTTACGCATACTAGCTGTAAAATACCTGAAGTCAAAATTGATTCAAATTCAAGCAATGGAAAAACGTCAATGCAATATGTACGGTAATCCCATTGTATTTTGCAGCCAGAGCAAAGCCTGTGTTTCCATTAGGGACAGTACAACACATACATATCCATAGACATACAGACACATAAGTAAAGAAATGGCTGTATTGGTACCTGAGTAAAACTGGGACAGTACCTGTGTAATACTCCCAGGAAAATGCTTGGCCACAGGAAGGTGCAACTGGCTTACACTTTGGAGAAACTATAACTAGCATTAGACCATTACACAACCAGCCTTATGCCTCTAAAGGAGGAACAGTGAACACACATGCTTGGTTGAGTCCGCAATGCGTCCAAAGCCGGGCCCGTGGGGGCCCCTGGCCACAGCGTCAGAGGCACAAGCTTCTACAGGCACTGGCAAAGTGGCTCTGGATGATCTAAACACCGCTGGAGGTTGGGAGTGGGGCTGAGGGATAAAGGGGGAGGAGGGTAGGGACTTTCACTGCTCCCTGTATCATGACCTCACCTACAGAAGTAGCTGGCATGTTGATCGGACATACTGCAACATTTTATGTTTGGTATGTCCAAACAACTCAATAGCCATTGCAATACGCCTCATCCAGTTATTGGATGCCCAGAATGTCCGACCAGTCAGTTTTCCAGGGGTTCAATTTTAAACAAATATTGACCTAGTCCAGAAATTCTACAAACCCCAAATCAAGGTCCTTAAAGGCAAACTGAACTTTGTTAGAACATAATATTGTATAGCTACCTGGCCCCAATATGAGTCGTAATATTCACGCTCATCTTCATGACTTGCTCCAGTGGTCAGAAACTGGCCAACGGAGAATGACATTTCTTCTCTGTCCATTCACTCCCATTGCATGGCGAAACAGGTCTCAAACGCACACTTTTAGCACATAAACGGATGCAAACAATGCGGATTATGACGATATATAAAATCACGACAATCAGAACCGAACGTTTGAAACCAATTTTGATTGATTTGATTTTGAACTATTTTCTGATAAAACTAGCAACTGTTGCTAACTTCTTTGCCTACTTGCTTGTTTGTTCACTAACGCATGCTTCAGAAAGTAGGTGAGATCGTTACTGGCGCAAGAACGGAACAAGGAAGTTCCTCAGCAAACGACCGGATCTTCTTCCAAACCTTTGTTTGGAAAAAGTGTAAAATGTTGTGAATGGAGCTTTCGAACATTCGTTTCTAGGCGTCGTGATTTTATTTGGTAGATATACAATATTATGTTCTAACAAAGTTCAGTATGCCAGTACAATTATACTCAATAATTACAGATCTGTTTTCATAAAGCAGCCTTAAGGTTAGATTCTGTTTATATACATACAGAACTTTGATGCCCTTTGGAATGTTACGATATACCAGATATACCACAAGAGTGAAGTGAAACCTTAATGAAAACTAGATAGAATATTGAGGCTAATACTGGAATAATACAATATACTTTATTTTCAGTATAAAGTATTTTATCTAGGGTTGGGGGATATTGTATAAGAGTATTTTATCAGTTGAAGGTCTTACATAAATTCCAGCTGTGTTTAGAGCATTCTACAGTTAGTAGAGCAGTCTCTTGGAGTTTTCTATGTTGGGGCGAACACCTCATATCATACACAAGATGAGGAGTTTGAGCACAAACGAAGAGGTTGAGGCAGACATCGGGATAAACCTACTTTTAACAATCTGTCTTTGATTATTCAAGTGATACCGACCACCTCTCCTGTTTTGTTGCTGACCATCTTATGTCATTTCATGAATAAATGTAAATACAAAGCAAGCTGATATTATGAGCATTCTGAGAGCAACAAAAAAGGAATGGCAGAAATGTCAAAAAGCCAAGAGCTTATTTCATTCACAATTATTATTGTCTGCCTCTCCCGTCAAATTAAATTATTTTATGACGGATGCCACTGATACACGTGGGAGTGAAATAAATAAAATAAGGAGTTAAATACAGGGAAAATGCACTAAATGTCCTTTTTAACATTCTTCAGAATTGGTACTGATAAACTGGAAGCTACCATGTTGGATAACTTGCTGCTTCCCTCATTTACCCCTCGTTTAGAGACAACCCCACTCTGCCATTTAAATCCACAGCCACTGATATGCACTGATATGCACCGATACACAGCCCAGCTGCTATTAGCAAGAAAGCTAAGAAGGAATGCATGCTCTCACCTATATACTGTCCATTGAAATAGCCCTCACAGTCACAGTCCTCTGTGGGAAGGCAAGCAGGGAGAACAGGGGGTAAGCAGAGGGCAAGAGTCCTGGAAGATGCTGTCGGAGCGTTGGGGGCAGGGTAGGGAGGAAGGGGGCTACAGTCACCGGAGCAGGGTAGGCAAGCAGTGGGCAGGAGAGGGGGCAGGCAGCCACGGGCAAACAGGAGCATGAGAAAGGGGATTTACGGAGGTCACAGCTGTGACAAAAGAGGCCGGGTACAACCTTGGGACACAAAGGGTTAAACTGGGCACTTCTCACTGCACAGCCAATACTGAGACTGCATCACAAGGCCTGGTCTTAGCCTCCCTGGATGAGAGTGGGCAACACTGCATAGCATAACATCATAGATTTGTTTCACAGCACGAGAAATGGACGTTCTACTTGTCACATAAGTGGCCCTAGCCCACCACACAGACTTACTCAGTACAATCTAAAATGACACCATGAGGATACCTGTGATGCTGGACATTGATTGCCTGTGTGAAATATACAGGATAAATGTTATTATATCTGTATTTTTAAATAGTTTGCTAATTGGTATCCTGAAGTAGTTGTATCCTTGAAAAGGGGGGAACGTGTATTTATGTGTGTATTTTTTATCATGAAAAATGGCTGCGTTATGTTCACAACAGCAGTTGTTTTTCAAAGGATGTTACTTTGTCATCAAGTTATTCAAGAGGATAGATGAAAAAAAGAAATGGAAAGAAGGAAGACACTGAGAAGAAGAAGGTGACAGCATAGATTAAAAAAAGAGAGAATGTAGAATTTAACAGAGAGGAGGAGGACAGATGACAGAAGAAGTGGAGGAGTCAAATTCACTCATATCTTCAGCAGTAAGTCCCCGCCTGGGCAAAGGAGATATTTCAGTTTTTGCGAATCTATGTTCCGCTCACGTAGCCAGACAGCTGGGAGGATTACAGCTCACCGGCTGCAGAGGGCTCATCTATCTCTGAGGGTAAACTCAAATGCCCGGCCCCTCTGAGCGTAACCTTTCACTCTCTGTGCCTACTGACTGTAAAACAACGGCGCTAACATTACCAATGCAGTCCCATGTTACCTTAAGGGACAAATTAGATAGCATTCTCATTGTTCTTGTGAAATGAAAATATTTTCTGTAAACTACCCATAGTATAACCAAACACCCTTGAGTGATCTTTATTGCAAATTCCAATATTATATTCCTGAGAATAACAATCGAGACAATGCTGGACATGGCTGCACAGTGTGGAGTATTATCGAAGTGCTTGAATGAAACCGAGCAAAAGCTGATACGGGTAGCATACACGTTATGTAACAATATGCCTACCTTTGTCACAACCCTGGTCATCTGGGTTAGCAGTGGGGAGAAAAAAAAAGGCAGACAAGTCTATAACATAAAGCGTCACCTCCCATCCCCCGCAGTAAAGGGTTTGGCATTAGATTAGGCATGTTTGAAGATACTAAAATACCTATGCACCTCCAATTGAACCCTTTTCAAACTCATTACAGTCCTGAAACATAAAACATTTTCGGCCATTTTAATGAGTAGAATTTAAAACAAGGCAGTCTAAACTGCAGTACATCCAGTGCTCAGTCAGATATATGATAAAATGCCATCTCATCTTTGTATAGAGGGCTAATCCCTGGCAGACTGACTTCAGCCTCTACCAGCTTCCTGGCTGCTCTTCCCCAGGAAACAAAATTAACAAAAAGTGAGCCAGACGACAGGGTATTAATCCGAAAGAACGTTCTGGAATGGCGACTCATCGAGGTAGATGACATATTGTTAAACCCGTATTATCTGCTAGCGGCTCAGCCTAATCGGATTGCAATCAGATTAAATGATATGATGCGTCACTGCATTACTAAATGATCGCCGAGCCTTTTAATTCATACTCTGAGTCCCTTAATTCACCGGTACCCAAGGACAGGAGGCAATAGGGTTCGGCAATGTTTGCTTCGCTCATGTTATGGCCTCAAACATCAGACTGGCCAGATGGACTAGGCATTAAAGATTAATTCATATTCTCTCTCTCTCTCTCTCTCTCTCTCTCGCTCTCGCTCTCTCTCTCTCTCTCTCTCTCTCTCTCTCTAACACATACTTATGGCAGTGGAGTAAATGGACAGCAATGCTAATGCATTTACTATGGAAAATGCAAAGGCATAATATGACAAATGCATGAATAATAAATATGATGGAAAACAGATTATTTTAATGGTCTAAGTATTTAGGAGATCATGACATCTGATTTGGTAATGAAAAACTTACAAAGGGGTTCTTTAGGGGACTTGGGGTTATGAAGTGTGCCCATTTTCATCCTGTAGGCCAGCCGTCTGAGAAAATGGCAAAGAGAGAAAATGAAGACAAACTTAGACAACGAATGATCTATGTAATAAATGTAATACTATTTTGTAATAAGAAAAATAATAAATACCAAGCAGGTTAATTGGCAAATAACTACATTTAGTTGGCCTGTATTACATTTGTCTTTGCTTTACTGTATCTCTTTCTTTCATTGACCATTTAAAACCTCTTAAGGACCTCTTAAGCAAACCAAAACTTTAAGTTGGATCTCCATCATCCATAATTAAAATTTACAATCTAAAGTTGGATATCTCCATAATTTGTCACAATCTAAAGTCTGATGTCTACAGCATTCGGCACATTCTAAAGTTGGATATCTGTCATTCGTCACCATCTAAAGTTGGATATCTGTCAATTGTCACATTCTAGAGTTAGGCATCTCTGTCATTCCTCACAGTGTAAAGTTTGATATCTATCTCTTGATTCTTCCAAATCTAAAGTTGGATATCTGTCAATAACAATCTAGTGTTGTATATTTCTGTCATTCATCACAATCGATAGTGCTTGTGAAGTACTTGTTCACTACAGCATAGCGTAGGTGTCATTCCAAGAAAGTCTAGATGCCTCTGGGGAAAGAAGCAATTATTTCAGGGTCCACAGTAAAAGGCAGGGGTAGCCTAAAAACATCATCAGGACTCAAGGGGTTAAAGTGTCTAAATTAGATCACATGTCAAATCAAAAGAGCATCATATCAGTAAAATGGAACATCCCCTTGCTCCCTATTTAGGGAAAAATATAGTTTGGCAAAGAGATACTACTCCTTGACTATATAATGCAATGTTTTAGTCTTTTACAAGGTAACACAAATAATTGAGAGTAACACCACAGTGCCAGTGAGACAGACCCGTCCTTCATTAAACAAGAAGGTGTCTAATAAAGTCTAATCAGGCAAATTCAAGACGACTCAACAGAGGCATCAGATAGAATCCTGGTGGAAGTCTTACTTCTCCTGGAAGTGTTTGGAGGGGATGAGCCCAGCACGTAGGTTACTGTCCCCAACCCTTTTGGCCTGCCACCAGGTGGAGTCATCTTGACTAACCACCTGCAGTATATCCCCACGTGTGAAGGGAAGCCCCGCCTCCTGACAGGGCGTGGCTTTGTCTTCAGAGGGGATATAGTCAAACAGGGCTCTCATGTACACCTAAAGAAGAGAATTGCGGAGAAAATGTCACCTGGCTCAGTCACATGTTTAGCACACTTGACCAATCAGAGTAGAGCATTGCTCCCCACCTTGCTCTCTCTCAGTCGGTCCTCCTCCTTGATAGCAGGAATTATTTTGAGAGTAATTGATCCTTGTGATTGTGACTGCAAAAGTGAGACGAGAAACAGGATTTGTTTTACAAAACTAAAATATAATTCTTTAAAATCTGAAGTTATTATTCTTTTAAAACATAATGTTTCCTTATTAGTAGGAATATCTTGCAGATAACAATATAGATAATATAGAATTAACCTTCCTACCAGAAGCTGACTGATTTCATCAGGTCTTTTGTGGATGATGAGAATTCCGTTAACTTCCCGAAGCTCATCTCCCACGTGCACAAGACCTGGAGGGGGGCATAGGTCACACGTATAGCATCACTTTAACTTTCCTTATCCCCGAGGTGATTGGGTACTCGTGTAAAGATGTAGTCAGAGCCAATGCCAAGTCAGCTGCCTCAGTCTCTGAGACTTTAGCTCATCCTAACTTCCCATCAATCCACTAACTGCTTCACAAAATCCTCCGGGCCAAAGTGGTGTGGGCAACAGGGCCTTGTAATTAAATCTGGCCGTGGAGCTGAACGCCTCAGATTGGCCTGATACAGTCAGTGCCGCCCCATTCAGATCAAAGCCCAGAACAGTCGTGCATCACAGCACCCTTCTCAGTAAATTGTGGATCGTACGGTGGTGGCACTGGAGACCCGCTGTTTAACCTGCGGTGATCAAGCAAATAACTCGATGCTGACTCTCAATCGAAGTGAATGAGCGATCAATAAAACATGACCTGTGATCTCCATTAATCTCTAAGACCATGTGTTGGAACAAACCTTAAGAAAGGGATTGGCGCAGCAGAAAAAAGCACATGATATGATTGACGTAAAGTCTGTACGTGCAGACATATGCGCGTGCGCACACACTCAGCTAAAACAGATGCACAAATGCAATAACAGGGTTTTACAAGTGGTCAAGGGTATATGCTTCAAACAGAAGTGTGCAATAAATAGAAGTGACTGCATATCTGAAGGGTAATGCAGAAACACAAACGTAGAGAATATCATTGAGTACAGACAAATGCGGGCACAGAACACAAATAGAATTCCCTCGGCGTACAGGAGTATTTCCATGGTAACAGCAGTGGCCAGCCCTGCGCCCTGTTTTAACTGATCCATGTGAAGGAATCCCACAATGCAGTTTCAGACTCAAATCTTTTTGTTTTTTATCTCTCATTCTGTTCGCTCTTTTCACCCAGCACTTGTGAAAATGCTGCGTGCTGAATGTGACCTTAGATAACTACATTCTGAACCACTGTTTTATGCCCCTGTTCTCAGTATATCGCTGGGTTTACCTGTGGGGCTGTGTACACACCTTTCATCACCTGTCAGCGGTGGAAATCCAGGGGACATAAAGTAAAAGTCCTCCCCAGTGTTTTGCTCCAATCACCTGGATTTGTAATTAACATAATTCTTCAGTGAGGAGGTAGAACTAATTAGTGAAATCAGCTGGCTGAGTCTATGGGTGGAAGAAACACATGGTAGGACTTTTACTTTATGTCTCCTGGATTTCCACCTCTGTCACCTGTACACTTGCATATTATGTCTCTGAAATTTAAGTGTTTTGCCTGACTGTAATTTGGCTCCCTGTAATATAAAATATTTAGCAAGAGGGTAAACGGTGTTCCCCAGCTGTATTGCACAGGGACTGAACACAATGTGCGCCATTGTCTCTGGCTAAGCTGAACGACGTGACTCTCTGTTGTGTTCTTGAATAAATAAAGCAGCACAGCAGAGCTTACTTAAACGGCGTCTTTTTATTGTTCATGCAACACTGAACAACAGTTCAACACTTTGGTTCCTCGCACTTCCCTAGCGTCAACTACGTGCCTACGTCATCACTTCTTAAAAGCATAGGACACAACATTTTCCCTTTTCTGGAAATAATTACTTTGTACTAACAGAAAGCATTTAGATCAAAAGTATAAACAAAATAAGCATGTATCCACCATAAGAATAATCTAAATAATATCACCAATACCCAGTCAGTATCACTATTATCACATAAGGGAATCCATACTGCTGTCAGTCAGTAGACAGTAGACAGTAGAACACTAAAAAAAATATATAAACAATTAGCCCTTCTGACTGGAGTAATGCAACTAGTGCAAGTGCAATGATTCACCATTCTAAGGAATTCAGCATGTTTCTTTCCAAGGCTAACCATGCTACATTTAGATTCAAGTGGCATAGTCCCTGAGCCATCCAGGCTGGCAGCTATTACGTCTAGGCCTGGGTGAACGATCAACCTGAGATTCCACAGTGTCTTCATCTGTGGTTGCGGTATCTGGGAACACAGTAAGGTGAGAGGCATTCCAAGTCTTACCATTGCTCAGAATGTATGTACTGTCCCCAACCTTCTCCCTTATGGTGAGAGGAGCACTGAACCTTTGGTGACCTTTTGGTACATGCAAAGGGTTTCTAACCCGCACTCTGTCCCCTTTTTGGAAAGCAGGAGGACGTGCACCTCGTTTGGCATCAGTGTAGGCCTTCATCTTGCGCTGTTGTTGACTGACTCTGTGGCGAATGTCCATCTTCGCTGCTGTGCATTCAGGGGCAGGGGGTAGCAGAGTCAGTTTGGTTCGCATGGGTCGACCGTGGAGCAGTTCGAATGGAGACGAACCCGTGGTGGCATGGGGAGTGGCACGGTAAACCTGCAGAAAGTCTACCACAGCTGGTTTCCACGGCTGATGCTGCTGGATGGCTAACTGTATGGTTTGTTTCAGCACACGGTTGAAGCGCTCTATAGCCCCATTAGCAGCAGGGTAGTAGAGAGAAGAGCGGTTGTGGGAGATCTGTCTGTCCTTCAGGAAAGATGCAAATGATGCAGAGGTAAACTGCACACCATTGTCAGTGACGACGTTCAGCGGGTTGCCATGCCGACTGAACACAGATGACATGAATGCAAGCACAGTGGCAGTAGTGATGTCGCGAGTGAAGGCCACCTCAGGCCACTTGCTATAGTAGTCGGTCATAGTGATGGCGTACCTGCAGGCTGCAGCAGCAGTGTCGAATGGCCCGACTATATCCATGGCAACCTTTTGCCACGGCCCTTCAGGAAGCGGCACGGGTTGTAGTGGGCCTGGACGTGGTTTTGCTGTTTTGTCGTTTGACTGGCATAAGTGGCAGGCACGGACGGCACCGAGCACCTGAGCGTCCATTTTTGGCCACCAGTACAGTTCACGAAGTCGCTGCTTCGTCCGCACCACCCCTTGGTGGGACTCGTGAGCAATGGAGATGAGCGCAGGGCGGAGAACAACAGGCACAAGTAGGCGGGAGCCACGAAATACGAAATTGTCCTTGACAGACAGTTCCAGGCGGAGTGGGTAGTATGGCAGCAGTACAGGGTCGAGGCCTTTAGGGGAAGGAGGCCAACCACGTGTCATGATGGTACGGAGCATTGTGAGCTCTGGGCATGAGGCACAAGCAGAGTCAAGGTCAGCAGCAGAGAGAGACTGATGTGCGGTGGTGAGAAGAGCGACATACTCCACGTCGTCATCAGCTGGAAGAGCAGCAGCAGGAGAGTCGTCAGTCAAGGAAGCAGCAGGCAGGGGCAAGCGGGACATGCAGTCGGCAGGTGCGTTTTCAGAGCCTGGACGATAGATGACATCGTAGGTGTAGGGCATGAGACGGGCAGACCATCTTGCAACACGTAGACCAGCACGTCCAACGCCCTTCGTTGTCAGCAGTGTCGTGAGTGCCTGATGGTCCGTCTTCAGGGTGAAACGGCGTCCCCATAAGTAAATGCGCCACCGCTCCACAGCCCAGACACAGGCTAGGGCTTCCTTTTCCACAACAGCATATTTGCGCTCGGCAGCAGAGAGAGTCCGAGATGCAAATGCAACAGTTCTTTCAACGTTGTCTGGGCCCACCTGTGACATAACAGCACCCAAACCATAGTCAGATGCGTCCGTTGATATGATAGTGTGCCGTGAAGGGTCGAACAAGGCTAGGGCTTGGCTATTTACCAGCATTTGCTTCACCGTTTCAAAACTGGCTTGTGCTTCATCCGTCCACTCGAATGCACTGTCAGTCTGTCTCAGGCACACACGCATAGGTTCCACCACAGTAGCATGGTTGTGCAGGAACTTAGAGTACCAGGAAAGCAGACCGAGGAAGGAGCGCAGTGTAGTAGCGTCAGTGGGTGCAGGAGCGTCTACGACGGCCTGTATACGTACAGCATCTGGGAGTAGGCCGTCAGCAGAGACAGTGTGACCCAGAAACGGCAGACTGGTCTCACGGAAACGGCATTTGTCATCATTAAGCTGCAAGCCAGCAGAATTCAGACGCTGTAGGGTAGCTGTAAGGGCCTTGTCATGTGTGTGCATGTCACTGCCATGTATGATGATGTCATCGATGTAGTACTCCACGCCAGGCAGGTCAGCGAGGACGATGCTCATCATTTTCTGGAACGCAGACGGTGCTGATGCCAATCCATATGGCACACGGCAAAACCGGAACAGTCCGTCGTGGGTGATGAAGGCCGTTAGGTCGCGAGACTCTTCGCTCAGAGGCACCTGGTAGTAGGCATTAGCCAGGTCAATGGACGAAAACACAGTTGAGCCCTGCAGGCTGGAGAGAAGTTCGTCCATGTGAGGCAGTGGAAACGCGTCAATGATGACTGCTTTATTGGGCTCACGCAGGTCGACACACATGCGTATCTTGCCAGACTTCTTTTGTATGACGACAATGGGGGACACCCAAGCAGAGGCGTCGATGGGTTCGATCACTCCAGCCGCAAGCAGACGCTTCAGTTCATCAGAAACTGCACCTCTGACAGACAGCGGTAGCCGACGCAGTTTTTGGCGTACTGGTGTGACAGAGGCGTCCACTTTCACACGGTGCACGAAGCTTTTCACACACCCGAAAGTAGGAGTAGATGATGCAGCCGTGCACTGGAGCACAGGTGTAGGCGGGGAAGCAGAGGCATCAGGAGGCAAGGCAGAGGTGGAGGTGTCAGGAGGCAGTACTCTGTTGTTTGCAATACGCACACATAACACAGTCATTAAGTCCCTCCCCAGCAGTGGGGTTCCATTCTCCACAATAAAGAAGGTTCCTGGAGCAGTGCGGCCATGGAGTGAAACATCAGCAGACATGCACCCCAGCACTGGTATGCTTGTTTTAGAATAAGACACCAGCCTGACAGTGGGTTCAGTAAGTGGAACGCTTTCAAAGTACTGTGCATAGATGCTCTGTGGCAGTATAGAGACAGATGAACCAGTGTCCACGAGCAGGTCCACTGTACAGGACTGTGCTTGTTTTGTGAGGATATCTACAGTGCATGTGATCTTATCACTAGTATGTGCAGAGTGTTCAGCATATAACACTTCGACGTCTGGTAAGTCAACCTCACGTACCTCTCTTGAGCGTGTCTGTGTAGCGCGACACACCTTAGCAAAGTGTCCCACTTTTTTGCATTGTCTGCATGTAACTGATGCAGCTGGGCAGTTAGGTGCATTGGCTAAATGTCCCTCCAATCCGCAGCGGTAACACGTTCTCCTCCCTTGTTGAGAAGCATCGCCAGTATTTATCCGGTCACCCCTCTGTCTCCCTTGTCGTCCCTGCATGTGTTGAACAGCCTGCACAGGCGCAGCTTGCGCCTCAAAGAAGGCTTTAGCCTGCTCCGCGGCAGCCTCCATTTGTATAGCAGTCGTCATGGCACGTTCTAGAGTAAGTGCATTGTCCATCAAAAGCCTTTCACGTATCCGCGGGTTATGTAGGCTTGCAACTAGCTGATCACGGATCGCCTCATCTGCACGGTCACCGAAGTCGCACGTCGATGCCAGTTCACGTAGTGCAGCCACATATTGAAGGACCGTTTCATGCGGCGCTTGTATTCTCTTGCGAAAAGCATGGCGTTCAGCGACAACATTCGTCTTTGGCACGAAATATTCCTCTAACGCGGCCATTGCCGGATCATAGTCCGTGCCCGTGTTTGGAAGCGAGTAAAAGAGACGCTGTCCCTCTGTGCCCAGGCAGTGCAATAGAACAGCTCTTCGACGTGCAGATGGCCAAGCATTACCCCTAGCATTGATGACCAAGAGGTAGTTTTCAAAGATTTTCCGCCATGTCTTAAACGGGATCGCAGGCTCACCGGGGCAGGGCAGGAAAAAACTTGGAAAAGGCGCAGTTGCAGTCATTGTAAAGTTAGCAAAAAAAAAACTTAGAACTCTCAGTAAATCCGTATCCTCGTCGCCAATTTGTTGTGTTCTTGAATAAATAAAGCAGCACAGCAGAGCTTACTTAAACGGCGTCTTTTTATTGTTCATGCAACACTGAACAACAGTTCAACACTTTGGTTCCTCGCACTTCCCTAGCGTCAACTACGTGCCTACGTCATCACTTCTTAAAAGCATAGGACACAACACTCTCTTCATGAAATAATCATTTGCCTGCCTGGCAGCGATGCCAGTCACGAGCTTCATAGCCTTTGTGCAAAGTTCGGGTTCTGACCAAAGGTGAAGAACGCTGGGTCAACAGGAGTCACTCACCACTACGGTCTGCGGCACCTCCCCTCATGATCCTGGCCACGATCACGGCTCCGGTGGCTTCATCTCGCCGTATGGTCGCCCCCTGGCAGTTGCATAGAAGAAAGATAACTGAACCTTCTCCAGCTGTGTCGTTACACTGCACTAATGACGGAATGCTTATGATGTAAGATTAGCCGTTCACATACTTTTCTGAGTGTACAACATTCTCTGAGATTTGGCTGTATCAAGTCATGATTATATACTACTCAAAAGAATTTAAGGGTCAAATGTTTTGATCATTTTTGTAAGTATGTCTTTTTAAGCCAGATAGGGTTAGAATATCCCCCTTTGGGTTGTCATTTGGACTGTAGACATCACGTTATTATGGGACATGCATTCATTGCACTTATTTTTAGAAACTTTTTAAGTTAACCCAGATTTCCTTTTCATGGATTTGAAGCACAAACTTAGTCAGACTAAACTGACAAACTGCCTCGAAACACCCATTGTGACACCTCATGCACCATTTGCGCATGTTTTGCATGAATGTCATTCCATGCATGCTTTTGGAGGGGGGACTAGTGTCTAATCAAAAGTTTTTTGTTTTGTGTTTTCTGTTCTTGAGCCATCAAAAAATTATTTTGTCATTAGTCGTCACCATTTTAGCTTGTTAGCTTATATTTATATGCACAAATATTTTTGACCCTTAACTTCTTTTGAGTAGTATACAATTAAACATGCCACAAAGCCAATAAAAAATTCTGCTCATCTAAGAACTGCAGAACTTCACGGTTGCGTTTACTCCTGGATTCTGAAGATTTTTCATGAATTAGAATGAAAATGCAGTGAATCCATGGGCTAGGTATAGTGGTAAGAAATTGGCTGCATTGAACCTCGCCCCCACAGGCCCTTGTGGACTCAGTTTGTGACTCACCAGAGGCTCCTTGTTCTTCACCAGACGAACAATCTTCACCGACTCCTCGTCCAGCTCGTCGTCCAAGTCATCGGGCAGTGGTGGCAGGACAGGGTCAAAGTTCTTCTGAGCAACTGTGTCATGTACTGTGAGCATGGCCTGAAGTCAGAGGGAGGAGGAGGGTAAATAGGAACAGGACATAACAAAACACTGAAGAAAATGTCGGCCATTTTGTCCTCTCACAATGTGGAGCACAATACAGGGGAACGCTGGATTGAAACGTTCCAAGGCACTGCCATTAGGCAGAGGCCTGATTAAGACATTTAAATGCCATGAGATGCCATTATGCCGACGCCACTTGCTCTGAGCAATCGCTCAAAGTGAGCTTTCCTTAATTACGGTAATTCAGTGAAACATAATGAAGGAAGCCGTAAGATATGGAGTGCTCTCTGTCTGAACTGTGTAATGACAGGTTTTCTTCTTTAAGTGCTCCAGCGGCTTTTAGCATATAATCAATGCGCCCGTTTCTCTGTTTTTATACATAACGGGCTGATATTCGGATGCACATGGGCTGACGGTTGGTACTCGTACCTAGCCTGCGTGTTAAATGACTAAAATGAACTGCTGTTGGAGCATAGTGTTTGCTTGTGGGACTAGCTAAAATGGAAGTACAAGTTACAATTCAGTCATTAGGCAAATGTTTATAGCCAAAGTAACAAAAGCACATTTCACGAGGTAAGTAAGCACCACAAGAGATAGACAAAGTTATAATCATATATACAGTAAGTGCCACTGTGACAGTGCATGCCTCGAGGCTTGTATTGGAGTACATGGATGTCTGTGTGCATGTGAAGCTAGCTCAAAATGATATTGAAGTGTGTGGATGTGTGGCTCGTAACTGTGGTACCTTCAGGTGAGGTGCGGTCAGCAGCTGGAGAAGTTCCTTCTCATCACTGCTCATTGGTCCACTCTGCAGCTCCTCTGCCACCTGCCAATCACAGCACAACTGCTATTTTGGCTACCCACTTCTGCATGCCAATACCGCTAATGCTTGATAAGTCTTTGTATAACAGTGAGCTGAGCTGAGATTTATACTCTTGTGATATTGTCAGTCTCTAAACACACAATCCCTCGATACACTGCACTGCTAGAAGAGTATCAAAATTATCTCATGACTAAAACTAGGATTTAAAAGTGGCAAAAGGAATAAACTTCAAAGTCTTTAAACACGCACACTCAAATGCAGACTCAAACACCAGGATATGGCTGCTCATTTACAAAGCCTTTTGAGAATCAGCAGTTCTTCTTGTGCACACATTAGAACTGTTTCTATCCTGCCCAGGGAACCACAACAGCTCCAGAAACTGTCTGCAGTACAGACTCAATCCACCTAAAATGACCACTGAAAAGAAACATCCAGAAGTCACTTTGTCATGCACTATAAGCCACTTAGTTTTAGAAGTTACTTACTATAATGTCAAATTGAGAATTCTGACTTTGTTCTGTTCATGAGGATGAAGCATAACCATTATTTGACAGAACAAACATTTATAAAGGGTGTAAGTATTTTGCATAAATGTTTAACCTAGGTCCAACAAATGATTGCTAATAAGAAAAAAAACATTTTTGCACTACGTCAGGGGTTAGGCAACCCTGGTCCTTGAGAGCCGCAGGGTCTGTTGGTTTTTGTTTTCACCTTCAATACGAAAACTACTTAGGCCAAAAAAAAACAGGTGAGGTGAGTTAACTGTGTAATCGACTGCTTTAATTGATCGATTAAGTGGCGAGTAAAAAGAAAAACCAGGAGACCCTGCGGCCGCAGCTCTCTAGGACCAAGGTTTCCTAACCCCTGCGCCCGCAGCTCTCTAGGACCAGGGTTGCCTAACCCCTGCGCCCGCAGCTCTCTAGGACCAGGGTTGCCTAACCCCTGCGCCCGCAGCTCTCTAGGACCAGGGTTGCCTAACCCCTGCGCCCGCAGCTCTCTAGGACCAGGGTTGCCTAATCCCTGCGCCCCCAGCTCTCTAGGACCAGGGTTGCCTAACCCCTGCGCCCGCAGCTCTCTAGGACCAGGGTTGCCTAACCCCTGCGCCCCCAGCTCTCTAGGACCAGGGTTGCCTAACCCCTGCGCCTGCAGCTCTCTAGGACCAGGGTTGCCTAATCCCTGCACCCGTAGCTCTCTAGGACCAGGGTTGCCTAACCCCTGCGGCCGCAGCTCTCTAGGACCAGGGTTGCCTAATCCCTGCGGCCGCAGCTCTCTAGGACCAGGGTTGCCTAACCCCTGCGCCCCCAGCTCTCTAGGACCAGGGTTGCCTAACCCCTGCGCCCCCAGCTCTCTAGGACCAGGGTTGCCTAACCCCTGCGCCCCCAGCTCTCTAGGACCAGGGTTGCCTAACCCCTGCGCCCCCAGCTCTCTAGGACCAGGGTTGCCTAACCCCTGCGCCCCCAGCTCTCTAGGACCAGGGTTGCCTAACCCCTGCGCCCCCAGCTCTCTAGGACCAGGGTTGCCTAACCCCTGCGCCCGCAGCTCTCTAGGACCAGGGTTGCCTAACCCCTGCGCCCCCAGCTCTCTAGGACCAGGGTTGCCTAACCCCTGCGCCCCCAGCTCTCTAGGACCAGGGTTGCCTAACCCCTGCGCCCCCAGCTCTCTAGGACCAGGGTTGCCTAACCCCTGCGCCCGCAGCTCTCTAGGACCAGGGTTGCCTAACCCCTGCGCCCGCAGCTCTCTAGGACCAGGGTTGCCTAACCCCTGCACGAGATGAATATATCCATATAACATGAAAAAAATGCATCTGCACAACATTCACATGAAGACACGACACTTCAGTTGAGGACATTAGTCTGACAGACTGAAGAATTATTTTTTTATATGACAAACACAGTTTGGTAATCGCCAAGATTAACCTGCCAAACGGTGTGAACAAAAAGATACAACTGCTTTTGATTTTATTGAAAGGACAAATGTTTACTCAATCCACTGTTTGTGAATTAGCAGAGCAATACTTGCTCCTGGGTTCTATTGAATTTCCAGTTGTGTTTTGCATGTAAAATATAGCGGCAGCACTATCTTTTCCCAATATTCAGAGCCCTAAATCCTTTTGGATCAAAGATGCCTCTGGTATTTGCATTCGCATCACATGTTGTTCACACGCCATCTTACTGAAAACAGACAAAGCACGGTTTCGACAGTGTGTGCTTGATGCCAACAGCATGTATAAATGAATTGAAATCCCTGCTCCCATTCCCCCTCTCACTCCCCACCTGCTGTGATTCTGGCGTTTTCTGCCTCCACCCCACTGGCACGGCCCGAGGAAGGCGACATATTGAACAGGTCTTGCCCTCCTTTAGGACTAAAATATTCATATATTCATAGGTTTATCAGCAGTGCTGATCCCCATGCTCCTCCTGTAACTTCATCCGTGTTGAAAAACGACCCAATTACCCATAATTCCCCTGAATTTGGAATAGACCTGGGCCCAATCTCAATGTCCGCCCTCACACCCTCACAGACTTTGAGGCGCGTTCCTGATAAGTCCACGAGGGCTCAGGGCTGTCGCACTGTAAAATCGGCATTTGCACGAGGGCTCTGTCATGGACCTTTCAAGCTCTTTATGTGGACTTTTCCAATCCTGCAGACTTTGCTGAAGGAATTACCCACATAGTGTTTGTGACATTAAAAACAGAACTGCAACCAGAAGCATCTCAAAAATTGTAAACAAATGACACACAGAGTTCTTTCAGTGGGTAAACCTAAAATTAAAAGTCCTAAAGTGGCGATTGTCATAAACATCTTGCATGCGAGGCAACATATAACATCGCAAAGTGCTATCCCATTCCTCGTAATTGTACCATTTTGAGCCCTTGCACTCTCACACACACTCTCACACGCTCACACACGCTCACACACACTTACACACGCTGGTTACGTGTGAATGTCTGTGGAGGCTCAGTCCATAGGGCTCAGGGTGGACATTGAGTTCATTGACATTGACATTGGCTCTGGTCTGTGCCACTTAGGGGCAGAAGTTCATATACAGGAAAAACTACCAGTGAGAAACCATGCTTCCCAAATACATTGATTATCCCAGTGTAAAACCAATCACTTCAACATTTGTAGGCAGTTCTACCACTATAAATCATGTGATTTGTAAAATCATAACCCCCCATTTTGTTTCCACCACGTGACCTGCAGGTATTTAAACGTGTATTTCAATGCTTATCCTCCTGGGGTCCCCATAGGCACTCCAACAGCACAGTCAAGTGACTAATCGTACAATGATTTTTTAATTGAGACGTTTATAAAAAACGATTAGTTGATCTTAGTTGATTTTACAATGTATGACCTGTATTTTTACTTCTGTTTTACCCATTTTAACCACTTTTTACTCTCCATTTTTTACTCTCTCTATTTTATGTTGTAATACCCTGTTTCCATAATTTATTTAAAATTTATTTACATCTGTTTTATTAAATTTTTATTATTGTGTTTCCTCTTCTTCTGTTTTTAATTTGTATTTTAACTTTAATCTTTTACTGCTGTAATGCACTTTGTGCTAAATGCCTGAAAGGTGCTATACAAAGAAAGTTTTTATCTGATTATTATCTAATATAGGGAGAGTCAGAGGAAGGAAAGTGAACATGGATGTAATTTTAATTGCTATGAAAAGCATATGTTTGAACGAAAGGGTGAAGCAGTATCTGCCTGGTACACTGCCTACTGATGGGTTAAATTTATTTAACATTAAATTACGCAAAGAAGATAACAATAGACAAACATTTATAAACTAAGAAACATCATTGCAGAGACTATTAAACAACTGGCCATGATAAAATATCATCACAGAGTTTTCATTTGAACTTTGTACATGACCTTTACCACTTTTATTGAATTTATATTTGTGTTTTAATATACCTCTACTGTAAACTATTGTCTTATTACTTTTTTCTATTTAATTATTAATTAATTAAAATAATCTAATTATTTTTGCAATTTAAATGTTATATAACTGCTATAAGTGGGCATTCCCCACTGCTTCTAACTAAAACTAACATGCCCCTGTACAACATTTAAAAATACTGCAGAATGTCCACTGTAGTAAGTAATTGAACTAAATTTAAACATGAGTGTTGCTTGTAAAGATCTCCACTAATAATTGTCTGTGCTTAATTGGTGGCAATTTATCAATTTGAATGATTGAGCTGGTGCAAAAGGAATCGTTGTTTCAAAAGTGGCTTGACAAAGAGGCTATCATGACCACTAGCTGGCAGAGGACTGAAGTACATGTGAGAAAACAAGGGGAAACAAACCCGGTGGACCGAATCATAACACAGTGCAAATGTTAAAAATAAATGACAAAGTCAATGACTATGAGTTTATAGGCCTATAGTGCCATCATCGCTTCTGTTCAATGTGTATATTTGTATCTCTAGAACAGGGGTGGGCAACTCCAGGCCTCGCGGGCCGGTGTGTATGCATGTTTTTACTGCCACCAGTTACCAATTATTTAATTAGCCCAATCGTTTACATGATCTGATATTTTAATCTACATATCCGCGATATGAACAGCAGTCGATGAATGTTCATGTGCCGGTATGCGTGTATTGTAGCGTTTTATCGTTCTGTAATTTACGAGTGAATCGTGATTGTGTGTATGACTAATTAGCTGATTGAGCCGTGGTAACTGGTGGCAGTAAAAACATGCATACACACCGGCCCGCGAGGCCTGGAGTTGCCCACCCCTGCTCTAGAAGAACATTTTCAACATAGAATGGAATATTTAAGGTCCATTACTTACATCCTCCGCCAGAGAGGAGGCGCTGTGGAGTACAGGAGTCGGGCTCTGGCGCTCATACTGTCGCAGCCGTTCATGGATCTACAGCATAGAAGAAAAGAAAAGGGAATTTTTATGTCCTTTCTTCTCCACACGGTTTCCACAGAGAAATCATTGCCTAGTAACACATGTGCATTCATCTTGCGACCGCCTAAAAGTGAAAGCGACAGCCAACGGCAGACAGCTGACACAGGGTGTATTGAGAACAAACAACTATAACATTTGCGTTCCAGAAACAAAACACTGTGCACCTTCATCAGGTAACCAAGGCTCTTCTCGCTGAAGACATCCTTGAGGAAGACCAGGTCCTCTTTATGATTGGCATCTGGGCGTAGCTGGGAGGTCAGCAGCGCCAGTGTTTCATGCAGTCCTACATTTGACGAAACACCACATTGTCTTCAATATAGCCGTAAGGCCAGAAATGACATAATATACAATACGGCCAAACAGGATATTGTGTCTCACTTAGAGCATTTGAATACAACTTTTTTCATTCTGACTTTTTCAAGGCGTGTCCAACCCAGAGGTTTTCGCAATTGCCTTATTTTAAGACAGCATCCAATGTGTCTTTTGGCCCCTAACATCACGTTACCTTTACATCATACTCACTGCAATGCAGTAAAAGGAAATGCCACTGAAAATAGAAACTCAAAATGGCTGCACAGTAATAAAATGATGATAATAAGCCGAATTCCATCCAGATGCGATGAAATCAACATGAACCAGGCATGTAGCCTTGGCTAAATGGCTGTTTCCCAAAATCCCCCATGATCTGAAATTTCAGGTCTGATTTTCTCGGGCTGAAATTAACTGAGATTAATTAATCTGAAACCATACAAAATGCCAGTAAAGATTTGTTCAGTGAATGGTCTATTTGAACTGCTACATTGGCTGGTGAGGTATTTTAGCTACCAGGTACACCAGCATTGTGACTGCCAAATTTCTCATCAGTAGCTAATTTTAACTGCCTGTGTGTACCCTGGCAGCATCTCTACCCTTCCCCTCTTCATGCACACACAGCTTTGGCAGTTGCAGAAAACAGTGTTTGTGTCTTCGTCGCTATGCCAAATGTAATGCAGGATGCTATGTGCTCCATAAAGTTACCATTAGGTTATTAATCAGTAATGTTAGATTGTGAAATGTCTAAATGTCTCCAAGGCCCTATGGCCATATCGTCTGATCAATAAGTGCCAGTGACAAAGGTGATATAGGTTCACTTAGGGATGCAAGCAGCTAACATGGGGAAAAACAGTTTACAGGTCTATGCATGTAAAAGCAATGCACTATGTACCACTAACTGTGTGTGGATGTGTGAGTGAGTAGCGGCAGGCTATTACAGAGATACATGTACGTGTGTTTACTGTATTAGCAAATGATTTCCAGCTCCCAAGATAACATGTAACAACGTATGCAATTGAGCCCTATAGCCACCAAGCATTGCTCTCACCTAGCTTGCAAACTGTACCATAGATGTAGCCAGCATTGTTGGGAGGAGGTAACAACAGCAACCAGAGCAACCTAGCTGAACTAAACCCACCCTAACCCATTGCAGGAAACATAAAATGGTGTCCTGCCTGCGACTCTTAGCCAGTATGTAATTCACACTTATAAGCAGGTGTCCAAATATACCTGCACTGGCAGAGATATCATTCATACCTTACAGGTAGGTCATGTATGAGCTCGTACCTGCACTTGCAGAAAGGACCGGCATGGCTTCTTTCATTGATCCGCTGGGCGCAGGGGGAGTACTGTAGAGGCGAGAAGCAGAAACAGTTTTAAATAGAAGTGTGTAAGGCTGTGCCTAGTCCGTATAAGGACCCCCTTCTCTCTTTCTGTCCTTCACAATCGGGTGCAAAAAAACAAAATTCAGCCGTCTAATATGTCAATGTGGCAAGATAAAACAGAACAGACACACACACACACACACATACACACACGCATACACATATACACACACCTTGCGCACACACACAGATTCTGCTGTATTGTTGCTGCTTTCCTATTGTGTGAAAGTGCGCAGTAATCATAATCAGCCTGCTATAACCTGCCTGGAGTAGAAGTGATAAACTGCTATTGTTAAAAGATGTGGCTGTGGGAATACTGGTTATCTGTAAAGTATATATTTTTTTGTCCTCAGCATGTGAAACTTGGACAGTGTGGTTGTGTATGTATATCAGGACAACATGGTACAGTATAATGCAGACATTATTTATCTGGGCCTCCAATATCCAGCTTGTTCTAGATATTGGTAACACAAGGCAAATTCAGGAATTCTCTATTTAAAATGTCAAATGTTCAAATTGAAATGGCTCTGTAAGCAGGAATTTCTTAACACTGTCAAAGCACACGGCAACACATGTTTTCACTCCGATTCTCTTAAGGTCCAAGGTCCCCAGTTTAAAGCACAGTGCACACTTGCAAAGGGCCACTGCAAAATGACCGTCCATCCGCAGGAATGAATGACACCTGCAGTCTACTCACGAGTCTACATTTGTTAAATGTATCCTCTCAAAACACCAGGTGTTTTATTTCCCCTAAATAAACATGCCCCTGCCTTACACTTGCATCCTCAAATGCACTATCAATCACTGCACAACCACAAAAGCAATAATAACCATAATCATAGTAATTATAATCATGCCCATAATAATGTAACAGCACCTGGAAAAGATAAACAACTATAGCTCATGGTGTACAGTGACTTCATTCATGCAAACAAGCTTCATGCAAATTTCTGTTTTTCAAATGCTCTTGTGAAGGGCAATTCCAGCTTATTTAAGGGTACTTCCGATAGACCGAAGTACAGTTAAGAAAAGGAAGGGCCCTTCTACAACTCTAAACACAGTCATTGACCTATTACTTATTACATTATTATGGTTTTCATCTTGGGACAACGGTGTATAATAATTTAAGTTTACTTCTCATGACAGAGAGAAACGGTGAAGAAATGGTGAGCAGGCTACAGTTGTACAACCACGCATTCTACAGCAACTGCTTAATTGACCACCATCACCATCAGACGAATGTGGAAGTGCGCTGGATTAAAGTTTGGAGTGCCAGCACAAGTCTCTTAATGCACCCGGCTGAGTGTTCTCTGATCTGCGCAGCTCTCTGATGTTCACTTAAGAGCCTGCCCCAATATCACGCCTTTCCCTGCATCAACCCCAATCCCACATCCTGCTGCCTCTATCGCAGAAACCCGCCTGGAAACATCAATCAGACGGGACGGTGGGAATCTCACAGCATGTGAGTCCTGCCCTCATAAAAAGGATATAGGTCTTGATCACAGCGATGGCCTCTGCCACATAACATGGGGTGAAATTCTAGCCTGCCTCTCTGCACTACTGCCACAAATTCCCTTACATGTGCTGGTTTTCATCCCATTCTATCTTTGAGTCAGTCAATATAACTGAACACATGATTTAAGCGACTTCAACAGTTTTAACAGTTCGCAAGGTTGACTATACTTGCCTTAACAACTCTTAGAATGTACTATTGAATACTTTCATATTCAAGAACATTTACGCGGTCAGCACGTCATTTAATACCATGAATATAACATCTTCCTAAAGAAAGTAAAACAAAACAGAAAACATTTACTGTCTGTCCTCATTGATTAGCAAGTCTAGCAACCTGCTAGTAAAATATACTCTCAACTAGATAGACCTTCCCACATTTGAAGAGCTTTTCAAATTGAAAAATAAACTGAATATTCTGACACATTTCCAAAGTTATATCAATTGAACAGAAAATTCACCTTGAACAGTTTGTCTCAGGAGATGTTTTGTGGGTATGTCATAGGAGCATAAATGTTGTCTCCACTAGGTTGGGTGTGGAGTCAAAGTGGCCATAGTGTTAAAGCTGCATCCAGATGTTCAGTTAAGTCCTATTTTCAAACTTTCATGTAACAGTTGGATGTGCTTGACTATGCCCTTAGTATTCCTCTTAGTGGGTTAAAGTTGATGTGATTAGCTAAAGTGATTAGCCTATGTGTTTATGAAATGGCATAACTAAAGCCTAGCTTGTAAGAACAGCTCAAATTAAAATTAAGCTTTTGTTCATAGCAAAATGCTTGTTTGATTTTTCCTGAAAGGTTTGTTGTAAAATAACTTAAACAATCATAATTGCTTAATGCCATAAAACTATAAAACTATATTTTTTGGGACGGTGTCATACCATATCATACCATTGCATCCCTACATCGAACAGATATTAATTGGTTTCACACACTTTTGGTAATCAATATGTTAGACTACTTGTAAGTGAAACAATTATTTCTAATGGATACTTATTGTCCACCATGCTGACAATGCATTTTACAAGGCTGCTGTTATGTCTGGTTGTGGTATAATCAGAGTTGTGCACTGCACCTTTAAGAATGTTATTATGACAGTGCCTTTACGGCAATGTTTGTATTCCCTCATTTACGGAATAAAGTCATGTTCTACAACCCATGAGCCTGGTCCTTGTTTAAACACAATAGCTGCCAGTTAAATACATTCTCTAAGTAACATATCTTACTACCTGAAGGTAAACCATCAAAATAATAAAAACTAGCAAGGCAGCAAGAAAATTAGTTAGCAGCCAATCATACTTCCAACCTTATTAGCTAGCTGAGGTTAGTCACTGGTGAATATGTGCATTGACTGCATTTAGCTACCTAGCAAGATAGATAGATAAATGTCATGCAATTTTGATTGGCTGGATAGCATCAGGCAATTAGAGATGAATGTCAAAAATGTTTATGTACATTGGCTGGCAGTGCTTTCCTCAAAAAATAAAATGCAATTATGGTGCATTTAAGTGGCACGTGGCAAAGCAACAAATTGAATGAACTTGGATTTAATTCCAAGGCTATTAGAAAATAGTCTTTGTAATGCCATTTAATGTTTTTTATCAAATCAATGCCATTCAATCTTATTTGTTGCTACATTACCAAATCAGTTGTCAATTATTAAATCCATTGTTTAATTTTCCATTATCATTTATTCAATTGCTTTTTTTGTGTTTTTGACCTCTTGTATTCCTCTAAAAAAATATATATCAGAAAACATTTTTTCCATTGCCAGGCAGTCGAAAAGCTAATGTTTTGGCTTTAAATTATTTTTTTTTCATGCACAAATTTGTTGAATGGATTTTACTGATAGAATGGAATCAATATGCATAACTCAGACAGAAAACTCTCAAACTAATTTTCAATAACCTTTTCTTGTGTCCGGTGAGCTAGCTAGATAGGTAAGCTATCCCAGTCAGCGAGTTAGATAGGTAGCCCGGTCAGTGACAAATTTCCCCGACCAAAAGACACGTTATATGCGTCTTTTTTATATGCTACCTGCTCTACTGTCAGGAGCTATATGTTGTTGTTTTTGCAACACCCATTAGATGAATAATCATGCACCTGCATTTGGCACATCCAATCAGACAATAAAAAAAGATATCTTCTAAAAATGTTCAGTCCTATTGTCTGTAACATAAACTAGAAAGTCCCTGAATGAGTACACATACATATGGAAGATGCTGTGGCATAGCAGGGCAATTCTCAATTTAATCAAAGTTTAAATGAACAGTTCCTTGTACTTAGAAAATGCTACTTTCAATTCAAAACCAGTAAACCAATGTTCCCCCCATGCCAAATAGACTCCAAAAAGAAAAACATACAGTCAAATCCCAGGTGAAGGACCCGTCAGCCCTATATTCAAAACTATATTCAACATCTCAGGTTATTTAACGCATGTGAGCACAGGGATAAATTAAAGGCTGTCAAGCATAACTATTTGATCAGATGCATCTTCTGGGTAGCGAGATTGAGAGGCAGTGATTCGCTGGGTATGGCAGCCATTTTGAAGTGTGCGTTTCTCGGTGTGCTGTGATGCTCTATGATTGCAATGGAATCACTAAGCTTCTCTTGTGACAGCACTGAGTTCATGAAGCATGAAGCTGTGGGGGAAAATGCCTTTCATTTGATCCTGCTGCTCCAGCTTGGAGAACGGAAATGTAACCCAGCTTTATCCTTACCTACTGAACAACGAGAATAGATTCTTTTTTTTTTTTTTAATGGAATGCAAGTTGGAACGGCATTGTTCCTTGCAGTAAGACAAAATGTTCTAAATCCATACCAAATCTGAAATGTTTTAGCCCAGGGATTCATTCTGCAAGATAACCTGAACCGTGTGTTTTGATTCAGAAAGTCTTGAGGATTATGCATATTGATTGTGTAGCAATCAATAAATAATGGAACTACACAATGGAATTATAGTTGGGTCATGTGTCTCTGGACCAATGAATTAGAAGAGGAGATTGTGAGTATAAAATCTATTACCCCTGGGTCAAGTATAGTGCATAATTTGTACTGATCTAGTAAAATTCAAAAATTAAATACAAACTTCAATTCCCAAAAAATTGGGACACAGGGACAGTATGTAAAATGCACATAAAAGCAGAAAGCAGTGATTTGTACATTTTCTTTTACATATATTTAATTGAAAACAGTACAAAAAAATATATTTAATGTTTTACCTTATCAACTTATTTTTCCATAGAGTTCAATAGAAAAATGAGTCAGGAAAAATGACCCTTAAAGTGATCCATCCATATCTACTGCATATCTGGCAGCAGAGTGATGGTTTGAGGCTCATTTGATACCTCAGACACTTGATTACTTACAGCCATTTAGCCAGCCATGGGTTCCATACTATTCCCGTGTAATTTATAGCTTAATTAGACTCATTAATGCCTGAACTAGCTTGGGATTTACTAGCTTACTCACATATCACCATTTATCTACGGACATTTGTTAGCACGCTTAACTTTATTATCTTAAACTGTTGTTCATTGTTTTCAGCTGTACTTGTTGGTGCCTATTCTGTTTGTCGTCTCCGACGCTTTTACACAAATGAAGTTCGTAACGGATAAGTTATTTGGAATTTGAATCTAGTCACATCCCATAGCGATCCATTCAAATGCAGATAGGTTATAGTATCACTTCTAAGAGTACCTGAAAATAAAATACCAAGAGTCTATTGATATCTTGTTATACCCAGTAATGATAGCATCACCTGTTTACCTGTTGGTTAGAAAGGTGCTATATACAGTCAAGCCGGAAAGTCTGCACACCCCTTTCACCTTCTCCACGTTTTATTACGTTACAGACTTATACTACAATAGGTTGAGTTCATTTTTTGCCTCAAACATCTACACACAATAGCCAATAATGACGAAGTGAAAACAGGTTTTTAGAAAATATGCAATTTTATTTTACTGACAAAAATAGGTTATTTAGGGGTTACATATCTGTACACACCCTTAGCCTAATACTTAGTTGCTGCACCTTTGGCAGTGATTACAGCTTCAAGGTGTCTTGGGAAAGAAGCTACGAGCTTGGCACACTTGTTTCTGGACATTTTTGCCCATTCCTCTTGGCATATCCTTGCAAGCTCCGTCAGGTTGGATGGCGAGCGTCGGTACACAGCCATTTTCAGCTCTTTCCACAGATGTTCAATTGGATTCAGGTCTGGGCTCTGGCTGGGCCACTCACAGACTTTCTTCAAAGCCACTCCTTTGTTCTCTTGGCTGTGTGCTTTGGGTCGTTGTCATGTTGGAAGGTAAACCTTCGCCCCAGTCTGAGGTCCAGAGCGCTCTGGAGCAGGTTTTCTTCAAGGATCTCGGTGTACTTAGCTGCATTCATCTTTCCCTCTATCAGGACTAGTCGCCCCGTTCCCGCTGCTGAAAAACATCCCCACATCATGATGCTGCCACCGCCATGCTTCACTGTAGGAATGGTATTAGCCAGGTGATGAGCGGTGCCTGGTTTCCTCCAGACGTGACGCTTGGTATTCAGGCCAAAAAGTTCAATTTTGGTTTCATCAGACCAGAGAGTCTTGAATCTCATGGTTTGAGAGTCCTCGAGGTGCCTTTTGGAAAACTCCAAACGGGCTGTGATGTGCCTTTTACTAAGGAGGGGCTTCCGTCTGGCCACTCTACCATAAAGGCCTGATTGGTGGAGTGCTGCCTGGATGGTTGATCTTCTGAAAGGTTCTCTAATCTCCACAAGGATATGCTGGAGCTCTGTCAGAGTGACCCTCGGGTTCCTGCTCACCTCCCTGGCTAAGGCCCGTCTTCCCCGAATCCTCAGGTTGGCTGGGGGGCCAGGTCTAGGAAGATTCTTGGTGGTTCCAAACTTCTTCCATTTACGAATGATGGTGGCCACTGTGCTCTTTGGGACCTGTAAAGCTGCAGAGATTTTTCCGTACCGTTATCCAGATCTATGCCTTGACACAATCCTGTTTCTGAGGTCTGCCGATAATTCCTTTGACCCCATGGCTTGGAGTTTGCTCTGACATGCACTGTCAACTGTGGGACCTTATATAGCAATCCCCAATCATGTCCAATCAATTGAATTTATCACAGATGGACTCAAATTAAGTTATGTTTTCACTTTGTCATTATGGGCAATTTTGTGTAGAATTTTGAGACAAAAAATGAACTTAATCTATTGTAGAATATGTCTGTAACGTAATAAAACGTGGAGAAGGTGAAAGGGGTGTGCAGACTTTCCAGCTTGACTGTAAATGCAAGGCATTATTATCATTATTATTATTACCTGTGAAATGTTCCAAATTGTTTTTTTTTTGTTTTGTTTTTTACAAAAATCAAAAATGTTGATAAGGTAAAACATTAAATATATTTTCTTTGTACTGTTTTCAATTCAATATATGTAAAAAATAATGTTTTGTGTGCATTTTACATACTGTCCCAACTTCTCATGACAGGTCTTGGGGTTTGTAAATAACCCAACAATACAAGACCTCAATGTTCAAAGCATCTGCTTAATGTTTAAGTGTTGACCTTGCCAACACAATGTTTGCATACAGGAACACTTAAGCATAAAATGGCAAGTACACAAGCTACCACCTCATGTTCAAGTTGGCACAATTTAATCCATTGCAGTTTGCAAATGTCTCGTTATACTTCTGTTTCACCATAACACGTAAAATTCCCTTGTGCTGCAGGTTTCTCTTGGCAGCTTAGGTAATATAACAGCGCAAAACGATTCAGCCTCTAAATGCACTCCTCACCTGAATCTGCTGAATCAGGCCGTTATGAAAGACCTATCATTTTGTAACCTGTTCTTCAATATAACCGGATGCTGAAGTTTTTTTAGCCTGGCAGGAAACCAGCATTAGTGAACTTGTCAGTTCAGCCCTGTCTTTCGTTCTTGGATGAGTTAATCGCCATGCATTTATGTTCTTCAAATCCCTTTGTGTTGTTGCGCATCAGTAAAGTCATCTTTCAGTTCGCTTCATGCGCTAAAATTGTCGTCGGCTCTGTGTTAAAGTGAGATGCAAGTTTACATTTATATGGAAAATGGTATTCTTAGTGATGCATTGGGGATTAATTATCCTCAATTTTTTTTCTTGTAACTTTCTTCCTGTAAGCATACAGTACAATACAGTATATTTGGAGTAGGTATCCTAGTGACTACTGTGAATGTACTCTCATTGCTCAATGAATTTATTGTCTTTTGTAGGCCTGCATTTAGGTAATCATGTAACGCATTCCACTGCATTGTACAGATGCATATTTTGTCTCTTTATGTAGATTACTGTTTTTCTATATTACTAGCAATCCTTGTGTGTATTGTGGTCATGCTCATCTGTGTGTATTGCTTTGTTTACGTTTGTCGTGCAGAGGAACTAGCCACAACTTCACAAATCCTTGATTCCTTCAACATGATCAATAGCCTTCCTTTGAAGCGCTGTGTGTTGCCTTTGTGTGCGTCAATAAACCAGTCGACTTGACCCATGTTTGTCTGTGCGTTCTAACCAGATACTGTCTTAGTGATGCCAACTTTTTGTGAAACAAGCACCTACACAGGTACTTTAACTTTTCTACACAGGTAAAGCAACCGTCAGCTTTCAACACAAACTGTGTATGCAGTGCGTGCTGTAACTTGTTCATGTGGCACCAGCTGAGTAACTCCATGTTCATAAATGCTATACGTGAGCATGCACCAATCTGCCCTGTGAGTTTTACAAATCCAAATAACATTCTTAATGCATGTATTAATGCCTCCTGACTCATGAAACTGTCATAGGGTTGTACTTTATGATTGAAAAAAGTTTACCACACACTCTGCTATTCTGAGTCTAGGTTGTATTAGTATCTGTAAATATAATAATAAGTTTAATTGAGCTGTTCATTCCTTACACCAAGATATTTTGTGTGTATTCTGAAAGTCAAATAAATCAGATTCATACTCACATAACCATGTCACTATGTTCTCATAATTAACTGTAAAACTATTTATTTGTATGTCAGTTATCTGTGTATTTCCAAGAAATGTCCAAAATTTTTAATCAATTAGAAAAGAGTAGCCGACTGTAAAATGTATTCATTTCATTTCAATGTGTCATTATTAATTTTGAAATATACACTAACATTCTGTGAGCATCTAATAGACCCTTTTACAAAAAACGTCATAACAACAACAGCATGCGCGTGCACTGTAACTGGAGGCAAAACAATCTGTTATTCCTCCAAACCGATGAGACCGCACATTTATAGACAGCTAGCTGCTTCTAAATTAAACAAACTGCTAAATGCCATCATCCTGTTGCGTCTTTGGGTGTAAAAACAATAAGACGAAGGAGGGAAACCTTAGATTTTACAGGATACCTTCAGCATCTCTGGATTCAAGCAGATCGATCACCGGGTAGATTCATATTGATAATACCCGGGTGTGCACACTTCATATCAGGCAAAATATTTTGCTAAATTGCTACGTTATTGTGGATACTGTTGCTGATTTATCATAGCTAAAGTTAGATCATGTGCATTGTGTGTTTGAGTTTTTTTAATTCCCCATTGTTCACATGGATGTTATCTGTGGTGGTGGCATGATTTGTTGTAACATTATACAGTCGTTGGGGGTTACAGTAGCCTAACGTGTCGTTAGCCATTAACGTTACACTCCGTTGACGGTGTAATTTGAATTGTGATCGTGGACCGAGGGGAGTGCAATTACGATAGCGGACCGGGAAGAGGGACATAAACTTTCTTTATCATTTGAGGAGAATAAAAAGTTAGGCTACCTTTCATTGCCTTGTCGATGTCGATGCGGTCGTTCATTTGTGACAACTGCGCCTCTCTAAATACGCATCTCCTTAATAAATCCGGTTATTGACCCCCACTTTTTAATTTGTGGCGGCCGTACTAATATTGAGTCAATGTGGGAAACGTATGAGAAATGTAGAGGTTCGCCAAAAACGGTTAGGTTAGCTACTTAGCTAGCAGAAGTCACTTCACCTAACGTTAGTTGGCAGAAATTAACATTAATTCTATTAGGTAATGAATGGAAAACACAATAATGCTGCAGTCCATCATAGCTACCTGCTAGGTTAGCTAATGCTACTGGCTTTAAATGTGTAGAAGCCACCACAGACGACGAAAGCCCTGACTAGAAAACACTGGGCCACTGTAATGAATAACCTTAGGACATCCGCAGTGAATGTTTGTGAGTTTAATGCATTGAGTAGTCTATCAAACGCATACGTGTTACTTTACACGTGTTCCTTTTAATGTTTTTTAAATTCCAGTTTATTTAGACTCATTGTAGTCTCTTCAGATAACAAGCAGTGTCTGTCGATGCAAAGTTTGCAGCTGCAGCAGCAGAAAGATGCAGGACATGCAGCTCTAGTTCCCGGACACTGCCTATGACCAGTAAATTGTCATAGGACACTGCCTGCGATTGACTAAAGTTTGTGAGCTTTTCTGCCTCCAGTAAGCGTCTGCACGCACATTATGTCATAGTTGTTTACAAACTGTAAAAGGATCTATAAGCAGGCGAAGAGTGGATTGAGTCATGTCTATGCCCACGTCTGCCCATCTAAAACGGAAATCATAGGACATGTGGCTAATGCAGGGATTAGGACAACAGGGGTAAGGCCCTTCAATAACAAAAACTGGGCCATCTTACACACTTACAGAAGGATACACACTAAACTGCACAATATACCTTTAGTGGCATGCCTTATATGGAGCTCATTGAATGTCTCAGGATAGACAGGTCAAAGGTCACAATGCTTCCTGTGGAGTCATCAAAATAATCTTCATCAACAACAACAACAACAGTGGCAGAGAGTGTTCTCTAATGGATCACGATATATGACGATTCCTTACTGCAGTAGATAAGAGAGAATGTGATGAGCCTTCTTCTCTACCCTCATGTGATAGAATGAAACTCTAGCCTCCTCCGTGGATGATTCCTCTGTTAACCCATATTGATATTTAAATGGTGCTGCAAGGTTTCTTTCACCCACCAAAGAGGGGTGCATTCTAGGACAGCCTCCATCTCCTGCAGTGCAGCCATTATAGAAACTGATAATATACTGTGGACAGACCAGAGGTGAGCTGCAATGATGGACTGCATTAAACCCATTAAAGCTTTCTTTAATGGCTAATATATAAAATATTTCTCAGCAGCTGAAAGATCCCAGGCACGGTACTGCACATACTCGTACTCTCTATTTGCACAGGCCTTCAAAGTCGTGCAAGCACCATCTCAGTCTCCGATCATAGGTTTAGCTGCGTTTTCTTTTAGCATTTTTCATTGATAAAGCTACTTATGATTTATGCTTGTCACACTCAAAAAATGGTGCAGTTGCAAGCTGGGTGAGCAGCTGCTCAGCATTCAACAACACGCACTATCACAATCATGCTCTCGCTCGTTCCTGCTGGGTTTCCCAAACTGCAAGGAGTGCAGTGACATCAGGAAAGCTGTAGGAAATAATTGGTTGCACCAAAAATGAAGGTCAAGAGTTAGCTGGTTTATTATTATGAATGGCCAACCTTGAATTTTATTTGCTTCACTTGAATATTCTCGTTATGAGTGGCACTTATAATATGAGTCCTGTAGTCCAGTGGTTCTCAAACGCAGTCCTGGGGGAGCCCTGTGTATAATATGAGTCCTGTAGTCCAGTGGTTCGCAAACACAGTCCTGGGGGAGCCCTGTGTATGCTGGGTTTTGTTCAAACCACAATTGCAATCCAAGAATTTTAACAAGATGTTCATTTTTCTTTATTAAATGATTTGTATGTTTCGAGGGAATATTTTCTCTTTTAAGCCACATTATGTCAGAAATAGCAATACCATGCCATGAAAAATAATCATCCCATGTTCACATTGTGGTTATTACGCCATATTACAAAAAATTACATTAGATAAAAGTCCCATATTTACATTGTGCTATATTTCAAGCAATTACATGAAAGAAAGGTACATGCTTTAAACTGATCACATTAAAGACAGATTAATCAGTGGGCTCCTAATTAGGTTTTTGAACACGTGTTTCCATTCTTTCATAAATCTTTTCCTTAAACTTATTAACACAATGCACGTTGGCTCGTTGTCATTTGCATTGTCTTTGAATTCTTCATTATTTACCAAATGGTTTGTTTTAGTGGCCATGTGTTCACACTTTCACCAATTAGGAGCCTATTCATCTCTAATTTGATCAGTTAAAACTGTTTTGTTTACCTCTGTAGGCTATATGTAATCTTTTGCAATATAGCACAATGTGAATATGAGACTTCTATTGCATAGCAATGTCTTACGTAATGTGCCTTAAGAGGGTAAATAATCCCTCAATACATCAAGAGCGTAATTAAGAAAAATTAACAGCTAGTTAAAATTCTGCAAGTGCAATTGTGGTCTAAATATGTAGCTATATTAATAACGGGCATGGTCATTAAGTAGTATTCAATTTAACTCAAAATGAAGGAGGGAGAGCCCCCCCCCCCTTTTTTTTAATCAGACAAGGCCCTGTGAAGAACTGCCTGCTGTTTCATTAACACTTGGATTAATGGCATCCTCAATCTAACAGTCGTGGGAGGGTCTGGAGAATGGACAGATAATTCTCATTCCAAAGCCCCATGCTCTTTTCTCCTGCCAGTTACTACTGTATCACATTTCATTATCATTATTTTGCTACGGTCTTACTTTTGCTTTATTTTCATGAAGTGATACGGGCAAGGCTGTCTCAATCAATGCTGTGATATTTCAAATAATCCTCTCTTTCCTTACAGTGGACATGCTTCCAGTGAAACGCACACAGAATGAGCATGCGACCCTGGCCTGCAAAAATGAGTACATCTCACAGTACACTTCTTCTCAAAGCAGGACCCATGCAGGTTTCCCATTGTAGCTCCATGGCCATACTAACTCCTCAAAAGCAAACAATGCGTGTGCATCAGTGGAGTTCCATCAGTGGAGCAGTGGCCCATTGGTATGGCAGGCTGACCGTTTAATCAGCTGTGATTGGTTGAGTTTTCTGATCCGTTGACGAGCAAGAGACAGGACATTTGAAAGAGCCTAAGGCTAAACGGGTTTAAACGTGGCTGTGCGTGCTTTCCAACCCCGACACTGCAGGTCTTTCAGTTTCAGCCCTGGTCCTCGTGCGTGATGAGATTGCTCCGCTTCCAACAGAAATCACACACGTGACTAAATGAGACGATGACCCTGACCTCAACCATCTGAAACCCTCTGCTCCTCATCAGCAATCACATCACACTCCCCAAATCACTTTCTGATTAACAAGAACCAGCGAGAGATTACGGGCCTTTGGCGGCATCTGGATGTGGCACTTCAGTCATGGTTAGAGGGTCTTTCCTTCTGGTGCTTTAGGTCTGGATTTGTATCTGGCCCGTTTGACACCAAAATGTCTCACTGATTATAATTGATCTTCTTCTGTTTATTGAATTTTGATTAGTGACTGAATGAGTCCATGGTAGCGCCACGCATGGGGTTTGTGAGTCTTCAGTCATCCCATCACCGCGAACAAGTCCTGCTGTCTTACAAGTGAATCGAGGAGAATCACTCAACTGTCATTCAGGTAGGTGCCCTGCCTCGAGACAAGGTCAGATTTAACAGATATGTCTGTCCTCCACCTGTTTCCAGAACCTTCTAACCCCGTCATGTAAAAGTCAGACCTGTGCTTTGCACGATGTGGCAGAAATGACACAAGCCCTGCTGCATTAGCTGTCTTTGTATGACTCAGCCTGAAGTACAGCTGGTCCCTGTGGCAGCGGGTTTGAGCTTAATGAGACATTTCCATGAGTTTCCACCTCCATCCAAAATTCTCCTCCTGCAAGAGCTGGCAAACACACCTCCATTTGGTGCTCTGATGTTGTTGTACGTTTAAACCAAGAATATCTTTCAAAGGCTCAAAACCAGAATTGTCCCATATCCCTTATCTCTTTTCCCATTGCTTCCATCCCCATGGTTACACATTTAGTGGCATTACATTGCAAAACTTTTATTTAGGGATTCATTGGTTAATTGACATTTAAAAAAAATTATGATTTATCTTTTATTTTTTTGTTTTTATAAATATGCATGTGCAGTTCTCATCCTATAATCATTTTGTCATCTTTAATAGTATAATAATAAACAACACAACGGGCTCTGTAGGACTATGCCAGCACAACCAAACCATAGCCACATGAGGGAATGCCAGCGACAGAATAGGTAGCGAGTAGGACCTGTCCCACTGGCCTGCACCATGCTTGGAAAAGTTGAGAATTGAACAGAAGCCGGGAGCTTGACTGGAGCCGCGTAAGGGAATGTACAATAACACCTCCTCCCCCCTCTCGCACTCCCCCCATCCACACCAGTGTCTGAGGAACCATAGAGAACAAACGCAGGCCGCCGCCGTACTTTTTCACTTTTCGCCGTGCGGAATACGCAAATCGTGACACTCGTTCATTCTCATGCAGGGGCCACGGATTCAGTCCTACGTAGGCTTTATAGAGCGGTTCATTCGGCCTCGTCACAAGCTGTCCGCTCCTAAAAGCCCTGCTTTCATCTGTCCGCAGATCCGCTGCGCTGATTAATGTAACTTTTACAGCACTGGCTGTGAGATGTGAGCGCTGACACACATGCCGAGCAAGGCTCCTGCACACACACACACACACACACACACACACACACACACATGCACACAGCCAGACCCACATATGTACGCATGCATACACATACACGTGAACTCAGAAAGAGTTACGAGTCACACGCATAGACAGAAAATCTGCAAAATCAAAGGAGTCGAACAGGGTATGGTGAGGGGGGGGGGAGGAACAGTCACTTCTCGTTAAAACACCACACTCAGAGCGCACTCGGTCCTGTGATATTCCCTAACTCCCTACCTCACCACAACGGTGCGCAGCCACATTCAACGGCGAGGGCCAGAGCGCTCACGAAGAAGTGTCGGCAGACCCTGCGAGGACCTAGAGCCGTCGCTCACGCTGAGGCAGCATCCTCTGCCTCTATTGCTGCTGGGTTTTCCTGCAGCGCTCTGGCACTCGCCGTCGAATGAGATGCCCAGGGAAAAAAGCCCAATCCCTCGATCTTCTAAATCCTCTCTCCCCCCTCCTCCTCCTCCTCCTCCTCCTTCTCCCCCCTGCTCTGTGGCTCCGCGAGCCCGCTGGATTATCAACCAAATTTTGTAAACACAAATTCTCTCCTTACCTTTCCTTAATCGCTGTGATCTTTGGTTTCCGACGGTAGCTCTGTGGTTCCTCCGTGCCTGCGTCTAATTCCTCGCGTTGCTTCTATGCAAGCCCGTTGCCGTTGCCTCCTCCTCTCTCTTTCTCGTTTTCTCTCTCTCTCTCTCTCTCTCTCTCTCTCCCCTGCCTCTCGCTTGCTCTCTTTTGCTCTCCCTCCCCCTCCTCCCTTCCCCTAGCTCTACCTCCCTCTCCCTCTCTCTCCCCCACTGTCTTCCTCACTGATTGTGAATGAACAATTTTCTAATGTGTTTGAACTCACGGACGGAATCTGTCTGGAAATACACAGAGATCCGATCTCTCAGTGTTCACTCCCAGCCCACCAACATCACTTCCACAATTCCCATAGTGTACGTTTCACACGCATACACGCATCCACCTCTCCCCTAGTCTATTGCCATACCTCTTTTCCTCCCTCCGTACTTAATCTCTCTCTCTCTCTCTGTGCTCCGGGTTAAGGCATGTAATTGAAGGGCCTCGGCGTGATTGATTTTCAGACATAAAATGGAAAAGACCGGGACCCCTCCCCTATTCTCTATTCTGTTGCGATTGTGGTCCTGCTCTCCTCTGGCACGCCATGTATAATGATGAGGAAGCAATGCTGTCAGATCCATGAGTCTCCAACAACGGGGAGCTAAACAGGGTGGTATGCTGTTATGAGTGCCTTTGTACTGTGTGTTGATTCCCCAGGGGTGTCTGTGCTAACAAATGGACCAAGCACAGATGTACACGCACGTACGCGCGCATGCACACACAGGGTAAGGAAGGAGCCGTCTGTGAGAGTGAGAGTGTCTTGCATGTGCGCATGAGCGTCTGCATATGTGTGTAGATAGTAGGGTTGTTATCCAAAGAAGATGGGTGTGGTTTTGTGATCTGCCCTGCCAGGGCCACAGTAAACAGTTGACCATTGAGCACAGTCGTCCATCTCTCATTATCCGGCCGGAGCAGAGCAGCTGCTGTCGGAGTTCAGAGGACACACAGGTTTCAAGGAGGACTGCGGGGGTCCTGTTTCCCACACCATCGCATCAATTAGAACAAAGGCCGTGCTCCTGTGGAGAGAAAGCCTAGTAATGGTGGTGCTAATTGAATCAGAGATCTGTTGACCCTTTCAAAATGAATGGCTTTTATAAGAGGGTGCCATGCATGATAGATATATGAGCATATTTAGAGAATTTAATGTTTTTTTTTTTAATTAAGCAAAGGAATGTTAAAAATATTGGAACAGCATTTAATGACCAAAAGGATCAAATTTTGCATCTGTACTATTTTGATGAAATGATTTATAACAAATCTTTATTACTGTATTGTCGCAGTCCATCTAATTTTAAGAGAATAACGTTTATAAACAATGAATACTTTTATGACTGTCATTTATAGGTCACATTTACACAGCACTGTGCAAAAGTCTTAGGCACCCTAGATTTTTTATATTAATCTTTTCTTAGATGTTTTTTTATTGTCATCTGCATTAGTGTGCCAGTAGAAAACAGCTAATATTATTTCCAAACATTAATTTTCCAAAAGAATGTATTGAACTATCTTCAACGGAAAGAACATGGAGTTCTGCAACAGATGGTATGGCCTCCACAGAGATCTGATCTCAACAGCATCAAGGCTGTCTGGGATTACCTGAATAGACAGAAACAAGCGAGACAGTCCGCAGAACAACTAACAACTTATCCAACATGCTTGGAACAACTTACCAGCTGATTTCTTTGTAGAACCGCACGACAGTGTACCTAAGAGAATTTATGCAGTTTTAAAGGCAAAGGGTGGTCACACCAAATATATCCATATTTCCACCATTTCATTATTTATAAAAGCATCTTTTCTTTACAGATTTTGCACAGTACTGTATATTTCCAAAGCATTGTGAGATAATTCTTTGTACCCCTTTGTCATATCGAGTGCATTGTAAGGTTTAATGCACATAACTGTTCGGGTTTGGAACACTGGTATGGACCCAAATGCAGGACTCGGAGGCAAACTCAGGCAAAAGGAAGTATTTTATTACAGAACACGAGAAAACAAAACAAAGGAACAGGGAAAGCTAAGTGAGGGGCGGGAAACGTGGTTGACGAAACTAATAGGGCTGGTGCAGGAGCGAGCAGGAACGGGAAGCAGGCTGGACGGGCTGGAGCGAGGAATAGAACAAACAACAAGTTAAGTAGATTTAGCAAAATGGGCGGGGAATGTCTAGAACGGAGCAGAGACAAACAACAAACTGACAACGAAACTGAGAAAAAGGGGAACTTAAATAACGAAAGGGAACAGGTGAGAGGGCTAATTGAATGACTGAAGGGAGTGCGGAATGTGTGCAAGAGGGAGAGCGATAGGCTAACCAATAAGGGGGAAAAACAAGGAACTAAACGGGGAAACCACGCCCAGCCTGCACAAACACGGAACAAGACAGACAGGGTAACCTGAAAAACACAACATTAAACAAGAGGGATGGGAAACAAGAGAAACGAAAGATGGACTGGAGGGAAACGGCGGATCTTACACATACCAATGCAAAAATAATTCCTGTGTACCAATCTTACATTCCTGTGTGTCTACCATTTCCCTTCATAACCATCATAGTGACCATATTTGTGTTTTCTTTTACCTTCAACCTTCAAATTATGGTTATAAGGTTCAGTAGCCAAATACAGAATGTTACATTATAATGTTCAATGACATATTCACTCAGGCCAAGACAATATTATTTAGTTGGAAGATTTGCTGTTGTAAACAATCACTGCAGACTAGACATACCAAACTGCAAACAGGGGCAGACTACAGATATGACCTCCACATTTAATACAATATTCACGGTCACTGGAAATGCAGAACCCCAGACTGCATAATGTTTTTTTTCTGTACATATAGGCATTGTAGGTCTGCTTAAAATAGCAGTTTTTCAGATTATTATGTGCAGCACTCTGGAGAGGATTTTGATGGACCATATACAGTAATAGACCTTCTGACGTCTCCCTGTTGCAGTTCAGCTATTACATTATGAACATCTGTCTGTATGATTGTTTGCATGACTGCCTGTCCATTTAGCATGTTTAAACGAATGTAACTCAGCCTATATAAACGGTATAATTTTCTTCTGGTTTTCAATTGTCTCAGGTCTATGAAAAAGGCTAATATTGAAGAAATCACTTGATGCATTAAAATTATTACATTATACACACAGCTTATGAAAAGCCCCAAACAAACCCAAAATTTTTGTTTAACAGTTTAATGTACATTTTTTTAAAATAACATGTGACAGACAAGATTAAATGATGTCAGGAACAAAAATACCCGTAAATACAGTGACTGATTTTTTCTGATTATCAACTTCTATGACAACATGCTGTTTTCCTGCTGAAACACTTAAGATACAAGTATTTTCAAACTTGCAGATATGATATGAACAGAATGCTAGATGCAGAAGACTGCATTTGACATTTATTTATGATTCTAGAGAAATCTTTTGATATTCAAATTAAACCATGAAGCAAATTAATTTTTTCTCAAACACCTGCAAGAAAACCTCCTACTGGGTAGAAATATTAATCAAAATGCAAGTGATATTGGTGAGGTGATTAAAATTATTTCAATCTATTGCCAGCCTTTAAAAAAATATATTTTATTTATTATTATATGTTTTTATTGATGTGTTTGTTCATTTTGTCAGGGTCGTGGAGTATTTTTGTGTGTCGATACATGAAGACTGTATTACAACATTGGCGATAAAGGACATTATATACATCTTATGCCTGCTTGATGTACAGCTTTTCATACAGTTGTAGCCTTGAGATTATTGTGATGCTTCACTCTTCATGCATTAAGCCTTGGCACATGTCCTCAAAACCTTAAAGGGACATAATTGAGGATATTGACAAAACACAAGGAAAAATTTAAGTAAATGTGAGTAGAGTTCCAGAGAAAAGATCCATAATCTGTTTTGTTTTTAATTTGCCAACATACTTTATCCAGGGCAGCTTGAATAATGGATTGTTTATATTTTATCCATTGATACAGCTGGATATTCATGTTGGGCAACTCAAAGATGGAATGACTGAACTGAATAACCTTTGACCTTCCGGTTGCCAACCTAATGTGAGGGTTTTGTTCGGAATAACGATGAGCCAAACGCGACAAAAGAAAAAGGGATATAAAGTTCCTGGCCGTAGTCAAACTAAGACACCCTTAGAAAATGGGCTAGCCCCATAAACACGGGCAGAGAGGAGACCAAAAAGCCACCACTAAATAGTGTCAAGCCGTCATAGTCAATGGCATAGCGCATGGTGCACTGGGCATAGCTACTGAATTTCGCTATTTTCGGACCAGAGGTGAAGAGCACACAGCTCACATCGAAAAACGATGACATTATATCTATTTTGCATTAATATTGCAAAAAAAAGTATACTATCAATGTAATAATGCATTTGTTTCACGGGGGAATGTCTAAAATCACAACCTAAGTCGGCCTATATCTAATCATTTGTGTTTTAGTCCTATTGTTTTTATAGGATATGTAGTGCAGTGATTGCATCAGATTGTGTAAGTCAATAAATCCAACAAATCGTCACTATCTGTTAGGCTATATAGAAAAATGTGTGCCTTTGTGTGGTAGCCTAGGATATAATAATAAAACACCATATACTGAAATAGCCTATGCAGAATCTAGCGTATTTGTATTTTTAAATGACCAGTTAAACAACCGTTAACAAATTATCCCACCTTGCGACATTATGCATTGATATTATGATCAAACATTTCCACTAATCAAGCATTCAATCGTGCATTCGGACAATGTCAGGTGTGAATAAAATCAGAAAATCTGAAATATGAGTTAATAAATCTGCCCATGCTTGCCAAAGGTGTATGTCTTTATTCATAAGCACCATTGATCGCTACAACAATATAACACATTTTTAATTAAAATTAATTTTCAAAACACTGTCATGTAGAATAATGGCAATAACTCATTATTTAACGATCATGACCTAAAATAACAAGATTTATACATTCATTCAATGATTTGTCACTGGCAATTGTGTTTTCACCGTTTTTTTACAAGATATTTTTGCAGTGCAGAATATTGATAATTATACTTAGGACTGCGCCTAGCCTACTATTTACAGTTTTGGAGCCTACAGTGAGTAGTCGACATCTTTTCAAACGAGTTTCACTTTCTGTTCATAATAAGCTACAAATATTACAGTGTCCGAATATATCAGAATCCCACAGCTGCATTTATATCTTCTCATTATAGACGGGTGTAAGAAAAAGAACGGAATACAGTAGCCTGGGACCACAATGCAGTATAATAATAGCCATAAACAATTAAAAACAGAAGTACATACAGGAATCAGCCTAACATAAACTTTTTCTGCTTGGGAGATTTATATTCAAATAAGTCAAATCAGACGGCGTATGATTCTGGATTTTGAATAGGTTATGAATGATCATGCATGCATTGCTTGGGAAAGCCCCAAAATTAGCAACTCGTCACGGACTGACTCACCCAAACAACGGCTCTCCTCCCACTTCGGTGCACGGCAAGTCAAACATGCAATGCGCTGGCCGGAAAATAGAGCCCTGAGACATCATGTACTCTATCTTGACAATCTTAACGCTTAGTCTAAACGCATGGCGCAAGTGCATTTAGGGCATGTCCAAGTCCACTTTTGCTAGTTAGACAGCATGTTTTTTGAGCACTAAGTACAACGCAAGGTGCAAATCATTCAGTCTCTTCATTCAATAATTATAGATGTGTCTTGGGTGTAACATGCAATAAACCAATCAAAATGTCATATCCCATTTTCTTTAAAAGCCTGCTTTTCCACCTTGGCAGATTGCTTATATGATGGCGAAACAGACATGCTTGTGCTTGTGTATTTAAAGTGTGCGAGCAAGAAATAGGCTATATGGATCAATAGTATGATCAATATTATTCGGACTGACCATTATAACGCGTTTTGATATACACAATAATAATCTTTAACACCGGCACGGGTTCCCAGTAATTCCCGACAGTGCTGTTATTTTAGAAAATATATGCGGTTTAATTTAATTAAAAAGCACCTGCAACTGCTGAGAATAAGCTAACAGAATATGGCTTCCGTCTCAACTTAAGAAAATGCCAAATTAGCCTGCTTGTTTAACGAATTTCGTTTGATGCATTGTCAAAATTCAATTCTCACAGCAGTCAGAAGACAGACAATGCATTTCAGCTAGCAAAGTTCAAGCTCCATCCAAAATTTATATTACGTGCATTCTCATAACAACATAGCCTAAATAGCGTTATTTTGGCTTAATGATGACAGTAAATACACTAAAGCTGTCAGGTTGGGAACCCATAGATTCAGGCATACTTCCCTTGTTTTATAATGTCCTGTTTGTGGAAATATGACCAACGCATTTTTACTGGTTAATGCTTTAAAACAAGCCCATTTTCCCAGGACTGCAGAGACAACTTGCGTGTATTGCAGGAGAAAAAATATTTATTTTTGGGAAATATATTAATCCCTATTTCACAATGTGATCTTGATGTATGCATGCTTGTGTGCGCACCTGTGTGTAACAGGCAGGAGGGGAGGATGTGCGTTGTGCACATGCCTATGTAGACACACTTATATTGCGCTGTTAAAATAACTGCGACATGACTTTAGACCAGGTTTGTGGTGGTTTTAGCGCAAGCACTTTCTGCTGGCTCAAGATTAGTAATACGCCAAAGATTATCCTGGCCACACCTTAAAACCAACCTGCCCAGTTTACTTGCTATGGGCGCAAGATCACTCGGTAGGCGCTGGGCGCTATAATGACACCTGCGCCGGGTGTAAGATAGCAAAGACACTTGCGTTTGACTTAACGCCGGGTGTAAGATAGGGCCCCTTGTGTTAGATTCTGCTTCATTTTTTTGTGAAATGTGGGTTCTGAAATATGATGAAAAATATACTGTGTCCCTATTCTAACAGCTTTATAATCTACGTATGTGCTGGAAAGCTTTAACTGAAACTAAGAAATTAAACCTTAAATAACTGATTATATAATGGATAATCATTTATTTAATGGTAACTAAATAAAAGCAAATCTGCCCTCTTTGCCATTGTATTAAATCATATTATAGGGCATCGACCAAACAGCATTATCTCCTGCGCTTGCCATCTGCTGTCACTGACCTGGTTTTCAGAGTATATTTTGTAAAAATGGCAGGAACTGGATAATTTGAATATAATTACTCAAAGTATCAGTTTAATCATTTATATTCAACTGATACTGTTTACAATAACTTGATTCCACAGGCAATTTACTAAACAAGACACAAAAAGAGACTCCATCCCTCTGGAGAGCAAGTGAAATTCTGTTTGTGTGCAATGTGCCTGTGGAATAGTCTGAAGGTTGAAAAGCAATATTAACACCTCAGAATGGTTCAGTGACTTCTGTGTTATGGCCGCCATCAATCTCTGCCAGATCTCCTGCAGAAGGCAGGGCCTTAGGCTTTGCCTTTGTCCCGATGTTCATAAAACTGTCAACTGGGAGCCAACAGCTCAATCGCAAAGAAACACTAATTCAGACACCCCCCCCCCCCCTGCACGCTGTCACCCCCTTCCTTGTTTTACTATAACTTTAGGTCATTTTGATTTTTAACTTTTCAGGGTGTCCATCTTTTAGGTCTCCCATGAATATCCACAAGCCAGTCCATCAGTTACTTCACCTCTATTCTTCTTTTCCTAATATTGAATGTATGATTATATTTATGAGTCTGTCTCAGTGCTGGCATATCCCACCGTCAATTCATGCCAAAATACATGCAGCCAACATGTCCTTTTTTCCCCAAATGCAGAGCTCTGTAGCTGTTGCACTGGATGACTGCATCATGCACAACTGCAGCAGGAAGAATGCAATTGCCCAGAGAAGTTCTTACTGCAAGGTGACTGGAATACCCTGGAATCCTCCATCCCTGGGCGATGCTCATTATCATCAATGCTAAACATGCATTGCCTTGCAGGAAGCTCAGCTCAGACACAGTGTGGATTAGGACTCCTTTGACTTCTTTCACTATGTCACTCTTATTTCAGAAGAAATCAATATCTGCACTTCACATGCAGTGAGAAATAGGTGATGAACACAAACTAGATGCCAAAATGCTCCTCTAGATAGTAAGAGATACAAGCACATGAGCGTTTATATGCTGGTTACCCACAATGAATGCTCCTGCACAGAAAGAAAGCGCTCATCTACATGGAGAAAGCCCATTTTGTGTGAGTATAACCTGTTGGTGTGGGACCACGGTATTTGAAATAAAGAGTAATCAGGGAGTTTCCATTTTTAATATGTGAAACAATGCCCTTTATTTTGTCTTTGACATAATGAGTATCCCTGGAAAAAAAAGGTAAACCTTACATGTCACTTCTGGTATGTCCTTTCCCAGTGAATAAGAAAGTAAATGAAAAGTAAGAACAAGAGGACAGCCAATAAATTTTGCATTGAAGTTTTCTGGTAGCTTCTCTGATGAGCCCACTTCAAACTGCAACATACAAGAGGACATCTTTATTCAGGGTTGATTCACAGAGTGCCGCTCAGAACTAAGCCCTTAACTACTAGCTTCTGAGACAGGATTTACATCTATGGGGGTTCCCATCCCCCGACTGCCCCTTAGCCAGAGGAAGGAATGCTAATGAGGTCTTGGAATTAAGCGCTACATTTGTCATGACCCCATGCTCCTTTTCAAAGAGCATACCAAACGGTCCTCGAGGACACCCTTGTCGTCACATCAAAACAATATAGAAACAACACAGGCCTCAGTTGATGATCTGAAACGTTTCAAGTTCCTACTGATAAGCACAACGTGAGACCGGAATATAAAATCGAACCGGTGAAATCGTTTTAGAGAAATACCCGGTGAAATTCAAAGGAAAGGTGCAAATGAGATGCGGTGAGACACAGACCTTTGACTATGTATTTTCTATGTTATAATAATGATCAATATTGCCACTTTTAATCTATGGAGGATGGAAAAGAAAATCCCCTCCATCCTGTTGGTCCTGTTAGATCTAAACTTTTAAGACGCTGGTGGGCAGCCAATAGGCCCACAACCTTAGAAAATGCATGTGGCTTGAAAATTTCTAATTGCATTTAGTGCAGGGGTTTGCAGTGTTGCATAAATAAAAATAAATGACAACCCCCCCATCTGTACCAGTGGGGGAGGGGGACATGGAGAGACTTTTGCAGGTAATATTCTTATTCACATTAATTCTGTTCTCACATTCAGAGGCAATCTATCACCATTCATCATTTATTTCCAGTGTTTACTTGTAGAAGGTAAGCTGACTAGTGGGTGGTGATCTCTTCTCCCAGAATCCCCGGATCCATCTATTATACCTATGGAGTTTTGTCTTTCAAATAAATACTTATACCTAAGCAAGTGCAAAATCATGTAGGTGAAGGTAGGTTAATTAAAGTTGGTCTGGCAAAGTTTGTCATTGCCATAGCTGCTCAAAACCCATTCATCTTTGAAAAGACAGCCCCGCAAAATGACTGAGCCAGAGCTCCTGAGTGTTCAGCCAGGGTGAAGTTCTTTAAGACAGTTGCTGGGCTCCGGTTGCACGTTGTTCAATAGATATTGAATTGTTTCCCTGTTTCCCACCTAAGGCAGTTCCGATGAATGGATCCGAATGGCAAGGCTGTTAAGTGCTCCATCGATCTTTAGCCAGAGAACGCCAATCCTCTGATTGTGCTGTACTGGATGCAGCTCTCGGTCAAAATTACACAGGGAAAATAAAAATCATGTTATTTTGAAATGAAAAAATTAAAATATTTTCTATAGATATTTTGCCAATCTGCGGATTCGGGAGTCGGGAGAAATAAGATTCAAATAAAAACGGCAAGTTCCATGTTGACAACGCCCTCTCCACATGCTTTTATCTCCCAATAAGTGACGGGTCAATGCAAAGATCTTCATGAGTAAAGTCAGGTTGATTGTAGCTTCGTTCATTCATTTTGTGAGAAATTGCCAGGTGGAGGTTTAAGTTGTCTAAAATATCTACATATCTAAAGACTACTGACGCAAACCATATAGAGTTGCCCACGTAATGTTAATTGTTTCAATGGCATTTTCGTTTCATGCCCTAATTTAGCATAATTTTCGAGAGAATTCCATGTTCCCGGATAAAAACGAGTTTCCCACAAGTAAAAACTGGCATCCCCAACTGAGGCAAAACATTTTTACTTTTTTATATGTCCTCTTTCAAAATGCAGCCTTGGGATTAATGTCAAAATTGCAATGATGTATTATTCTGCAGAGGAAATATTAGAAGAGACTTACTCCAAGGATTTCATACCCTAATGATGAAGTGAGGAAATAACCTTTTCTGTTCTGGATATTTTCATTGGATGTTTTAGTTTCTGGGTCACATTAGTTGTTTCTGCCTCTATCGTCAGTAATGATGTTAAAGTTCCAGCTTGCAGGCTCCCAGGAAACTTCAGGGGCCTCATTTATAAGGCGATCGTATGCATGGGTTTGATCCTAATTTCAATAGATTTGAAATGTGAAAATTAAATTTATAAAACGTGAAACTGATGTGGAAACGTTCTTATGTGCACGCATACTCCAGAGTCTGCACACAAACTGTTCCTTGTAGCTGTACGACACAATACACACATATGAAGATGTGTAGGCTATTCGACCATGCACGCACGCATCAGATTCTTTTTGTCATAAGCACTGTGAGATGCAATGTTGTGGGCCATTCACTAGGCTATTGCAGGCCTTGCTGTTACCATTATCAAGTGTAGTAATAATAATAATTCTGTACCTTTATGGTTTAAAACTTAGAATCATTGCGCAATTTAAATATCATCACAAGTCAAAATGATTTATATACAGAAACATGACATAGTTCAGAGCTACTGTATATTGACAGCGAGCAACAGAAGGCTTGTATTGACGGCTGTCATTGACTATATGAAATACTACTAAATAAAATAATTGCAACAAATATTAAGCTATGCAGTACTTAAATGTATGGCATTAACATACTTTCAGTGAAATGCTTATTTTTTCTGTGTCCTGAAGTTATTCATTTCATTAATGGTTTATATAGCAGAAAATCCAACCAAATAAGTATATTGGAGGGCGTTCACTGGATGAAGTTCTTTCATACGCATGTATGCATATTTTAGGAGGAATTGTAGTTTATAAACAAATTAGGTGCAGGAAGAATTTAAGAACATTTATTTGTACGTATGTAAATTTTACTAATTGTTCGTAGGAACATTTTTGTATACAATCATATGCTCACAGACAGTAGCAGTGAGGTATAAAAAACCTGGAAATCCCTGATAGTGTACAGAGCTGAAGTTTGGCTTGCTGGCAATCATTTGAATTTCCTGTCTTTTGCGGCTTTTGACCAAGCCAAACTTCTCACTTAAAACATTTTTTGCTGTTAATAAATGAAGCCCCAGTTCTTTGGATGAAGTCCTTCCAGTCACATGCTTCCGCGTGTGTCTTTTACTGAGTGAGCTGTTAGGGGCCCTTGGATTCTGCCCTTGGGGAGAATTTTCATTATAATGCATATTACCTATGACAATGAAATTTTAATACAACATGAATTATTTGATATCAGAATTTTTTCATGAGCTGTAAACACTTTTCTGTTTGTGCATTTGAATCTGCCTGATGGCTATCACGCACATTTATTTTTCCAGATTCGAGGCATGGCATCCAAGACTATTTACACACAATTTTGGATAGTATATGGCAGCTCCTTCATCTCAGTAGAGCCTGTTCAGCTGCAAAATTTTTATCTAATATTAATGGTCATCAAAACAAGAATAAGACATAACTGGAAGCAAAACAATAATAATCACTAATGATTGTTTCTCATCAAATAACATATTTGACAATGATGATTTATTGAATTATTATAATAATTATAATTGTATAATTACAGCAATAGATCAAGTACATTCACTTTGAATTTCATATGAACAAAAACTATTTAAACACCTGAATGCAGATCATATAAACTCTTGTCTATAAAAATACTTACTCCTTAATTGATCCCACATCTCCTTCCTACTACATGGCTTTATCTATTCCTCTCTGCTTCTAATCTTCAAACAACCTCGTAATAGACCTTTAAGAGGCTAAAATGGCAACTTTTCATTAAATATAATTCACATCAACACAATTTGATGTAAAATCGTTTGTTGCAATTACGTGGATGTGGGGGGATAGTTCAACAGTCAATGATTCAACCACACAATGGGGACATCAATGTCCGATTCAAATGACAAGTGTAAAGTCAGAAGGTATTTGAAAGCGGCACGTAAGTTGTGGGAAGTTTTTTTCGGCTGGGAAACTGTTGTTGCTTCAAGTGCTACAAGTGATCAGATGGTAGATTCTCCGATACTGGCTGAGATTGTGGTTTCCTGTGAAGAAAGAAGGAGGACAATTACGACAATGCACGCAAACAGACCCGGCATAGTCATAAATCCATGACAAAAGAGTGCTGGTATGAGACATCTGGACCGCGAGACATGGTCCTTGATTTACGGTCAGGCATTTTTTTTGTTTTTAATCTGAATTCATGGTTCACTCCCTCCCGTCGTCAGGCTTGCTGACTTCCTTTGGTTGCGACAAGGCCCCAGAAAAAAGGAGTGGGTGAATCGCGAGGAGGTCGTAAAAGAGCAGAGGCTGCGACCGGGGAAGCAGATGGGGACAGATGGCAAGCTGACAGGCCACGGCTCACGGAGCCAGCAGGGCGGCTGGCGCAGAACGCGGCCTGCCAGCGCCGACGCGGGCTCGGACCCGACCCGCAGTGGGGTGAACCGGCAGCCGCCCGTTTCGGGTGTGTCTGCTCCTCTTTCGCCCGGCGCTTCATCGCCCCTTTCAAGGGGACGTCAAGGTCTGCCCGCGTTCACCGCTGGGCGCGGTTCCGCCCGCGCTCCCCCGACACAGATCAAGGCCCTCTTCCAGCAGGGCCATTCATCACACGGTGCGGCGCTCCATCATATCTCTCTGTTAAATGCCGCCCGCTCTGGGACTCAGTCTGTGGCCACTGGCCGTGAGCATGAATCACAGCTGGGGAGGGATGCTGTGCGAGACAGCAGTGTAGTACTTTGTGTAGTATTTCACTTTTTGGTAGCTACACTTGAGTTCTGTAGATGATGTGGCATCACACAGTGATATTGCAACAGAAGACACAGACGCAGTTTAATATGAAAGTGTGACTCCAACTCCCTATAGCACCAACTATAAGTATCAGATATTTGTTTCAGCCCCTTAGGGACAACAAGTCAGGGGTTTTGGCTTGAATCCCCGCTAATAAACTTTATGCAATACTCCAACTGAAAGAAATCAATCATTTATCAAAAGGAAATACTGATTTTTGCAGCGCTAGCAGCCTCAATAGCCCAGAATGCAACAGCGTGGCTTTGAGGGAGATTGGGGGATGTGGCCATGATCTCCAATCTCCATACTACTTGCTAGCTAATGACAATGTCGATCAAGCTGGCATCTAGGCCAAAATAGGTCTGTGTAAAATAAGAAAATAACACACTGGAGCAGATCCGGAAGAAGCCTGACAGGAAAAAAAGTTTGAATAGCGATAGAATAAAATACAGTATATTACACATATCAGATAATAAACCCTGGAATAAATTTCACATCACTGCTACACCGTTACTAACAGTGTTTTAGCCCGGAATTTTCCTTTAAGTACTCACAAAGCCTAATTGAAAGTAACAGCTCAAATTGGCAGTCCCTAATTAGCTTATACAACTGTGGCGACACTATAGAAATAGGCATGTACAACTGCCATCAGCATATAGAACCATTTCACTGATGAAGGCAATATGCCATATGGGTGCAGGGCTTTTCTGACTTCTATGATAAAACACGGTGGCATTTTGCAGGATGCAGTGAGCCAAAGCTTTTGTTTATTGTATTTCATTTCGTAACTCATGAGGAGAGGGAGATACACATTGACTAGAATAATAATTAAATTAGCTCCAATGACTAGAAAACACTTCAAATGATAACCCTGCAGCACTACACAAGATTAATGTTGGGCTTCATTTTTGAGGTTGCGGTTAATGTTCTAGAGTATCGCATTTTTACTTTCACAACTGTAATGATGACCACGGTAATCATTCACTGCATACTGTGAGAAACTTCCAGTGGAATATTAACTTTCATAATCTATAAAATTCCCCAAAGGCAAATCACACGCAGGAATACTTTAACCTAATATCTGCCGGCCATGGTTACCCCAGTAGCAATGCTGTCAGATTCGTACGGTACATCTTGATTGTTTGTGACGTAGGCAGGATTCTCATAGGTCTCCTGGGAACACAGTGGAAATAAAATTATAAACACTGAGCTATGCAGATCTGTAGGACATAATACAATATTCACTGCAAAAAATGTCTGGCTTAACACGTGTTTTAGTCTTGTAATGAGAATTAAAATCTTTTTTTTTCTTCTCAAAAGTGGAAAATATTAGCTTGTTTTAAGTTACTTTTTACTTGACGAGTGAAATTATCTTACCCCATTGGCAAATCTTGAAATGAGTAAAAATATCTCACCCCACTTGGTTTTATTTAGCAAAAAAGTTACAGAAATAAGATTACAATGCTCGTTAAGATTAGTTTTTTTGCAGTGTACATTGTCGTTTGTCTTGACAACAGCTGGTTACCTTATCGTTGGTGGCAGAGCTAGCCACGGGTGACGCCTCAGTAATACCACCAGGCATCGCTACCTCAGCGGGCTCCACAGAGTAGGCGGGATTGTCAAAGGTGTCCTTGAATTCCAAGGAAATAGAGTCAATATCCCTGAGCAATGCAGACCGAAAGCGCACATCATAAAACAGTATTTCTTTTTGTCGAAGGTTACCTTTTCAGGCGTGCTGATACTGGTGATGGGTTTCGAGATGCCATTTGGAACAGGGGCCAGCTTGAGCTCATCAGCGTAGGTCGGGTTCTCAAAGTTCTCCTGGAATCGCAGCCCATTAGCAGTGTAGGATCTATAGGCCACCGGACCGTAAACGCACTGTGAATCCGGTTTGTTCCGTGGACGCTTACCTTGGCTACGGCGCCGCCGGCGGCGGTCAACCGCGTAGCGATGCTGAGAGGGGCGGCTCTGCCGCTGGGGTCAGCCGCGTAGGCCGGGTTCTCGAAGCTCTCCTCCGGGCCGTCCGTTTCCACAGCCACAGCATCATGCTGCTGCAGGGCACGTAGACCAGAGAAAGGAAGACGGCTCTCAGAAAGAACGCAACCACAAAATGCATGGGGAACTCTGGTATCCTTTCTAAACACCCATAATCTATGGGATCTTTATGTCCTCCTCCTTCCCCTCCTTTCACGATTGAGCGCATCCTAAATACGCTTCTGAAACGAATGCCGTGCAAAACAGCGCAACCGAAAAACGGACGCCGGAAACAGCAGAACAACAGGGACGAAAAACAACCTCGACAACAGCAAGAGAAAGCCAGATAAAAGGCGGAAAGGGTGTGTACATGTACAGCTGCGTCAGCCAACACAGGGCGTTCGACAAAGCAATAAACGGAGGTTCTGATGACAAGTAGGGCGAGCGCTAAGCCGGGCAGCCTAATGCACACGCTTATCCACAGAAAATGAGAATGCAGCTACAGCTGTCTGACATGTGCCACTGCGGCTCCAACATTACATTCAGTCCCTTTTAATGAGTTCTTGGAAATACACTGTCTGCATTATGTGCCTCAGACTGAACACGAGCACATTAAGGACTCATAAGGATAATACACATTAAGGACTCGTAACAATTTTGCTTAACTCATTCAACACTGGAACACTAAGCCTCAGCAGTGCCAAGCCAATATGGCTGCCGACATTCAAAATGTTTAGATCGATCCTGTCAATGTGCAAACGTACTAATAAAACACATTATTTTACCTATTCAACAGAATTTTTTTGTTAACGAGGATAGATACAGTGCCCTCTACAATTATTGGCACCCCTGGTAAAAATGAGTAAAAAGGGTTATAAAAAATCCACCGTTTGGTGAATTAGCTTAATCTCACACTGAAAAAATGAGAAAAATCCATCCTTTAATTAAAGTAAATTTATTCTGAGAAAAAAAAAATCCCTCATCAAGAAATAATTATTTTTAACAAAATCACGTGTGCCACAATTATTGGCACCCCTGCATTTAATACTACATTTAAAACAGCACTGAGTCTTCTCCCGTAACATCTAATAAGGTTGGAGAATACAGAGCAAGTAATCTGAGACCATTCCTCTTTACAGAATCTCTCCAGATCACCCAGAGTCCTAGGTCCTCTCTTATGCACTCTCCTCTTCAGCTCAGCCCACAGGTTTTAAATGCGGTTTAGGTCAGGGGACTGAGATGGCCATGGCAGAAGCTTGATTTTATGTTCAGTTAACCATTTTTGGGTTGATTTGGACATATGTTTTGGATCATTGTCCTGCTGGAAGATCCAATGACGACCCCGTTTTTGTTTCCTGGCAGAGGCAGCCAGATTCAAATTTAAAATGTCCTGGTATTTCATGGAGTTCATGATGCCATGTACCCTAACAAAGTTCCCAGGGCCTTTGGAGAAAAAATAGCCCCACAACATCATGGAACCTCCACCGTACTTAACGGTTGGGATCAGGTTATTTTCGGTATAGCCATCTTTCTTTTTACGCCAAAACCACCTGGTGGTTGGTTGGTTGCCGAAAAGCTCAATTTTCGTTCATCTGACCATACAACACAGTTCCAGTCAAAGTTCCAGTAGCGTTTAGCAAATTCATTTGTGGTGAAATGACAGGAAAGGCATGCCTTCCAAATAATTTGTTGGCATGGAGGTGATGTCTAATGGTAGTTTTGGAGACTTGATGACCCCAAGATACTACTTTCCTCTGTAATTCTGCAACAGTGATCCTTGCAGATTTTCTTTCCTCTCTTACCATCCTCCTCACTGTGCGTGGGGGCAAAATAAACTTAAAATAAATTTTAAAAGAATGGTTTTGTTAAAAATTATTATTTCTTGATGAGGGATTATTTTGTCTCAGAATAAATTTACTTCAATTAAAGGTTGGATTTTTATTTTTTTTGTGTGAGATTAAGATAATTCGGTGAATTTTTTATAACCCTTTTTACTCATCTTTACCAGGGGTGCCAATAATTGTGGAGGGCAGGGCACTGTATTAATTAACAATAAAGATAATCACTGGTCATCTGTATAGATATGTACAAATGAGCTGTCCACGTGAGTTACTTTGTATTAACAGTTTAAAACAGAAGCAAAAATAACATATGCAATAATCTGTGGTGTGAGGGACAAATTAAAAACGGAACCAACAAAACGATGGTCACTGGAGGAGATATGGGAAATAACTGGACAGAAGTTGAAATCAGAAAATTATTCAATTTCAGTCAGTAAAGGGATATGATAAAACGAATTGATGGTAGGCGACTCTCCGTGACTCAAACGTTTACCAGACAATCGTGGACCGACTGAAAGCTAGGGGAGTAAGGCAAACAAAACAAAACGGCGAGTTTTGTAACGCCAATTGCGCTACGCGGAGCGTTTGCTTATGCCAATTTGGTTTGATACCGTGTGATTTACTCCCGCTGCAGAGAGATACAGCGATGATCAAGTGCGTCTGTTACTTCTCTAAAAAGAACATAATTGTAAATTGGTCATTGTTTACTTTTTCCCAACTCAAATCCAGAATTCTTTACCCGTGTAGCAGAGTAAAGACACCTGTGGCCTTCGGCTCTTTAGACCATTTGTATTTTTGTCGACTTAATGAATTAATGCCATTTATTGATATTCATGCATTTATTAAGCTTGTTTGAGATTTCTTTTTGAGAGAAAAAAGGAAGATGATGGCTTCCGTGAAAGCGGGAAGGTACCGACCTTTTCCAGGGACGGGCTGTGGACATCCACTTGCACTCCGGGTGGGACGGGCCCGTCCTGTAGCCCAGCAGTCCAATTCCTGAAAATGAAAGATGAAACACAGAGAGCAGCGGTCAGATCCCCGCCGTTCCGCCAGACGGTATTGGAGTTAAGCGCCGTGTTTTCAGGGAGTACGGCACGGCGGCCTCGCAAAGAAGGGTGTTCTGGGAAACAAGAATTCAAACAGGATGGAAGGGAGATGAAATTAAATGAGTGAGAATTTTTAAGCGTGATCAAGGATGCAATTATGCAGCCCTGCCAGCGCAATGCGATTCCTCTCCAGCCGAGGTCCTTAGCAGTGAAGAATCATCACATCGATAAATCATATTATTTTAGAAGGAACCTCCGCTGCGTGATCTTCCAGGAACATTCAGCTTTCGTTATAAATGGGAGAGTGCAACACTATCCTTCAGTCAGCGAGGCAGTCGGTGGGTGTAGCAGAGACTGCACTTGAAATCTTCCCGGGAGATTGAATTCGCGTGCGAATTTAATTTAAATGGTGGGTGTAAACCTTTTTAAGGGCTAGCAATTTTCAAAGCGCGAGGAGCGTACAGGAACGTTTCAATTGAGGCGCCAGGGTATCTTACAACGCAGAAAAGCATTTTTTTCTATATTGCAAAAAACAACAACAACAAAAAATATTATATAGTTTATTTTCAAAGTAATTTATGTTTTGATATTTGAAAGCACATGTACTACACTGTACTGTACTACAGTAAAAAAGAATAGAAAAAAGTAAATTAATAATAATTAATGAGAATTAATCCTAATTATGATCTACATATAAGCATTAGGATAAAGGTGCCTTTTTCCCTCTTCTACTGAGCATATACTCTGAAACACTGTGGGTGGAGAATGAGTTTGGGCATTGCTGACCAACTTAACTGAGGATGACAGTCACACTGAAACATGTCCATTGTGAGAGTGTAATGGATCTTGGCATAGCCGGCCCACTCACCTGAAGGTGGGGATGTGGACGTGACTAAGAGCCTCCATGATCTTGGCCTTCCTCTGCACGGCCAAGACCAGGCTAATCACGAGCAGCAGGAGTAGCAGAGACACTCCAACGGCAATGCCCACTGCACAAAAAGGCCAGAGTCAGTTTGTGTGTGTGTGTGTGTGTGTGTGTGTGTGTGTGTGTGTGTGTGTGCGTGCGTGCGTGTGTGTGTGTGTGTGTGTGCACGCTTCTGCATGTTTGTATGATCTAAATATAGGTTGGGGCGCTAGCATTTCTAAAAAAAAAAAAATACATCTGACTTTGACTTTAAACAGAAAAAACAAGCTACCGTGTGTCTCAGTTGCATAAGACAGTTTGATTGGCAACAGTGGAGGACAGTTTTTCAAGTAAGACATCACTGAACTAGAGTGCGGATCGGGCCGCATATTTCTGTCCGAACCCGACCGAGCCCGAGATAGTAGTAACCGAGCCCGACCCGAACCCGACAGGAATTCTGCTTTTTATGTCCTATATCAAATCAATTTTCCCCATTGAAATTAATTTAAATACCATTAATCCGATCCAGCCCCCCAAAAAACACCCTAATTTCTTTGTTACGTTGTTATAAAAATGAGAAATGTATTTATAAATTATAAATAATTAATACAAAATATAATACAAAGATAATAAAATAGAATATAAAGAAATAAACTGGTTCTAAACTTAATTGCTACATTATTATTCTTCACTTACACTTAATCTTCATCAGTGACGTTTGCATCTTTTTCATAGATTTTTGGCTTTTTCGTCACGCGTTTCTCGTAACTCGGGTCTAGGCTCGTAAGGCGAAACAAGAAATTGCTCGGAATACTCGTAAGTTAGTGCACTCGTATGTCAAGGTTTTACTGTAGTTCAAAAGTAAAATGTTCGCTAGTTGTTCGGCCGCCGTGACCGAGCCCGACCCGTTTCTCCCAATGAACGCCTTGAGAAAGGTTCTTTTTGCAAAGAAATAACCGAATTTTCTTTGCTTTCTGTTCCACTTGAAGAAGCCATTTCGAATTATCTCTCTCGCTTGGTCTAGGACAGGTCTACTTGAATGAATGAGTAGCAGCCGACTGAACCTATCCGTAGTACTTGCGCACTCGCAGTGATATCCTGCTAGATGCCGGCTGGGCGTGATAAACATGCCTTAAATCCAATCAAATAATATCATAAACCATGAGGACTAATCAGAAAAGGGTAGGATAGTCCGGGGCGCACAGGCCTGCGCCCGGGGACTTCCTTTTTTGGCGGCGAATCAGGCAGCAGTATCAGGGGGCTCGCCTGAAAATGAATGAGTGCTCTGATTCACCATAACGTTACCGGCGCCCCGCAGCCCCCTGAACATGCATATGTAATGTATTAAACTTTAGACAACGCAAGGCCAACATATAACATGTTTAAGCTACTAAAAAATTAAATAATAATAAAAAATAATAATAAAAAATAATAATTTTAAGCTACTAAAAAAATTAAATAATAATAAAAAATAATAATTTTTTTTAAACTTTTTTTAAAATTTGTATGTGGGGGAGGGGGGGGCGGCGCCCCAGCGCCCTCTATAGGCCGGCCGCCACTGGTGTGCACGCTTCTGCATGTTTGTATGTGCGTGCGTGTGTGTGTGTGTGTGTGTGTGTGTGTGTGTGTGTGCACGCTTCTGCATGTTTGTGTGTGTGTGCGTGTGTGTGTGTGTGCACGCTTCTGCATGTTTGTATGTGCGTGCGTGTGTGTGCATGCTTCTGCATGTTTGTATGTGCATGCGTGTGTGTGTGTGCGTGTGTGTGTGTGTGTGCACGCTTCTGCGTGTTTGTATGTGCGTGCGTGTGTGTGTGTGTGTCTCTGGCACATGCTTACTATCTCAGCGCCGAAAGACAGCAGGCCTTAAGCCAAAAGATCAAACTCACAGATGCATTTGATCACTTTACTATGTCCAAAGCAATGGGACAACAGGCACACACCTGAGGCAGTCAAAGGCACATAGTCATCCTTCTGACACCACTCTCCACTCCAGTTAGGCGGACACCTGCAATACCATGAAAGGCATCAGAAATAAATATACTACCTCCGTCTTTCCCCCCGGTTTGATACACTGAAAAACCAGGGCAGATTGAGTTGGTGGGTTTGTAGTTGCGATACGAATAGACTCACTTGCACAGGGCCTGGTTGTTATCGAAGTAGCAGGTTCCACCATTCTGGCAGTTACACGGAGGAGGCAATGTGGGTGGGGGCTCAAAGCCTGCCGCGACAGGGGCAGAAGACAATTAACACCGACTCACATTTGGCAATTAACAAAAGCGTACATTCACACCCGATCTGGAGTGAAACTGGATTGAATTGGCACCTGCATCACATTCGGTGCTACTGCCCGGGATGAAGCTGGTTCCCTCAGGACAGGCGCAGGTGTAGCCTCCGGGCCGCAGCAGGCACAGATGGCTGCAGGTGCCCTTGCAAGGGTTCCTCACTGTGAAGACGAAGCACACTGGTCCACTACACAGCGCGTTACATCATACGAGCATGCTAATGAAGGCACAGTATGCAGTCTTCATGTCCTACACGAGGGCTATAACAATGGCGGTAACACTGAACAACAACATATGGAGCCGCAATATTCTTACTACTTATTAATCAATGCTGGTATTTACTTTTTTTATTATATACAGTATATACAGTGGTGCTCGAAAGTATTCCTACTCCTTCACTTCACTCCTTCACATTTTATTGTGTTGTAGATTAGATTTTAAATGGATAAAATTGTCATTTTTGCCCATCAATCTACACTCAATACCCATAATGACAAAGTGAAAACATGTTTTTAGGAATGTTTGCAAATGTATTAAATGTATGAAATCTCTCATGCACATAAGTATTCATACCCTTTGCTTTAATGTATTTTTAAAGTATCATATTTCATATTTGGTCGCATATACTTTGCATGCTGTTACTTCCTGAAGTCTGTGACCCATCAACATCAAAAAACTCTAAATATCTTATTTTCAGGTACTGTTACCATTACAAGCGATACTATAACCTCTCTGCATTTGTATTGATTTCTATGGGAACTGGGGGGTGAAATTAGATTCAGCTGTAAATTACACTGGTACAATATGGAACACATGACTGGCGAAATGGCATCAAGGATCTATGGTATCAAACGAGCCTATGGTATCAAATGAGCCCCAAACCATCACTCCACAGCCAGATATGGAGTAGATGTGGATGGATCACTTTAAGGGTTTCTTCTCCTGACTTTTTTCCCCATAGAGTTCTATAAGAAAATGAGTCAGGATAAATAACCCTTGCAGTGATCCATCCACATCTACTCCATATCTGGCAACAGAGTGATGGTTTGGGGCTTCTTCGATAGCTCAGACCCTTGATAACTTACAGCCATTTAGCCAGCCATGTGTTCCATATTGTACCAGTGTAATTTAAATATTGTACCCCCCCCCCCCCCAAATTCCCATAGAGATCCATTCAAATGCAGAGAGGTTATAGTATCACTTGTAACAGTACCTGAAAATAAGATATCGAGAGTCTTTTGATGTTGATGGGTCACATTACATCATATAGAAGGTCACAGACTTCAGGAAGTAACAGCATGCAAAGGATATGCGACCAAATATTAAATATGATACTTTAAAAATACATTCAAGCAAAGGGTATGAATACTTATGTACATGAGGGATTTCTGTTTTTGATTTTTAATACATTTGCAAAAAGTTCTAAAAACATGTTTTCACTTTGTCATTATGGGTTATTGAGTGTAGATTGATTGGCAAAAATGGCAATTTTATCCATTTAAAATAAAATCTACAACACAATAGGGTGTGCAAAAAGTGAAGGGGTATGAATACTTTTGAGCACCACTGTATATATACTGTATATATATATATATATATATAAATTATTCTTCCCCTAATCTGGAAAGCCCAATCATATATGAAAGCGAATCAATTCAGGAGAGCATAGACAACAGATAAGAACATGTGTCTCACTTGCTATAGAGTTGTATCTCTGCTGCTGGTAGATGCTGATTTGCGTGAGCCAAGGGCCAGCAGTCAGTAACTTGGTCTTCTGTCCGTTCCCAAACTTATCCTGCCGGAACACCTCCCCTTTTTCCTGGGTGCTCCAGTAAACATCGTCCTCAAAGACACTCACACTGAAGGGGTTCCTTATATCTACAGGGCAAGAGAAACACCCAGCAATGACAAGTCAAAAGAGCGCTCGAATACATAATGATGAGAACGGGACATTCAGACGCTGAACATTCAGAAGTCCTTTCATTCACTGAGAATTTTTATCATTCAGATACGTTTCTGAAATATATAAGTCAGTTAATTACTCAGCGACTTCCTAAGGTACTGCTCAATTCAAGTCTTATAAACCATGTTATTTGGGCTGAATGAAAAATCTAATAATTGTTTCTAAGAATCAGAAAATAAAAACTTGAATATCCAAGTTAGGATGCACTGACACCATTTTTTCCATTTTTTCCAGAGAGAGGATAAGTATTGAGTACTCAGGTTTGGATACTTGCCGAAACAAAGTACCGATATGAGTATTTTTGGTAGCATTTTTCTGTTACCATAAAAGTGAGACCGTTCATTTTGAACACCCTGGAGTGTTTATTATTTTTCATAGATTTTTGTCTTTGCAAAGTGGTAAGCTTAGCGCAGCTACACTATAATTGCAGGCTATGCAACGTTAGCTAGACTAGCTAGATTGACTTTGGTAGCATTTAGCCAGTTCTTTTTAGGTAAGCTAAATAATGCTTTGTCAATGTTAAAACATTTAGCTCTCTAAATTACAAAAATAGCTTCAAAAGTCAAGCAAATTTTGTTCATAAATATAAAGTACAGCAAGACATAATGAACTCGCTCTTCTACCTTCTCCTCGTTGTCTTTATCATCAACTCGGGGATTGACAGACTATCAGTCACCTCACAATGATGTCCAGGATGTCTATGGTGTATAATCAGGGATAGCCAATAAGCTTGCATCATCGGGTAGACTGTGTAGTGATGTGAATAGTGATGAATGCTTGCAGTCTGCTGTGCTTATATTGTCTTTATCTGAAAGCACTTCAAAATTAAATTTTTTCTCGCTGTCTTTTTTCTTCTTCTTTTTGGCAGCAACTCAGCGCAACGTGACATTGGTATCAGGTCTGGGTATCGGAGTATTTTTATCTGTAAGAGTAGAGTACATGCGCACAGTATTGGACCCGATAGCAGTATCAATATCGGTGCGTCCCTATAATTGAATTATTGAGTGTAAATGGTTTGAATGGGAAAAACGGTCTCAAAGAAACGGAATCTGTCTTCCTCCAGAGCTCACCAATATACAACGCAGCACGCCGTTCTTCGCCAGATGGCAAGACTGATTCAATGCGACTCTCCTTGGCATCTGACCAGTAGATGCGGTCATTATTGGTGTAGTCAATGGATAAGCCTGTGGGCCACCCCAAGCGACTGTCCACCAGGATCTTCCTCTCCCTACCATCCATCCAGGAGCACTCGATCTTGGGCACATCGCCTCGGTCAGTCCAGTAGAGCATCCTAAATGACACAAAGGGAAACAGACAGACAGACAAGCAGGAAGTGAGATTGATTAAATTCCAAAAACAGCACTTACAACTGAGCTTAGAAATGCTTTTTCATCATTGACTCAAAAAGTATTCTCAAATATACAGTATGGTCTGCCTTTTGACTGAAATTCTTTCCTCAAAGAAACACACACACACACACACACACAAACACACACACACACACAAACACACACACACACACACACTAGGGTGCATCAAATTGCAATGCAAAAATTAAATCTCAACATATCAATCTGTCTGTGGTTGCATTTTGTTCGGACACACATAAAAATTATTTGTGCAAAGTTTGGGAAAAATTCATTGAGATTTAGAGGTGGAACACAGCATGTGAAAAATATGAAAATGGGCCTTTTTGGGTGTTTTCCTAGATAACATGACAAGGCAATTTCAAAAACGGCAAGAAATTGTTTTTGAGAACAACATTTATTTTGAATAGAACAACATTTATTTATTTAAGAACAAAATGTTTGATAACAACATTGAAATTGTTTTTCGAACATGTCTCAAGCATCCTAGAGTCCTAGTCCTGGTCCAGCTTGCGCTTGCAGCAGCGAAGATTTGGCTGTTTTGAGCGGTCATGCTCAACTGCCTATAGCACATTCTGCAGGTGCTCCTCGCTCCTGGCTGCTGCCACAAAGTCTGACGTCAGTATGACGCCACGCTCGGCACAGTCATTCACAACATTGATGGCACGTACATTCACCGCACCCATCTGAAATGCTGCACTGGTAGCCCAATCCTCTACATCAAGTGAAAGAAACGCGGGATCGATGTGCAGCAGGTGCATGCCAAGCCAGCAGTCTGGGTTGGCGAGGTCAGCCAAGCTGGTGGTCGGCGAGAGGTTTGGAAACTTCGGCTTGCCGAAGCCAGTGCCAAAGCGAAGCTGTGGGGCTCGCATGGATATATCAGCCGGCTTGTGCTCCAAGATAGCATCTGCAAGTGCGCGCCGCTCACCAACTGGCACCTTGGTGCTGAAGAGTGCCAGGGGCAGCATCTCGCCTGAAAGGTACCATAGGTGCCGCTCCAGCGCCTTAATCGCTGATGCTGCGATGCCCTCGTCAACAGACTTGTATGCGTACAGGTGGTGGTAGAGTGTGAGGTCATTCCATGCGGCATCTACGGCCGTGTCGCAGGTCAGTCACCACGTTGCGTAGATGTGCGTGATGAAGTTGGCAAACTCCCGAATCTTCAGCACCTGCTGCTGCGTAGTGATGGTCCCCTGAGGAAGCAACGCAATGTGCTGCTCCATCAAGGCCAGCTTGAGAGTGTAGAGCAGCTTGGCCATCCACCGTGCCTTGTGCAGTGCTCCCGGTCGTTGGAAGATAACTGGAGTGTGCTCTGCACTCAGATACACAAGACATAGCTGCACGAACTCGCGATAGTCGCCTCGCTTGTAGTCGAGCACTCCTGCAGCGCACACAATGAGTTCAGCACGCAACTTGCCCAGGAACGGTGGTTCGGCATCGCCAGGAATGTAGCGGGACAATGGGCCGCTGTCCTTGTGTGGCAACAGGTTCCAGTTGTCCCGCAGACGTGTAAACAATGTAACCTCTGGCGAGCGTGACGTCTCCACCTTGAGGTCAGTGAAGATGTGGCTGAGGAGCACCTCGCCGATGTGGTGCCGGCACCCGGACCAGAGCAGTGGTCGACCCAGTGAGAGCTGGATGGCAATGCAGGCTGCCGTGAGATGGCCAGTGTTTGACGCGGTGGTGTCAAATGCCATGTTGACAACCTGATCGGTGCAGCACCAGTCCTGCAGCAGCTTGCATGTCAGCCGGGCGATGATCGTTCCGCATGCCTCGTCAGTCCCCTTCATATATGCTGGCACACCGAGCAGTTTGAGCCGCTCCGCATCTCCGACCACCACTGTCAGACGCTCCTCCAACTGGCGCACATTGTTGAGCATTGGCATCAACTTGCTGTCCCAGTGCAAGGTGCACATGGGAGGTGGTGTCCACTGTTCGTGCTGTTCCTCACTGATGGCCTCCAGCACGTGGCGGCGCGATCGGTCTGCTGTTGCGTAGGATGTGGAGACCTTTGCCGAATTGCCACCTGATTCCTCGATCAGGCCGCGCATGAAGGCAGCCTGCTGCATTGGTGTGATCTTCAACCGTGTAACCAGTGACACAAGACTCGGCCAGCTGAGAATGTCGGATGGAATGAAGGCTGTGGTGGCAGTCTTCTTACGCTCACGGGTGGGTGTGTTCTCAGCCGGTGGAGCAGCTGTTTCATCTGCATTGCTATCCTCATCACTTTCGCTTTCCAACACCGCCATGCTGGACGTCGCAGTCATCTCCTGCTGCTCCTTGGTAAGGTATGCCTGCTGTGCTGCTTCACGCTCCTGTCGCCGCTTCAGCTTGGATTGCAGCTTGGCGTCGAATGCTCCAAATGTGGCCACTCTGTCGCCCTTCATGCTGGCCAGAAAAGCAATGTCCTCTGGATCGCGGATCAGCTCCTCTGCATTTGGAGACCACAGCGGGAATGTGGCATCCAGCTTGTGCTCCATTGCGTCCACCAGTCGAGCTGTAGCCTCACTGGAGCGCCTGGCCTTCGGAATGTGCCGCAGCTTGTTGCTAGCGTCGAGAAGCGCTACCATCTTGTCGCATGCTCGACGATCACTTACCATTGGGATATTGGCCTTTCCATAAAATGGCCGCACCTGTTCCAAAACGTCCTTAGCTGCCTGGAACCGTGACAAGGCTCCGGTCAAGCCTGGCCGCTTGGCATGCAGTTGCGTGTCGCAGTTGTACATCATGCACCGCAAGATCTGGCGACCACTTGGCAGCTTGGCGCCAGTGATGATGGCATCTGCATCAGTGATGCTGGCGCCCAGACCAAAGACCAGGCTGCGGCTGCTCTGGCGGGAGCCTAAGGGCGGCGGCGCCATCTTGTGAGAGCTGGATCCTGTGGTGGGTGATGGTGGCGTTGAGGGAATTGAGTCAACTGCGATGCAGAGCCACACAGGCAAAGCTATTTATAGGCAAAGCCCACCCCCCCAAAAAAAAAAAAAAATTGCAGGTGCGAAAATATAGAATGGTTCCCGCAAAACAGAGGGTAAAATGTGCGGGAATATGGGAGCAGACAGGTCTCCGTGCTTGAAATGTAACAATGTTGCAACCTTGTGCGTGAATAACACACACACACACACACACACACACACTCTCTAACAGCAGGCCATGTTGGAGAAGGACAGAGTGAAGGGACACAGTACCTATTACCCCCTGTTACGGTTACCCCCTTTTGCCATAAAAGCTGATGTGCCGTTCCACCTCTAAATCACCTCGTATTGCAAAAATATTTTGCATGTATTGTTTTTGCATGGATGGTAACACTTTTAGCACCCAGACAAATCAATATGCTGGAAATGTGTATTTTGATGCACCCTAACACACACACACACACACACACACACACACACACACACACACACACACACACACACACTGCAAACATACAATATCTTCACACAAGTGCTCATCCTCTTCTTCCAAAAGACTGCATGTGTGATTGTGTAATTGCATGAGCAGTGGGATCTGTCTCACAGACCGATCTCAGACTCTCACCCCAATCGAGGGTTGATGGCAACTGCGGAGGGCTGGCCGACGTCTGTCTTGACGAGGTGTTTCCTGTAACGCCCGTCCAACATTGCCACCTCCAGCCGCTTCACTACCGAGTCTGCCCAGTACAGATTCCTTTAGGGTAGCAACAGAAATGAAATGTTACCCTGTGCAAGACATCGGAAAAGCACTATATACCTATATACCTAAGACCGAAAGAAAATCCATCACGTGCCTTTGTATCAGTACAGACCAATGTTTTGACATGGAAAGAGAGGAAAATTAGATTAGCTGTACTGATCCAAGAACCATAGTCTTACCTGCCGACCCAGTCCACTGCTATGCCTTCAGGCTTGACGATGTATTTGATGCCGAGGTCGACGGCGGCACCAATGTTGTTGCTATGGTCGTCCACTGTGGGTAGGTAAGACCTTTTGATGGCTCCTGGACGGGGGCTCTTTCCCTCCTCTGTGAAATACACCATGCCTGGGAGAGACAAGGACAGGAGACATGAGTGCTGTAACTCCCAGCATTTACCGTGTCTTAAAAATGGAGGGTAAGGTCTTGTGTTCATGGACGACTAAATCCTGTTCAGTGATACAAATCAGTTGACAAAGCGCTTGCATATAAAAGTGCGATGCGGGAATGGATAGGCTCTCTGGCTGTGAGACGAATGGTGGAAATCCTAGGGATTGTGCAGACCTGGTTGAAGACCCCCTGCAGATATCGTCTTAACCTCAAGGGTTACCTTGAACCATATGATTGCTAATAACGGATAGGACAGAAACATATTATCGGTTAATGGTAATTAAAACTAAATCAAAACCATTCCACAAAGATACCAAGGGTTTAAACTAGTCATTGGGATTATGTGACAAGGAAACTGAAGGATTGATGACGCCTTCAGGCCACTTGAGTTTCCATGGCAACAAAAATGATTGCTTTCAGAAACCCCACTTGTGCTCTACATGCCGGCAGCATAATGTGCTCATGTATATCTTTTTATTATTTATTTTTATTTAAATGAGCTGTACTGTTAACTGTGTATCTGTACTGTTAGCAGATAGCAGCCATAGCAGAACAGAACTGGCACAAAGACACAGAGGTGGCCCTTACTGAACCCAGTGTTATTGTGGTCCCAGTCGTAGTCCAGCGCCATAATGTGCTCCTGCTCCTGGAGGAAGTTATGATACTCTTCCGTTTGCAGGTTAAACCTCCTGATCCGAACATTCTCTGCGAGCAGCAGGAGAGGCTCAGCACCTGCATAAGCACACACACACACACACACACACACACACATATGAATGCACGCATACAAAGACGACGGAAAGCACACATACGAACATGCACACACACGTGTGCAGGTACGTTCAGAGGCACGTATGCAAAAGGCGCGCATATGTAAACTGAGAATGTTCGAAAGCTAACAAAGTGATAATGGTTACCAGTTTACCACAAACACCGTTTACTGCATAACACAGCAGCACAAAGGTGGTGTTCATGCAAATTCACTCGATGGGCCATGAATCACAGCCATGGAGATTGAGGACATCGACATTAGGCTCCAAATGAAACCCACAGGAGAGCCCTCACCATATGCCTCACACTCGTCGCCATCGCCATCGCCCACTTTGTGGTATCCGGGGCTGCACTCGCACTCGTACCCGCCCTTGGTGTTCTTGCAGGCCTGTGGGCAGGTACCGTACGTCTCACACTCATTAATGTCTGCAAAGGAGAGAGGGAAGGGAGACAGGCTGAGCCAGGTGCTCGATCCCTGGAAAACAGTCGATTTACGCAGAGTGTGTCATAGCTGATATCATTCCAGTGAACAGCAGAAGCTTTCACATGTTTGGGTTCCCAAGGGCTGTGCACAGACTGTGTAAATGTTGCATTTCACAGTGCGCCAGAGCCTCTTCCAGCCATCTCCTCTGACTCATTTCCAAAGCCATGGGCATTGCTTTGGGGGAACAGAAGCTCTATGAATCATGAATCCACACTGGCAAGGTCCTTTAATAGGCAACGATCCAGTGGGTTCCACCGACTGGCCATCATTAATAATAATTATCATTGTAAATATGTGCGTGTTGGTATGCGTATTGCATGTGTGTGTGTAAGGGCGGTAGGTCTGCTGCAGGTTTGAACTCATGGCCCTCGCTGGGTGCACTGCATAGCAGGATATACAATTTCTTCGCTAAGATAAAAGTCAAAGGCCCCCTGCCAAAGGAGCTAATCTTATTTATCTCATTCTCGAGGTGGTGTTGTCTCCTTTTGTATCAGACACTCACATGCTCACTAAAATCTCTGAACTGCGCTACACTCCCCCTCATCTAAACTGCCACAGCAGCCTCAGCTGACTGATAGGCATCAGTTACATTAACGTTATCTGAGTCGTTAGCAGCGCACTAAAGGGCGTAGGTCTGCCATGGGTTTTGAACCGCAGTCTCCCCTTGCCGTACTGCAGAACGAGATGTGATTCGCTCACTGACCTAAAAACTGAAGGTCTCCCCTCTGTCTTTGCAAATTTGTGTGTGTGTGTGTGTGTGTGTGCATGTGTGTGTGTGTGTGTGTGCGCGCATGCTTGTGTATGCACGGATACCATTGCAGGAGAAGGTACTGTCTGGGTCAACAGTGTAGCCCGGCCGGCAGGAACAAATGAAGCCTGTTCCGTTTAAGTTGATGCAGTTTTGCTGACAGAGTTTCTCCTCACAGGTCCGGTCATGTCCAAAATCTGCATTATATTAGGGAATGTTTACTTCCGCAAAATTCCTCATACAAGAACACTGCAACATTGCCTGCCCTGACTGTGATTCGGTGAGTGTTGAAGAGCTGAAGTGCTTTAGCCACCACTCCATACTGATGCCATAATCTATACATCAGAGGAAGCCATTTGGCCATGTTCTTAATACACAATCTTGAGAAGATTTATGAGGTATGTGGTAGTAGAGGATTTATGAACCGCCCCCCCCTTCCCCAGAGATTGGTTTGTGACTGTAATTTATGTATAAAAGCATACCGGAGGACCTGTGCATATTGTGGGTATACTTAATCAAATGTCTCAGAATCTGTGTCTCTACCTGCTGGAGTGGGGCTGGCTCTCTATCACAGCCTCTTGCACAGGAAGCATTTTCTTGCATTGCATAATAGTGCTTTACACATGCTTGTGTGTGTGTGTGTGCGTGTGTGTGTGTGTGTGTGTGTGTGTGCGTGTCATATGTGTAAGCGTGACTCACTGCAGCCCGTCTCGTCACTGAGGTCTCCGCAGTTGTTGTTGTGGTCGCAGACGTACTGCAGGGCCACGCAGTGTCCGTTGGTGCATTTGAACTGATGGGGTGTGCAGGGGGCCAGGGTGGGATCTTGGCCTGCCAGGGAAAAGATACACAGGCTGGAAGTCATCACTACAGATACTGTACGGTACTTCTGCTCGTATGTCGCCTTCCCTTGTCCCCGTGTTGTTCCCTTCCCCATGCACTACCCCCCTATGTACGACCGCAAATCTAAACAGCAATCTAAACACTAATCTGCTCTTCAGCTAGGAAAAATTGGGGCTGATTGGTTTTAAACCTGATGCTGCAACACTCCTGCGCCTCCAATGGTATTTAGAGGAAGCAATAAAAAATTGTTTCATTAAGTAACAATTAATAAACGCCATTCTATGATCTTATACTGGAACTTTATACAATAATGCACACTTTTAAATGTCTAGTTGTTCATTTAAAGGCATACTATGGAGGATTTTTACCTTGAAAACATTGTAAATTATACCATGGCTGTGTTGAACTTTCGTTTCTGATTGGCTGGAGGGTGCACATTAATTTGGTATAAAGGGGCACCTATGAAGTAGTTCCAACTAAGAGGCTTAATCACCGTTCCAAATTAATACGCCGTCTACATTATTTACTGCCAGAGCCATAAATCTGCCTCTTTTATGAATATTAACCATAGCAACAGTTTATAACAGCTGATTAATAAAGCCGTAAAAAGTTTGTTTTGGCAAATATCTTAGTTACAGCAACTTTAATCTAGTAAAACATTTGTGGTTAGAGGTGCAGTATTTATTCAGTTTGGAAATGTTGACATAGGCAAGTAGGAATTTATTTAATGCGACATTAGCAACATGTTGACTGGTTGCGAATGTGAGTAAGTTACTTCACAAAGCACGTTAATCAGTGTTTTAAAAAAAACTTTTTAATCCAGCAAAATTTCTTAGATATGACAAGACACATATATCAAGCTCTGTATATATCTCTAGTATTTTTCAGATATTCTCATCTTATGATGCAAATCTGAAATGCAAATTCATTATTTAAAACAGGCTACACTGCATGACCAAACCATTTTAAGGAGGAGACTTATATTTGAAATTGTAAACACAGGACCACAGCAGGGCAAAAATATCCTGCATAATATGCCTTTAAGCAATTTTGTTTCACATTAAACATTGTTGTTTATTTGTTAAATTTTTATAATCAATATCAATACTTACTGAACTCATAATAGTTAGTTCATAATGTACATTAAAATAAATAAAACACTGCCTTAGAATTAGACTTTGATTTTACAGAGGCCTGTCAGTTGCATAGAGGTGGTCTCTTGGCAACTGTGCAGCTGAAGGGGTCCTTACAAACGTCCTCTTTCTCGTCACTTCCGTCCCCGCAGTCATCCTTCTGGTTGCACGTCAGGCCGGCGTAGACACAGTAGCCGTTGTCACAGCGGAATCGGTAGGGCATCTCACAGGTGATGTTCCCTGGTGAACACATTATAGAACACGCCGGCAGGATCGGTCAGACCGCGGATCGGCATGAGAAAAAAGGCAGCCCGCCAATAATGCTGGACGGTGGTGATGGAGAGTATGTTTTTATAGTTTCACCCTACAACTCAGCTCCCCCTTGGAGAACAGATTTCGATCTGAACAGGGTCCTGGTTAAATTAAATAAATAATTAAAAGCTACAAGTTAAATATCAAATAAATCACAAAAAAAGCCTCTATTCTCTTCTACTTGCACAATTATGTCTCCTCTAAAGAGTTAACTTAGGACTTGAATATCCCCAGTCACCCTTCCCTGAAGTTCAAATGAGTTTAGTGATTATCCAGTGGTGGAAGAGTAATTTAGGGAATTGGAAGGGCTTATGTGGGGCATAGTCTACATAGTCTAGGTTTGGGTTGAGTTCACTTCCCTCCTCCTCATGGTCTTACAGCAGAGGCTGAGCTCCTCATCAGAGCGGTCGCCGCAGTCGTCGAAACCGTCGCACACCCAGTTCCGATTCACACACAGCCGGTTCTTGCATTCAAACTGGCTGGCCGGGCACCATCTGCCCCCGGGAAAGCGGGTGGCTGTGGACGAGGAACAGCATGGGAGAGGGTACAGTGATTTTTTTAGGTGTTTTTTGGAGGAAGCTCCTTTACAGAGTAGCGTTGACATGTACAGCCGCACGTTTGCTGAAGCGACTCTGGTGAAATGCCTGCCTCGTCGCCACACATAGGCTACTGTTAAGTCTTTATAACCTGACTGCAGAGAGCCAGTGGCCTTGAGCTTCGTCACTCAATAGCATCGGCGGCATTTCCTTTCACAGCAGTTCTCTTTGTTCGATTCTCATTTACATTCATTATTCCTTCAAACGGCAGTTGCCTGTGAGTGATTTGTGTTCAAACTGATGAGCAAATTCCAGCCCCCAAAGTAGAACGGTGATTGTGCAAAGAGAAATGACTAACCGTGCCCTTTTGTCAGGCTTTGCTACCAGTACAGAAATAAATCCCATTTGGCCTTCATGCTTGATAATCCTTTGACATTTCCTTTCTTGTGACAATAAAACAATAGCTTCGTAATTAATTTGTCCATTTCAACACTTTGTCAGCTAAAGAATATTTGATGGACATACACACATACATACAAGACACATGCTTTAGCACGTATGCAGGTTTGTATACAAACACACACACACACGCGCACTTGTTTGTTGTGTATTTAGTTTGCTGATCGCACTGTTGCCCACCGCCGCCTTCCCTCTAGAGAAGGGTAGCCGCAGTAACTACAGTAATTATCGGCATTGACTGGCAGTAATTAAGGGCAGGTGATAGGAAGGCGAGGGGAGGTCGATTCCCTCGCCTGACTGCGGATTTGGTAAAGACCGTCCCACCTTCAATCCAGTCATCGGCAGTTCGCTAAGAATCTATCACAACGGGGTATTAAAACACCATTAGAACACCACTTTAGCCTCTATAACCTATGAAAAGCAGTGCGGGATGTGAGCACACTTACGACACGATGTCTCGTCAGAGAAGTCCAGGCAGTCGGCACGTCCGTCACATTCGAGAGAGGCGGGGACACAGTGTCCAGAGGTGCACTGGAAGGCCCCCGGGCGACACGTGTACAGCTCTATTCGCGGAGGAAGTGGAGGAAGAATAAACAGCCAAAGTCAGCGGTGGGGAAGAAGGAGAGCCGTATCTGATTACGGATTAAGACAACTTTCATTGGTCCTATCGCTTATGTTATCTACAATTTTAGTTGCATTTTTTGAATGACAGCTAAAGATCATTCTTGTGTTCTTAAATGTAACTTTTCACAATGGTCTAATCGATAAGCGAATGACTACGGGCGCTTTCATATCTGTCGTGTTTGGTACGATTTAATTGTACCCCAGAGCATTTAGCCCTTTAGTTCAGTACATTTGAGCAGGTGAGAACGCAATCTAACTCGGGTGCGCACCAAACAACCGATCTTGGATCACCCGCAAGAGGTGCTCTCGGGCCACTTCCGATTGAACCCAGGAGCGGTTCGATTGAAGTGAGAACACAATTCGACCCGATTGCAGGAAGTGATCCTAACATGCCATGAGTTCATGTAAATTTCTCTTTGCTGAATTATTATGATTACAGGTGGCTCAGTAGAACATTTACCCCTCGTCTTCTTTGTAATATGTCATAGTACAGACGAACGTATCAGAGCTAGCCTCCCATAGTTACCACCGTCTCTTCACGCAACACGGCTTTTTTCATACAAGAGCGATGCATTGATATATGTATAATTCGCCTATTTTAATTTGTGCAGCCTGAATAGTCTACTAGATAAATTGTATGTTATTATTTATTCTGTAAGAAATAGTGTAGCACTACCAAAATATATAAGTTTTTCATGGATTTATTTGTCAAACTGTGCGCAACCGGTTATGATATCGTCGCATCACACAGAGCCTTCTCCGCTCATATCTGCGCCTGATGGCAGCATGCCTGCCTTGGAATGTACGTGCAATTGCATACATGTCTACCACACAGTCCTGACAGTCCCAATTATTCTCCCCTTAAGTCCACCTTTGGTAAGAACACCAAATGAGGATAACGGTTATAAATGCAACAACGAAACTGGGTTTCTGTGATTTTCTGTTCTGTGGGTAGAAGTGGTAGACGTTCTTTTCTGTGTACCCGCTCAATTCCTGACCAATGAACTAACGACATTTGCGAACATGCAAATCCTGGTCTGTTTGGTTTGGAGCTGTGTGAAAGCGATCTGTACCAATGGAAAAAAAATAACAATGTTTCAACATGACACTGGTTTGGATTAAGAAAGCACTCTAATACACCAGCACTCTAGGGACAAGGTTATCAAGCCCTGGTCTACTGCAGGTACTGTACTCTGCCAAACCCAATAATTCCTTTGCTCAACATTTTTAATAACCCTATGTAACTGAAGTTATGCCACCTCGAACAAGAACACAAAACAACACAATCAATAGTGTCAATAATATTTTAAAGCAGGTTCAAATAAATGAGCATTATGTAACAGGCAGGGGCACGGGATAGAAGAATGAATATCCTGAAGATGTGAAAAGCAGGGGTGCAGGTCACTGTGAGCAAAGTGCCTGGATTCTGGACTCACCACAGTCTCGCTCGTCCGAATTGTCCCCACAGTCGTTATCATGGTCACACACCCAGGCGCCAGGGATGCACTGCTGGTTGTCACAGCGATGTTCGCTCTCAGAGCAGGGCCTCGGCTCTGTGCGCACAGACACAAACAAACTGCGTCATAACAGACTCACCGCGCACTTCCATGACGGCACTGTCCTGCGGAAAGCTTCCAGAACTCTTTCGGGGGAGGAACTCACGGCAGTCCCTCTCGTCGGAGCCGTCGCCGCAGTTATCGTTCCCGTCGCAGCGCCATCGTATGGGCACGCACCGGTGGTTGTCGCAGCGGAAGTCCCCAGTGGGGTCACAGGTCACGTCCTCTAAACCCAGAAAGGAGTTGCCGTAAGTGCAACTTTCATTGACCTCATTATCCCTCATATTATGTGTTTAAACTGACAGAAAAGTATTGTAATAGAAACATTTTTGACACTTTCTATTTCACCTTTTGTGTGTCTCCCAATTGACTACCTTTTTATCCCTAAATATTAAAAATGAAAGTGATGAAACATCACAATTTAGAGCCTGAAGTAAGTGAAAATTTGGAAAAGTGCCACCCACAAAAAAATCTGAGGTAAAAAATCGCATATTTTCTTACATTTTATGCAGCTACCCCACAAATGACCCCACACAACATCTTTGTATACAGAGTTGGTACAGGACTTTTTGAAAACATAGCATTATATTTATTGCGTGTTTACTATTTCTTCCCAACAATTTAGTGTGAAGATGAAAAGATAAGGCTAACTGGTTTTTAAGAGACGTCAAACATTGCATTGAGCCAAACTGACCCTGAACATAATATGAGGGTTAAAGGCTCCCATGTGTGATGCCCTGCTTGCGCACACTCACCGCAGTCCTTCTCGTCGCTGTTGTCCAAGCAGTCATTGGAACCGTCGCAAACGGCCCACTGAGGGATGCAGCGGTAGTTTGTCTCGCAGGAGAACTCGGTGTGCTCGTCACACTTATAATCGGGGCCCACTGATGAGAGACAGGAATGAGATGAAGAGAGACAGACGTAGGAAAAGATCGGGAGGAGAGTGGGAGACAGCGAGACATAGGGGAAGAGACGATTTGTGTACGGTAAAACCGAAGCAAGTAGAACAGAAGGGATAGAGAAAGGGAGAACCAGGTAGTGGAGAGAAAGAGAGAAGGCAGGCGTTAATCATTGCTTGCCATTTCCGCTCCACTCTCACAGAGTTACTGCTGCCTCAGCCAGCTCCCAGCGGGTTTCTCTTCAACGGCTTCCGTCGGACACGGTCAGCAAGCTTCTATTAGGGCTGGCGTCTGTTGTCGGTCATCCGTAGCGTCAATCTCCCTTCATCCCCCTGCACCTGGCCCCGGAATGGAATAGCCACTCACTGCATTCGTTGTAGGGCTCATCGGAGTTGTCTCCGCAGTCGTCTTGAGCATCGCACACGTAGCTGGGCTGGATGCAGCGGCCGTTGGTGCACTGGAACTGCCCGGGCCGGCAGGTCTTCTGGGCGCAGCTGTCAGCGGTCTCATCGCTGCCGTCGGCACAGTCGGCGTAGTCGTCGCAGTGCCAGGTGCTGGGGATGCACTGCTTGTTGGCGCACTGGAACTGGTTCTCCTGGCAGCGGTGGTCACCTAACAAATACAGGACAAAGAGGAGACTAACTCAGCAAATGGTTGTATCTCGGCTATCCGTTTCCCTGACTGAGCAGAGTGTTTTACTGGGAAAAAGTCACTTTTAATTTTAGTCAACGCCTGCTCCTCTCAGAGAAAACAGGCTGCCTGAAATCTCATTAACATGGCAATGCTACCACGGCCATAAATTGTCATTGATTGACAGCAGCAAGCGAGGATCTATTGGGCCAAGACAGCACTGCGTTTGGTCACGGTAATTCTTAGAAGTCATGCGTCCTCTCTATTAGATGTGCTGCTGGCATGCTGAATGATGCTAAGAAGAATGGAAGAGGAGGAGGAAGAGGAAGAGGAAGGCTGACGTACTGCAGAGTACCGGGTCCTCGTCAGAGCCGTCAGGGCAGTCAGGATGGGCGTCACAGAGGAAGTTGGGGAAGGTGCAGTTTCCGTCCTGACACTGGAACTGCCCGATGGGACAGTACCGGGGTGGACAGGTGAGGGGCTCGTCCGAACCATCGCCGCAGTCAGACTGGCCATCGCATTTCCACCAGATTGGGACACACCTGGCGGAGGGAGGGCGGCGGGAATGATGTGTGGGAAAGAGAGAAAGTGAAAGGTCACGCAATAATAAGTCTGGAACAACCGATGTGTTTACACGTCACAGCCACGATCAGCGAGTTCTTTCTGTCGCTCGCGATGCACTGTGTATGATTGTTTGTCAGAAGAGAGTGTAGGCCCACAAGACTCACTTCTCATGGTCGCCACAGCGAAACTGTGTGCTGGAACAGTCGGCTACACACTGTATCTTGAATCCTACAGCGAGGGCAATGAAGTGGTCCGGACACTCGCAGGAGGAACGATCCCCACCAGGCGAGATCAGACAAAGGTGACTGCATTCTATGGGGCTGTTCTTACAGGGATTCTCACCTGGGACAGATCAACCAATCAGTTAATCAATCACAAACCAACTCACACACCCAATCAAAAAGCTAGTACCAACCCTGTCAGGGGACCACTCAAAGCTTCTCCCACACTCTAAACAAGGCACTGCCTTTTTAAATCTGCTGTGAGGCCAATATGATAAATGTGTGACGATTACAGAGAGGATTAGTGCTTACCACTGATTTTAAATAGAGAGATAAAATAAAAAGGGTGGAATTCTGTGTCACTGATGTTGCCAACCGGTTTGAAGAGCAGGAGTGGTTCAGCATTACTCTAACTCAGTGATCATCATTCCTGGTCCAGGGGGTATACTACGAAGCAGGATTAAAGATTTAGCTGGCTAACTGCACTGGGTAAAAATCGGAACAGCTATTTTTACTTCAGTCCTAACTCAGTAATCCTGCTTCGTAGTATACCCCCCTGGAGGGCCGTAGGGTCTCAACACTTAATTGATCTATAAAAGCAGTCAATAAAAAAATCAAGCGCAGATTGAAGACTCACCTCTTCAAGCTACACCTCTCTCCACCCCTCCCTGCCTCCCTGTGACTATTGTTATTAATGTTGTGTAATTACCCCCCCCACAAAAAAATAAATAAAAATAAATTTTTAAAAAACCCAATCATACTGACTGCGCCTAGTACTTAGATTGGTATTTGCCTTTTTAGGGTTGTTTTTAAACGCTCTTGTTCCTAGTTTGAAAATGCACTATGTACGTCGCTCTGGATAAGAGCGTCTGCTAAATGTCTATAATGTAATAATGCAGTTAACTAACCTCACCTGATTTCTTGGGTCTGAATTGGTTGCTGATATTAAGGCAAAAACAATAACCTGTAGACCCTGCGGCCCTCCAGGACCAGGCACGAAGATCACTGCTCTAGCTCAGTAGGAAAAATGAGTTTTCACAAATCCCATTTAGTCGAGCAGATGCCATGTTTTGTCAATCACTAACTCATATGAACCAATGAAAACCCAGTTTGACCATGACAGCGCACAATAGCTCCACCCACTCATTTTCCCATCACTAGAGCTTTAGATATAAAGGGGTCATCAGGGGCACGTACTGCGGGGCTGCCTGTAGGGGTGGTACACGTGGATGTCGTGAGGCCTGTGGGTGTTGTTGCCCATGGTGAGCCGCCCCTCGCCTGTGAACTTGTGGGCCCGCTCCACGGTGTGGGTGTTCCAGTCTGTCCAGAACACCCAATCTTCAAACAGCGTCATTGCAAAGGGGTGGGGCAGGGAGCCCATGATGGCTCGGTGACGGTTCTGTCCGTCCATATCGGCGTAACTGTGGAGAAAACGGGGTGAGTGTGTTTGGTTGTTTTGTCTGACTAAGGGAGCATGAGAACACTTGCACTGTAAAAGTAACAGTGTTGGAACTGGAACACACAGATAAATGTCCTATCCTATTGGCTAGCTGTAGCTTCACGTAGGAGTATTTATGTATGCTCATACAGTATGAAAATGTAAAACTGCACATCCACAACACTCAATGGTACACCACACTTTTGATGAGCAATGGCTTTCAAATTTCTAAAAAATTTCTAATCCTTAAATTAATCTTAATGGTGGACTTCTTGGACAAGATTAGGCAGTAAAATATCTCGTAACATTGAGACTGCACTAAACTGAGACCTAAAATTGAAAGTGCACTGTGGTATAAGATGTGTGTGCTTGTGTGTGGAGTTTTTCGTTTTGTTGAGCAGTGCTGTGCAGAATATGTGTGGAAGCAAGGCGTTCAGTCACACTGGCAGTTTCATGTCACACAGTGTGTGGTTTTGCACAGGTATGGTGTAGAAGCCGTTTTTGTAGATGTAGGCAGCATTGAATTGTCGTGTGTGGTACATGTTGTTGTTCTGGGAAGCAGAGTGTGATTTGGAGCGTTCTGTGGTGCAGCGTGCTTTATGTATCAGTGATGCGTGTCAAGCTCTCACTCCAGGAAGCTGAGATGAGAGTCAGCGAAGAAGATCTTGTTGGTGGTGTAGTCGATAGTCAGGGCATTGGGCCACTCCAGCTTGGTGGTGATGATGGCAGTGGCACCAGTGCCATCCATGCCCACCCTGCCGATGTACGCCCTGTCGCCCCAGTCTGTCCAGTACAGCCACCTTGTGGAACCGAGGGGAAGGAATTATACTTGTCAATGGAGTTCAAGAAGGCTCCCTTTCCATCACCATTGCACAAATCCTGAAAGCACTCCTCTCCAAATTTTACAAAACACTAATGTGCTACATGAATGAAGAATTGGAGACATTCTGACTAAAAGCAGTAGTACTACATTCTGTTTATAATCACATGCCCCCAGGGCACTCGTACCCAAATTTTGGGTTCACCACCACTGCACGTGGGTTGACAAAGCAGTAGGTATTGTTTGGCGAGACGCAGTCTTTCAAGAGCTTCTTGCGGAAACGTCCATCCAGTTCTGAAACGTGAAGTGCATCATGGTAGGCGTCCACCCAGTAAATCTTCCTGCAGGACGCATGCACACACGACAAGATCACTCATTAAGATCACTCGTTTGGTCATATAGTACTGCAGCATTCAGAACTAGGCACCTAGTTGAAACCTCTCAATATCTTAAGATGTTGTAACAAAAAAAAGAAAAATTTATGGCAAAATGCATTTTATGACTAGAGTACCCACAAAATGGAGAACTTGACTGGTATCATCTCTGAGATGTTTGACCAATAAATTCCCAGGAAAATCCCTAGGCAGGCCCTATCATTCCAGAATCACAGTGTGCTCCTCCCTTCCACTCCCCCAGCCCCAGGCTCACCGTCCCACCCAGTCGATAGCCAGTCCCTCCCCGTTGGGAATGTCGTGGTCCAGCACAACCTGTCGGCCCGTGCCATTGAAGAACATGCGCTCTATCCGGGCGGTGCCCGTATCAATCCAGTAGAGGCGCTGCTCGTAGTGGTCGAAGTCCAGCGCCACCACGTTGGACAGGCCCTGCAGCACCACTGACAGCGAGCTGCCGTCGGTCGTCAGGTTCCGGATGTAGTAGCGGTTGCTGTAGAGCAGGTAGGGCGCGACGCCGCTGTTCTGTCGGCAGGTGCGGCCGTCAGGCTCCCGCAGGTAGCCCGGGGCACACTTGCAGAAGAAGGAGCCCACCGAGTTCTCGCAGAGCTGACTGCATACGGCCGGGGTTTCCCGGCACTCGTCCACGTCCTCGCAGGCCTTGCCATCAGGCATGAGCCGGTAACCCAGCCGGCAGGAGCAATAGTAGCCCGTTAGCGTGTCTGTGCAGTTGTGTGCGCACCGGTGCACCGCCGGGTTTCGGCACTCGTTGATGCCTATTGGATTTGCAGAGAGAAACAATCGGCATATACAGTAAGTAGAATTAATAGGAAAGATAATAGTTGTCCAGGTTTTTAATGCTTTAAATACAAAAGCTACCAGATAATGTTTCTTCTTCAAAAGGAAAACTTCTCAAATTTCAGGCAAATTTCACAATACATCGCATATACAAATATATAAACATTTTGTAGCCTGCAAAGTCAAATGGAATCCAGCGCACAGTTTTTAAAAAAAATCTACATTATAAGATAAGATAGAAAGATAAAATGGACACAGGCATATTTCCCTCAGTCCCACATAGCCCCCACCTTACCACAGGCCTTCTCATCGCTGTTGTCAGGGCAGTCCTTCTGGTTGTTGCAAACCTTGTGGATGTCGATGCACTGGCCTGACTTGCACAGGTACTCCCCGGGGGCACAGGTGGGCACAGGGCTGTGGCACAGCCCGTCCAGCTCGTCCGAGTGGTCCAGACAGTCAAAGTCCCCGTCGCACACGAAGGAGGCGTGTATGCAGGCGCCGTTCTGGCAGGTGAACTGGTGGCTGGCGCAGGTGTCGTACGCGCAGCCCACCTCGTCACTGCCGTCCCCGCAGTCGTTCACCCGGTCGCAGCTGAGGGGAGGGGAACACAGAACGCACTCTTGATATCTGTGTGTAACATGGACCAGCTCGTTCTACCCAACAGACACACGGTCTCTGTTGTTTTTCATTGCTCAACTCTTAACTGAGCAATTCAAGCAGCCGATAATACAGTTTGATATACTTCACCAGGTTTCTCAGGTCCCGATTGGTTGCTAATTTTAATCTGAAAAAAAACCAGCAGATGCTGTGGCTCCCCAGAATCAGAGTTGAAGATTACTAATGTCAGCTACTCATTGTTCATAGCCAGCTGTACACTCAGGGGGGTCGATTTACTAAAGGTTTGCGCGTACAAAATAACGTTTAAAACTGCTACCACCTGCAAAACATTGTCCAAGGTGATCAACTAACGAGGTGCAAAGACGACTGCGTGTGTTAAAATGGAAAGATGTGGAGTTTTAATTTTTGCAGGTTAGCTTGAATAAATATATAAAGTTGGGCGTCCCTACATTTTAGTTTTAGATTACTTTCGCATGTGTACTATGATTTCCTAAGCTCAAAAGCTATTTTTGGAATGGTAATTGCATGTGCATTTTAGTATGAATGGGAAGCTTCTATCAAAAGACGATAAGACGACGGCTGTCATTGTAGCAAGAAGCAGACGTCGTAATAATCAGAGCCCACGACATACAAAGCAGGTATTTTCCACTCTGTAAATCTCTTTGGAATGTTAGGGGCAAAAAATAATAGATAGACTACAAAAGCTATTGCCTATCTAGCGATGCCATTTTACAGATTTTGGGGGAAAATAGGGGAATTATAGCAAGTCACTAGAAGAAACCAGCTTACAGCAGCTATTGACCTCCCAGTCCAACTGCTCAGGTGCACTGTCCCCGGTCCTTAACTCTTTGACAAGTATGAACACACCAGTGTGTCCATTCTATTCACATGGGAATATAACCAAATGTTCTAAATGATTGTGTAACAATAGGGGCGAATTACTTCTGGCCCATTCTAGCGACTGCTGAAAATACACAAAAATATAATGTGTGGATATATACATTACGAACATTAAAAATAAACATACATTTTTAATCATGAAGGATATTGTGTTGCAGAATACAAGAGTAACTAGTATTTGAATCAAACAAGCAATGCAACGTCCATTAAAATAAACAGTGAATAACAAAGCAAATATAAACTTTTACTAGACATGCAGGGAAACAGTTTGTTCAGTGTAACAGTAGTCTATGCCTAACCAATCCAAACACACAAAATCTCTCATGAAAATATGGCTGTTTGTGGCTGGAGTCATTTGCATAATGCCTCTTAGTTGATCACCCGCAAAGAGTGAAATGATAACACGTGCAAATACTTTGTTTGCGCACTCAAAATAACACCCTTTATTTGGGATCTTAGTAAATCGACCATAACTTAAATATATATTTCACAGAAGTGTAGTATATTGCAATATCTGAAAGCAGCAATAATTTCTATGTTTTTACATACTCTATGGTCTTGACTTACTAAGACGTTCAGCACGTGCAAAACCTTTCAGCACACGTAAAACCAATAACATGACCAATGATTGGTTAGTAGACTGAGCTTTGTGGTGTGGAACATACTGGTAGGAGATGAGGATGCACAGGCTGTTGGAGCAGGTAAACTCGTTCAGGTGGCAGGTGCGGTTAGGGCAGTTCTGTAGCTCGTCCGCTGCATCGGCACAGTCTTTCTCGCCGTCGCACAGGTAGCTCTGTGGGATGCAGCGCGGGCTGCCCGGGTACCAGGGTGGTGGGCAGGTGAACTCCCCCGGGCGGCACGTCCTCAGACCTGACGAGTCGAGCACAAGCGGTGCACAAGCTGAGCTTGAGAGGCAGGGTCCCAAAATGAACTTTTTAGCCTACCTGCCAAGGTGGACAGACATGTTTTTTACCCGGCAAAATAATGAAATTTCATCATACCATCTTAGGTGGTCGCCTATGCTATTTCCAATCAATTTAATAAACAAAATAACCATCATTCCCCACTGCAATAATGAGAAATAGAGAATACTTAAAGGCTATAGATACAGCTTTTTACCCCATCTAGTGTCTCATATGGAGATTGCATTTCATAACAACAAAAGCTTAACTGCTGTGCCAGTGTTTCCATGTCCTCTTTTTTACAGCCAAAGTGGACTACTTTCAAAGTGCAGTCACGGGTAAAAATGAAAAGTCGCAAAGCACACACTTTTAAGAAGTAGAAAGAAATATGGTGATTTCTATTTAAAATACTGTACATTAGTCTTAATAGTACAGTCTTAAAAATATATTTTGGGCTAGTTAGGTGTGGTTGTGAAACCACCCCTTTTGTTACTCACCATACTTATTAGGTGTGGTTGTGAAATCGCACCTTTTGTTATTCACCATACTTATTATTATTCCGCCACTTTTTGAGAACCTATCTCCTCCTAAACCATTCACACCATCAACACCATTCATACCTCATATTATACCACATTACATCACCATATTTTAACACTTTCACCTTCTATAAATCCCTTTATACCACATTACCACGTCATACCATTTCCACCTTTTATTTACTACCTCACACTATACCATATTACCATCTTTCTATACCATTTCCAGCAATTGATACCACTGCGAAGCAAACACACCTACAATTTCTTTAGGAATTGTTAATCTAGTTTTGATTTGATATTTAGCTGGAAAGTCTTGCAAGATCTGGAAACCCTGGCTGTTGCTCGAAGCAACTCGTAGCTATTCAAAACTGAGAAAGTCCAGCTTAAAAAATAATAAAATAGCTAACATAATATCATATATTTGATAGTTTGCTTGCTAGCTAACGTGTTAGCATACTGGTCGAGAAGAAAAGATTTCCGTGTCGCTTCTCAAGCATTTAAATTCTTTACTTAGACCAAATGCTAAGTTTAAGTCATTAGGGAAAAGCAATGCTTTTATTATGCACCTTTCAGCAAGCTCTGTTGATGTTTTTTTAAAATGTATTCTTCATCTGCATTAAAATGTTTTTTCTATAGCCTTTAAACTAAATCAGATTTAAAAAATTAGATTCAGAGAGAATTCAAGCAAATATTTTTTATATATTTCATATATTTAATTATGCATCAGTAACAGTGCTTACTTTGTCATTAATGCCAAGATGTCAGGAAAATGTCCCCATATGGGAATGATATCTAAATCTAAATCTTTTAGTTCATTTTAGAGGTATTTTTCAGTATGTCTGCTATACTACAGTTCAGTCAGAAAGCCGGCTGTTCGCTTATACACAAAGTGTATAAACTTGAACTGAAGTGAATAGCAAGTTACGGTGTCTCTAGAGGACCGAGCGATTGCTTTAACCCAAAATGAGGTTACCACTCTGGTGTGTCCATTTATTTTACACACCAGAGTGGCAGGCTAGCCTGTGTGATTTAACTGCCAGAGAGATCATTTACCCGCATTACTCACAACAACTTCATGGTTGTTCATTTGGGACCCTGTTAAGGGCCTCCTTTTTGACGTTGCCCACATATCTGCCCATATCTGATTTCTCTCTAATCCAGGGGTGTACAATCTTATCTGAAAAGGTCCAGTGTAGGCGCAGGTTTTTGTTTTAGCCCAGCACTATGACATCCGTTTCAACTAATTAACTACTCATAGTCTTCAATCAAGACCTTGATATATAGAGTCAGGTCTTAGTGCTGGGCTAAAACAAAAAACCTGTACCCCCACTGCCCTTTTTCGATAAGATTGGACACCCCTGTTCTAAACTGTACTCCAGGTGACTGCCAAAACTTTTAGACTCAGGGGAAAGGTAGATCTATTTGGTATAATTTGTATTATCCAAAAATGTTTAGGAAAGTGTAGATAACTGTGATTTGAATTTGGGGATGTTATGTAACAAACAAAGCGAGAATATGAGCAGGGTTTCAGTTATGAGGGCCTTTCCCAGCACGGGTAATCAGTAAGTGTGAGGTGATCAAGCTTTTGGGGACATCAGAAAAGGACTGTCTCTCACCACACTCCAACTCTGGTGCCTCGTCACTGTCGTCCCCGCAATCATTGTTTCCGTCGCATGTCAGCGTGACTGGGATACAGTTGCCATTGACACAGGTGAACTGATCGGGGTGGCAAGTGCGAACATTATCACCTAGGGAGAGACAGAGAGGGCAGGGGTGAATTCAATACAGCACAATACAGTAGCCCCCAAATGTGAATGTACAAAGGAAACGCCAGCTATAAAGCTAAAAACAAATAAATGTGCAGTAGTTTCCCCCAATAATTATAATTAAACGTGTGTAGATGGAAGTCAAATTGAATTATTTCTAAATCTGAAATAAATTCCAGTGAACATGAGCCATTTAGTGGGTTGTTGTGCGGACACAATAAGGGAATGGCCAAAAAAACATATATTTACAGCTTGGGATATAAAAACTTTTAAAAAACTTAAGTCCTGGGTTTTCTGTACTCAATTCTATAAAGGCAGAGCCCTATATGGCATATAATACGCAATACAATGTGGCATATATTGTATATAATGTGACATGTATATAATGTGGCATGTTTATTAAAGTGTCAAAGTTGTTCTCACGGCATGAGGGCGGTTCGTCAGAGCCATCCATGCAGTCGTTCATAAAGTCGCACACCCAGGAATCGGGGATGCACTTCCCCTCGTCGCACTGGAACTTTTCCGGAGCGCACGTTCTGCCGGCTGAAAGCCCAGACACAGCAGAGTGAGACGAGTCGCCTGAGCCCACGCACGCCCAGACCACAGCACTGCAAAAAAATCTGTCTTAACAAGTGTTTTAGTCTTGTAATGAGACTTAAAATATTATTTTTTTCTCTAAAGTGGAAAATATTAGCTTGTTTTAAGTTGCTTGACAAGTGAAATTATCTTAACCCACTGGCAAATCTTGAAATGAGTAAAACTCTCACCCCATCTTTTTGTCTTATTTAGCAAAAAAGTAACAGAAATAAGATTCTAAAGTTTAAATATAAGATTGAAATGTTTGTTAAATTTAGTTTTTTTGCAGTGAGCACCGGAGGCGCTCCCCAGCACTTATCTCGGCCTCCCCCACATCACCTGTGCGCCGGTCACTCACCGCAGAACAGCGGGTTTTCGTCACTGTTGTCTCCACAGTCATCGTGTCCGTCACACAGGTCCTGGTGCGAGATGCATATGTTGGTGGTGTCACACTTGATGAGGTTCGAGGCGCAGGTCCGGTCCGCTGGAGGAGGAAGGGGCTTTAAGTCACAAACAGGCAGATGTCCGCACACAACATGCGTACAAATAAACGTACCAGGGCCTGTGTGACAAGCCATTATTCATTTCGGAAAGAATGGGGTAAGATGACCCAATTTTTACATTTTCACAATAAACAACTTTGGTCCGCATAACTTTTCAGCAAATTGTGTGTGTGTGTGTGTGTGTATTTAGGGCCCGGGACACCAGACCGCTCATCCCCCCTTAAGTGCGGCCCACTTTGGCTGAACTTGTCCCAAGGCTAGTGGCACGCTTTACCCCACAACCACCATTTTGAGAACTGATTCACACAGCAACTCAGACCCACAGTTATGCAATGTTTATGACCTCAAATTGTAGCTTAAACTAAATATTAATAGTTTTAAATATTAATAGTTTTAAACTAATATGTAATAGTGTCCCCAAGGTATCTCTTTCCAAGACTGATGACATAACCATGAATTCACTACACATGGCAAAAATCTAGTATTTGGACCTGGTTCGCTTACCACTTTCTGCATGTGCTCTCCGCCATTACAGTTTCAGTGAAATGAACAATTCTTCCTAAATCTGTAATCACATAGTTAATTTTGTGTACGGTTGCCTATATACAATGGGCGGCTCATCTTACCCACTGGCTCGGCTTAGCCCTACTTTATATGACTATTTAAAACCCGTTTGAGGATATTTTCACTGTTGTTAGCTTAACTTCACAATAACGACAGAGTAGTATTGACGAGCGATATCAATGTGTAGAGGTGCCGCCCCCTAGCGACTCACGGCAATTGGTCTCATCAGAGGTCCCGTTGTCTCGGCAGTCATTCCGTCCGTCACACACGAAGTCGGCGCTGATGCAGCGGCCATTGTTGCAGGTGAACTCCGTGTCGGGGCTGCAGGTTGGGAAGGGGCAGCCCTGCTCGTCGGTGTTGTCCCCGCAGTCGTCCGTGTAGTCGCACAGGTAGGACAGGGGCACGCAGCGGCCATTGTCACAGGTGAAGTCCATGGGCGAGCAGGTGTGGAAAGCTGCATGACATATGGACTGAATAAAGGCACTATTCTCTACCAGGCCAGTTTTTTTCCTCCTGCTGCAGCCACACTTCATTTTCTCTCATGCCTTTGATGGCCCTATAAGTTCCGGTGGACAAAACCATCTGCTAAATAAATACTAAAAACATGCTGTCATAGCAATGAATTTGTGTGTTCTGCATATTTTATAACAGCATTTTTTTAAATAATGCTAAATTGTGGTTTTTTTATTGAATGGTTCAATCTTTTAAGAGAATTGAAACTTCAAACCAGTAATGGCTAAGTAGCCTATTTGAAGCTTTATAGACACTGTGCAGTGCTCTGCTGCATTGTGTCCAGTGCATTGAGTGCAGAGGTGGAAATCCAGGGGACAGTCCTCCCCAGTATTTTGCTCCAATCACCTGGATTTGCTAATTAACATAATTCTTCAGCGAGGAGGTAGAACTAATTTGTGAAATAAGCTGTCTGAGTCTATGGGTGGAAGAAACACATGGTAAGACTTTTACTTTCTGACCCCTGGATTTCCACCTCTGATTGAGTGAATAGTGCCAGGTCCTCACCGCACACCCTCTCCAGTTCGTCCGAGTTGTCCAGGCAGTCCTTGAAGCCGTCGCATTTCCACCTCTGGGAGATGCAGTTTCCGTTGAGGCAGGTGAACTCCTCATTCTGGCAGCGGTGCCCTGTGTCCGGGATGCAGTCTTTGCCATTGTTGGCCAGGTACCATTTACCCACAGGGCACTGACACTCAGGGCCAGAGGGACCTGTGGAGGGATGAGAGAGGGACAGGCACAGTGAGGGGCAGGTCCCCAGTCAAGAGAGTTGGAGTCAAGCCAAGAGGAAAGATTTTAATGGGATGAATACACGTAAAAAGTACAGTACATGAACACATATTAATCATACATAACTCATACCAGTGTTGAGTTTGAGGTCGATTACCTTGGCAAGTGTTTTCTATTTTTTTTACCTTTTTTCAGTCAACCTAAATACAATACTTTTAAAGCTTAAAGCAGCACTTACAAATTATATTCACAATTATTTCACAGGAATCAAGTCCTTATCAGATTCTATCCAACCTCATTTTAGCACCAGACACTTCAAGTAGAGTGTAGCATTGGCATGTAACATTGGTACAAGATGATGTGATATGTGTTTGCATGTATACATGTATGTGCATCGCAAGATTATAGTATACAGTAAACTAGCAACAAGTATAGCTGTGGATAGCCTCTGTTCCATCTGAGAGGTTCTAGATTCCAAGAAAAATATGAACTAAAATTTTTTTTGATCTAATCCTAAAACATTGGCTGCATTATTTCTACTTGGTAAGTAGGAAGAAAATGTGATTTCAGGGTTTGCCATACAGGCCCCTGACTGAGATCAAGGTTAGCAGAGGTGAGGAGAGATGGGGATACAGTGATTGGCTCACCGGGCACACATGTGTGGCTGCAGCCCCCATTAAACTGCTGGCAGGGGCTGGAACAGCGCTCCTGCTTGGAGGCTGTGAGCACGTGGATGTCGTTGGGCTTGTACCGCAGATCCTGAGCGAGCACCGTCACGTCCGAGCCATCATCCTTGCTGGCCCGGTAAAGGCTGCGCGTGTTCCAGTCAGTCCAGAACACGTGCTGCTGGTACACGGTCAAGGCGTAGGGGTTCTGCGTCCCGCTGACTATCTCCTGTCGGTTCTGGCCCGTCAGAGAGGAACGCTCAATCTTGTCCCTGTCGGACAGACACAGCAGCCATCAAAGTAGGTGTCGTCTCACGATAAACAGTAACCTTCTAGGTATGCATTCAATAGCATGTACTGAAGCCCTGTAAAATTTGGGTCTTCTATATGACACATACAGGTAAGCATCAGCCCAATAGATCAGTCGGTCTTCATAGTCCAGGGAGAGGCCATTGGGCTGCACCAGGTTGTGGTCAACGATTGCCGTGCGGAAGTTTCCACCCAGTGTGGCCCGCTCAATCTTAGCAGGACTGCCCCAATCTGTCCAGTACATGTACCTACAGAGAGAAAAACTGGGGTCAAGAGAGGCTACAAATCCAGCTTTCTAGCATGAGCGATTCTCTGAGCATAGCTAATATTGCAGTTCACAGCACACTGTTTGTTGGGTTTGGGAAATTTCCAATTATTACCCATAGCAGGGGTCCACAATGATAGCCCGTGGCCGGTTTGCATGGGCAATGAAGGAGCGGTTCTTTCCGTCGTTCCCCATGGACTGGACACTCCTGTTGTAGTAGTCGGTGAAGTATATGCGCTTGTGGATCCAGTCGTAAGCCAGCCCCTCCGGGTCCGCCAGATCTGAAAAAGAAAAGCAGGGGTTCCAAGCATTACAAGGGGGTCCATGTTTGAAAGTGTCAGGTGAAGGGGTCAGGTGAAATGCCTGCAATAGGTAAGTGAGCAGTATCTTACTGGAGGCGATGATGACAGGTGAGCTGGTGACAGAGGTAGTGCTGATGTAGCCAATACTGCTCCTGCCCACGCCAGAAGATCGTGCAAAATAGACCCTCTTGTCCTGGAAGTCGTAGTCCAGGGCCATCACGGTGTAGCCGAGCGAGACGGCTGGGAAGGGCATGCTGTGGTCATCAGGGTCCAGACGGGCACTGTTGACGGTGTAGTCGGTGGTGAAGATGAGGTACTCATCCAAGCCAAACCCGCACGACACACCGTTGCTGAGCAATGAGCCGTGGGCACAGCTGCATTTGGGCTCCTGCTTCTCTGGGAGGGCAAAGCACAGCTGCTGGCAGCGCCCGTTGTCCTCCTGGCAGGGGTTGAAGCCCACCTGGTTAGCGGCCACCGGCTGGACGTGGGCGTCAAACACCGCCACATCCGCCAGTCCCACCAAGTCGTCCCGGATGACGTCCGCCGCGTCCGTGTTTCCCGGCAGCTTGCTGGCCTGGAAGACTTTTTGCAGTCTACGGTCCACCCACACCATAAAGTTTCCAAAGATAGAGACCCCATAGGGCGCCGGGTATCGGCTGCCATAGCGCACAATCTGCCGCTGGCTGCCATCCGCCGCCATGCAAGAGATCATGTCTAAGGCGTCGTCTGTCCAGTACAGAAAGTTGTTGGTGTAGTCTACCGTCAGCCCACGCGGTGAGGCCAGGCTCTCGGTGGCCAGCACCGTGCGGTTGCGGCCATCCAGCTGGGCACGTTCAATCTTGGGCGTCTGGCCGCCATCGGTCCAGAATACGTAGCGCAGCTTGGGGCTGACAGCCAGGTCCTGGAGCCGGTCTATGCTGCTCTTCAGCAGGATCAGTCTCAGGCTCGTGTTGAGGCGCAAAACCTCCAAGTAGGTCTGGGTTTTGAAGGCGTTTGTGAAGTACAGATGTCCTGTCACAGGTTAAAATAGAACGGGTTATTTATCCCCTATCCCCAATCACATTCATAGCATACCTGCAATGTCCTCCATCGATTCAAAAGAGCAAAAATTATCCCCTTTTAGTCCTCTGCAATGTGTGCTGCCAGCTGTCACAGATTGTCATTCTGCAAATCGGCACGATCAGCTATCTACGATCAGCAATCGATCACAATCTCGTCCAATGAGGCAAGAGAAACAGTACTGACTGTAAACCTCCCTCCTTGGACGATGTTATGGACAATCACCATGGGCTTTGCTCTACAGGGCTACTGGCCACAGCCAGCATTGGACTGGTCAGGATTTCATTGTGAGCTGTGGGATGTATCAATGACCAATGCTTTATCTGCGTGGAAGGAAAAACAGTAGCTTTGACTTGTTGCACCTGTCAGCCCATGCAATTTCACCATACGGGGGGCAATGAGTTCCGATGAGAGCTGAGATCTTATCAATTTAAAAACTATTGATGTGACAGGGGTTTCTCTTCCCACAAAACAAGAGGAAGAAAAATTAGGTGATAACTGATTTGGGACTGAGGATAATTTTTTATGTCAAATTTATCTTTATTCCTAAAAACTGTCAGGTCACCTCCTTCAAGGTGATTACAACAAACTATGATGAATGGAAAAACTGAGCCTGTTCGGGCATGTCTTTTATTGATCACTGATCACTGAAGGAGTGGAGATGGATTAAACCCAATGGGCCTCATTCATGAAACATTCCTAAATATGTGTGTACATTCACGTTGAAAACAAGTTAGTACAAAAAATCTACGCCGGATTCATCAAACCGTACTGGAAAGGCAGATTTGTTTGTATTCTGTATGTTCATTCATTGCGATTCATCTTAAAGGAGAAGTTTGGTATTTAGCATGTTAAGCCCTGTTATAAGGTTATTTATGATCATGTACAACGGTCCACATCAACATTTTGACAAACTGTGCAGTCTTGAGATATATTGCTCATTGAATTGTTTTGTAAAGTTTGTAGTTTTCTGTTGCTCACTAGCGGTCTTGTGCACTCGCAGTGAAGGAATCAGTAGCATAAACGTACTCTAATTTAGCAAAATGAATCCTTTTGAAGAGTTTGTACTAGCTGCAAAGCAAACCCCAACCTGGTGACCCGGAAGTGGCTCTTCTTCTTCTATGGTCGCCTTCAAACTCAACTCCCAAAATTTAAAGCGGAAGTTTACAAACGTATGGCTGTACGGCGACTGAAAATAGTTAAATCTTTCAATGGTTATTTAAAAAATGTTTTTATAATTACAAGAACACACCGGTGAGTTTCCTGTCTTTAAAAACGAGAGTTTATGGTGTTTTTTGAAGGATTTTCTATATGCCCGTCCTGATCCATTGTGTAAGTTCGCTGTAACATGAGCAATGAGCAATATATCTCAGTTTGTCAAAATGTTGATATGGACCGTTGTACATGATCATAAATAACCTTATAAAAGGGCTTAACATGCTAAATACCGAACTTCTCCTTTAAATGACAGGCGCACGCACCTTATTTTTCAATTACCATAAATCCACGCACAATTCTCCAAATTTCAACCCTAACACTAACTCTTACTGCCCTGCAGAATGAAGCTGTCGTAGGTCCCAGCAGACCACTGGGCCACGGCGTTGAGCAACGCACATTTTGTATCACATATGAGCTTCACATTGATGGAGTGATAGCCCTTTCTATTCATATACGCAAACATTATCGGATGGAGCCATGATGCACGTGTGCAGTCTATGGCACCGATAAAATCGGGCAGGTTAACCAGCCATTCATCACTCTCAGTCAACAGATCTGCGAAATCCCTAAAGATGCGTTTTCTCCAAAGAAACGCTGTGTGTAAACACCTCCAACAGAGCTAGATCAGCCATTGCAACGGTGGCTACAGTAAGCCCCTTTAAAGCAAATTCTGTTCATTGGTTTAACGTATGTTTTAATTTAACGTCACATAGCATTTAAATTTTTAACAATTTAGAAAAATATTACTGGGAGCATTCTTTGTTTTGGGTCTCATTAAACAGGTTAATTTACCCCTTACCCTTGTCCCACTCAATACTGTTACATAGGTACCGATTATCTAAGGGATTGTAATATCTAGTCCTATAAGCTCAACCTTGCTTACAATTGAGTAATAGGAGTAATCTAAAGTTTGTTTTTTACAATCGTAATTTATTACATTTGCATTGTGAATTTCAAAGGCTACATGTAAATTTAAGAAAAAAAATATATTAATTATCTTAATTTACATTCAGAAGCTACATTTAGCAGCATTTCAAATTCACGAACATGGTACACATGGTCCAGAGCAGGTGTAAGGTTTGTTCGTATGTACAAACAAATCTCAGATGCAAAAACTTTGTTGAATGCCAAAATATGAACAAAATTGCTAATACGAAGATTTGCGCCCAAATTTGTTTTGCTCACGCTTCATGGATGAGGCTCAATGATTGGGATACTTTGTTCTCTTCTCATAGCTATCATGTTTAGTAACTCAATGATTGGGATACTTTGTTATCTTCTCATAGATATCATGTTTAGTAACTCAATGATTGGGATACTTTGTTATCTTCTCATAGATATCATGTTTAGTAACTCAATGATTGGGATACTTTGTTATCTTCTCATAGATATCATGTTTAGTAACTCAATGATTGGGATACTTTGTTATCTTCTCATAGATACCATGTTTAGTAACTAAATGATTGGGATACTTTGTTATCTTCTCATAGATATCATGTTTAGTAACTCAATGATTGGGATACTTTGTTATCTTCTCATAGATATCATGTTTAGTAACTCAATGATTGGGATACTTTGTTATCTTCTCATAGATATCATGTTTAGTAACTCAATGATTGGGATACTTTGTTATCTTCTCATAGATATCATGTTTAGTAACTCAATGATTGGGATACTTTGTTATCTTCTCATAGATATCATGTTTAGTAACTCAATGATTGGGATACTTTGTTATCTTCTCATAGATATCATGTTTAGTAACTCAATGATTGGGATACTTTGTTATCTTCTCATAGATACCATGTTTAGTAACTAAATGATTGGGATACTTTGTTATCTTCTCATAGATATCATGTTTAGTAACTCAATGATTGGGATACTTTGTTATCTTCTCATAGATATCATGTTTAGTAACTCAATGATTGTGATACTTTGTTATCTTCTCATAGATATCATGTTTAGTAACTCAATGATTGGGATACTTTGTTATCTTCTCATAGGTAACATGTTTAGTAACACATAAACATGAAGTAAGTGCAGAAAGCAAACCTGCAACCCAGTCTACAGCAATGCCTTGTATCCCGCCTGTCCCAACGCCAGAGGTGACAATGCGTGAATAGCCTGAGCCGTCGGTCTTGGCCCTGGAAATTCCTCTGTAGTAACTGTAAGAGCTGTTATCACTCCAGTACAGGAAGCCAGAGGGAATGTGCAGATCCAGCTTGTCAATCTTGGCATTATAAGCTGCAGTGACACAAACAGTGTGGTTATGCTGTTGTATAATATGGTATTACTGGTTTTCACTCCAACACACAGGTAGTTACAGCTCAGACTGTTTATACGTTGATATGGATTTAATATTCGGTTGAGTCTGATAGATTCCTTTAAATACCTTTGTGCCATGTGTAAAAATAAAACAGCAAAGAGATATCTTCAACCTCTTTTATTGATTTGTTCATGCCATGATAAATTTGTTTTTAAATCAATCAAGTATTGGTATAAAACAAAATTACTTGACAATAAAGTCCTCTGGAGTACTAAGGCCCAGCATTAATTTAAGGGGTAGATTTGATACAAACTATGCGGAAGAAATGCCTTCACAGCTATTAATGCAAACACAACCCCAACCATGCCTTTGTTAAACAGCAGCAGTTAATCATTGATAAATGTAAAATATGTATAAACCGCTAAATCAAATAAATTCTTTGAGTAGTTGGGGTCAAAACTAGTGTACACAAAATGGTCTCTCCAAGGCCAGAACAAGGAAGTCAATATACTGCCACAACCGTAATCTTTGAAAGCAAAAACATCCTCTCCTGAGGTTTCATACAGAAAAAAGTCCTATATATATAGTATAACCATCAAGATTCTGAAACGGATGTTGTTTGGCACAAAGTACACGTTACATCAAGACAAATCCTTTATACATTGATTGGGGCCAGTATTTACATTACCGAAGCCTTATTTGCGGTATGCCTTCTGAACAGTACACCTCCGTTTTAGTGAACTACTATCTTTGGTCACTTTTTCAAGCTATTTGATTTTGTTCTAACGTACGATGGATTTTCCCATATTGTATTCTTAAGCAATAGTGCAAAGCATGCCCCTCTGTTTAATTTTGATAGTGAAATATTTGAACTATGTCATAGTTGAATATTAGCCTTTTGGCATCTCTGATAATACACAGTACCTAGCTTGATGATTATAAGAAGTAATTGCATATTTTACTACCAGATTTATACCCAATTTGGGTGACCATGCATACCCCATTTGGGTAACCCTAATATATGCATCTCAAATGTTATACTATATATAGCTTGTGATACATACAGCCGCCCACCGGAACCATGGCCTCCGAGTGATCGGAACTGTTGATGTGGAACCCGCGGATGAGCTTGGAGGTAGACACCATGGCGAAGGATTCATACTGCTCGCAGCGGGAGCCGTCGTTGGATGGCATGAAGCCTGTGGTGCAGGCACACGCTTTCTGTCCGCCAGGCTTGGGCAGGCACAGGTGGAGGCAGCCCCCATTGTTGGTGCTGCAGGCATTGGTGGTCCCCGCAGAGTCTGTGCAGAGACAGAACAGAACGCCTTCTGTCTAACCCCCGACCTTCAAAACCAGAGCCGGCCGCGGCACTCTATATAGTCGTTTAGGGCCACAATCACCCCAGGGCCAATTCAGCTGTTAAGTGGCGGGTGTGATTTATGTCGGAGCAGTTTGGGGCCACAACAACATTCATGTTGAGGGTCATCAAAACCCTAGAGCTAGCTCTGTTCAAGAAAAGCAGGCTTTAGAATCTAACGCCTCACACTATATCTTGCAATAAACAGCAACAAAATGGCTATCCATTGCAAGCCATTATGGGAGTAGTACATGCAGTCTAAATGACCTTACTCACTGCAGTTGTATGACATTCGGGCTAAGGTTGAATAAATGAATTAATAGGTTAGAGGTGACTGATTCATAGCGTCCTTTACATACTTCTTCACTGTAGTTGAATCAATGTGAGCAACCGGGTGACTGCACGGGCAGTTGACAGTGCCAGGGGCCGCACTCACTGTCTCTGGCGTGGATCTTGAGGGCCCCGACCCCGGTCATACCGCTTCTCATCACCACCATGTTGGCCCCGTTTGCTTTGTCCACCCTTTCAATGACCTCGTAGTCCAGGTCGCTGTAGTAAAGGTAGTCCTGGTGAACGGTGATGCCCCAGGGGTGCGATAGGCCGCTCACAAGGGTCACGCGGCTGACCCCATCCATGGTCCCGCACTCAATCTGTGAGGAAAAAAACCTTTTCTTGTGGCCTCCTCCACACAACATCACACTATAAATCTGATTTATAGAACACATATAACTGAATTTGGTGAGGCTAAATACAGTATTTTTATCAACAGTATTATGTTCAACCAGAAAATTTATAATCTTTCTAATTTTAATGGTATGGCCAGAATTTATATACTTAAATAATATGCTTATACATTTATCAGCAGTTTAAAATTCATTGCAAATGTTATTTCACTTAGAATTTTTACATTGGCTAGTTATACAATATATTCATCTGTGGTTCCCCAGGTAAATAATACCTGGTCTGTGAATGTCAGAGTGGTCAACCAAACATTACTCTACGCTTTAAGTCATGGTGTGCTTTATTGAGGATGGTTTCCTATTCATATAAACTTGGTGTATACATACCACACCCGAGCTGGAGACGCTCCAGTACAGCTTACTCGCAGAAATGTCTGCTGTGATGAACCCGATTTGGCCGAGGTTGCTGGTGTACAGGACCTTCAAATTACTACCATCCATGTCTGCACTAGCCACCTTGGGTGGGACCCCAGCATCTGTCCCCCTGTCTGTCCAAAACAACTTCCTGCAATATAAATGGTTGGCACCATCATTGTCAAGAAACACACCACACCAACCACACAACTCATTCACTAAATGTGTATCTAAGGATTGCACATTAACAGATAATGAATGAGGAATGCTGTACGTATGTAATCCAAGTGCATGAATAGACAGTCAGAGTGCATTTTTACCCTCTGGCTGGATCAAGAGCTATTCCAATGGGCTGCCCCGCCCCATCTGGCTTCCCATTGTTTGTGATGAGGGTTTTCCTGTAGTGCTGACTCCCCTCTACTCGGATGACCTACACAAGAAATTATCTATTAATATACAGTGAGCACCATAATTCATTGGACAGTGACACATTTTTTGTTATTTTGGTTCTGTACTCTAGCACTTTGAATTTGAAAGGATACAATGGTATGGAGGTTGACGTGCAGACTATAAGCTTTCATTTGACGGTATTTTCATCCATATCGGATGACCCATTTAGAAATGATAGAATTTTTAGTACATAGTCCCCCTGCATCAAAAAATATTGGACAGTTTAACATAATGTAGAATAAATTTATCATTTTTTATATTTGGCCGCATATGCTTTGCATGTCATGACTTCCTGATTTCTGTGACTCAACAATATCAAAAAACTTGATATCTTATTTTCTGGTATTCCTATAAGCAATACTATAACTTCTCTGAATTTGAATAGATCTAGATTTAGCTGTAAATTATGCTAGAACAGTATGGAATACATGGTTGGCGAAATGGCTGTAAGTCATCAAGGGCCTGAAGTATCAAACGAGCCTCAAACCATCACTCTTCTGCCAGATATGCAGTAGATATGGATGGAACACTTTAAGGGTTGTTTCTCCTGACAAATTTTTCTATTGAACTCTATGGAAAAATAAGTCAAGAGAAGAAACCCTTCAAGTTATCCATCCATATCTACTGCATATCTGGCAGTAGAGTTATGGTTTAAGGCTTGTTTGATATGTCAGACCCTTGATGACATAGAGCCATTTAGCCAACAATGTGTTCCATACTGTTCCAGTGTAATTTACAGCTAAATCTAGTCCCACCCCCCAATTCCCATAGAGATCCATTCAAATGCAGAGGGGTTATAGTATCGAGTAGGCTTCTAGGAGTCTTTTGATATTTTTGGGTCACAGACATCAGGAAGTCATGGCATGCAAAGGATATGTGACCAAATATAAAAAATTATTACTTTATTTTACATTATGTTAAAAAATATATATTTTTTGATGACCGAAAATGGGGGGGACTATGTACAAAAGGTTCTGTCATTTATAAACGGTTCATCTGATATGGATGAAAATACCCTCAAATTAAAGCTGACAGTCTGCACTTCAACCTCATTGTCATTGTATCCTTTCAGACACAAAGTGCTTGACTACAGAAACAAAATAACAAAAAATGTGTCACTGTCCAATTCATTATGGTTCTCACTGTAAGTACTGTGAAATTACTGGGGAAAATGTTCTTCTACAACAATAATAATTGAGCATATAATGTAAGATTTATTTTACCGAATGCTGTGGTATAATCAATACCGTCACCATGCACAAGAAGCATAATTTATACCTCAATGGCCTGATTTGTGGGATTTGTATAATACATCATTCGGGTTATCCAATCAAAGGCCAACCCAGAGGGAGAGCCAATGATAGCTGTTGGAGCAAACTGAGTTCGATTGCTTCCATCAGTCTTCACTCTGAAAATAGACCCCTGTTGAGACAAACAAGAAAACAACTTTCTTCACCAGCAATCACACATCGGTGATTAAACATGCGTTCTGTATTGGTGTTACTATCTGCCTGAGGTGGATCCATTTTAGGGTCAAATATGTCAGGATTTATCATAAATTTTGGGATTTGTTTCATATTCTTACATTTATGGACAACTATCAACCAAAGTTACCTATTATGAATAATATGGCATTGTGCTGATCAGATAATAATTAGGTTTGCATGAATGTTCTACCTCATTTTAATTATTTCTGTGGTGCCAGTCAAACTTAGAAATAGGAACTCCAGTACTCTAAGCTCAGTGCTATTTGTACAAGGTGAATTAGCTCAGTTCTGAACACAGAGTCTGCACTCTAAAATGATTTGTCACTCACAGTGCCCTGGACCCAGTAAACAAACTGCTCCTGGTCATCAAAGTCAATGTCACGGCCCTGGCTGATGCCCGACACTGGGGTCATTGCATTGGTGGATGTGTCATTGGGGTCAAGTGGAATTCCCAAGATCGTTGTCGCCCTGACAACCATCAGGAAGGGGCTGTCGTCTGAAGTAAATAAACAGTTGCGGTTAACGTCTTCACTCAGACAGGCAGGTGTTATCTGAATAAACAGAGGCACTTATGCCAGGTCCTACCTTTGGTGCATGTGTGCTGGTCGCTGTTCAGATTCCAGCCTGATTGACAGGCACAGGAGAAATACAGAGGCCTCCTTCCTGACAGCAGGCACAGTTGACTACATGGGCTGTTCAGGCAGGGGTTGACCGCTGGTTCAATGAAAATCACATTCGTTCATTGAGAGGCTAACGAGTTAATGAAAAGCAAAATGCACTTCATGACTCATTCATTTCCAAGCCCTCTAACAGAGCCAGTGTCCAAAATGCTAAGCCCAGACTATTTTAAACCAAAAACAATAGATTTATCATGTCACTTAAAGCACAACTGAACTTTGGTAGACCTTTGGGTTGTATAGTTACCTGGCCATGATATGATGGCAAAATATGTTTGTTAGTTGCTCTGTGCTCCCCTGGGGTTATAATCCAGGGTAGGCTATTTGTCGCTCTCCATTCACTTCTATGGCGCAGCTAAAACGGTCTCAAAATAACACTTCTAGCACATATACGAACGCGAATTCTGTCAATACAAACAATACCCAGTCCTCTTCCATATTTCTTTTTCAAAAATTTAATTTTTGATTTGAAATGTAGATCCGGTAGGTAATTCTTGCGCCAGAAACACCGTTAATGCACCGATGCATCAGAAACCACTCATTGGTCCAAATTGCCACAGAAGCAAGCGCTCCTAGTAGTATATATCTATCACAGGAGGCCCGTCCATAGAGGACGGGGATGACTGTCCTCCTCAAGAATTTGAAGGGGGTGGGGGGAAATCTAAAAATAAAAATAACTAAATTCTCAGAAAATAATTACTTCAACAAAATCACTGTCATATCCATTTCTAAAATGCGTCTCTTTTGCCAATTGTAAAAAAACGTCACCAGCGCCCACTAGTGCAATGGAAAAATGTAGCAGGAGGACAAGTCGTTCTCCGTAGCTCTCAATAGGTTTCCATTCAAATAGTTTTTTTCCCCTAGGAATGTGAAGCCATATCATGAGTAATTCTAGAACACGTGACGGGACACTGTTCGATGCAAGCCAGCCACCCTCAGCAACCCCCACGAGCGTCCTCTCTTGTTTCAAAAAGGAAAATATCGCCGTGCGCTTTTACGGCGTATGTAGTCTTTCACCTTCTGCGTTTGTTTTCATCTTCAACGGGCATCCATGTTTATCGTGTACGATCTTCCCGAGTTGGCCACTTGAATACACCAATAGCCTACTAGTTGTCCGACATTACCTGATGTCCCACAATACCTGAATTAGCCGCTGCTACAATTTGGCCTGTATTTATGTACATGTTTAGGTATTTATTCACCTTAATAACAAACTAATAATAGCGTATTATTTTTTTTAGCATCTTTAGTCATAAAATGTTTTCTCTTTGCTGTTTTTTTATTATTTACAAGTATGTGTCCCACTTTATCACTGTCAGGTTAAGTGGGACAGAACTGTAAATTAGATTTTCATAAAATCTGATAGGAATACTAATTTTTATAATATTTTAATACTGATTCATTTTAAGACTATACGTTAGATTTGTATACAATAATTGACAGAATGTCAGCCTTATTATTCTAAAACAATATTTAATTTGTCAGCATGCTTACAATGAACTTTCATGTGCCAGGCAGGTTGGAAATTAACAACACGCCCACAACTATGATAGCACACCAATAAAAACCTTTTATTTAATGTGAAGTAGATGTTGAGCAATAACACAATAACAATTGTTGTGATTGGCATGCAACATTGACACTGTAAAGTAGCCACAAGCTTAAGTGTCCCACTCAACCTGAATCCACCCTAATTAATTATAGAAAATATTGCACCCACACAGCAAGTTAATGGGAATGGGAATGGGAAGTGATGGGAATAAACTAAATAAAGAAAGGTGAGCAGCACACAGGTAGCAAGGGGTTAATCTGTGGAGGAATGAAGAAATGAGAAGAGCAATAGAAGAGTATCAAGAGCAAGTGGAGACAGGCCTGAGTCCTAAACTTAGATTTTTGCCACTTTCTCACTTTATTACATTTAGCCTAGTAAAGCCACCCCCATCCCCTTTCTTATACATAACCACATTATGATTATTACTCTTCCATGGGAGAGTGACAGGGATGTTTCTCATGAATAGAGATGCAATTCCCTGTGACATTTTCACTTTCAGCCTGACCACAGAGAGAGAAATGTTTATATGAATAAACACTGGTTTTTATCACTTGCACAATAATGCGTTTTAATGATAAAATAGACTAGGGTCTACAAAAGTGTCTCACTCAACCTGAAAGTTACACTTCAGTAAAGATGGGTGTCAGATGGTGTATATAGCATTTATTTAGAAACAAATTATGTTATTTCACCATAAGAATGTTGATAAGGCCTTATTTAAATAATAATTAAAATAATTTGAGACGGTATTGATTCACTTTTATAGTTTAAAGAACGATTTGCCAAAAAAGTGTCCCACTTTACCACAAACCACCCTACAGCTTCTTCTTCAATTTGAACTTTAAACCATGGATGTGTAGTGAATATTTTCCGAGATATTGACACTTAAATAAGACTAGTAGAAACTAGGTGGAAATTGCCTCGGGAGGAATTATTGAAACCCCTGACTGAAAATGCACTTAAAATACTATTAAGAGTAAGAGTACTATTAAGAGTAAGAGTACTATTAAGTGAGAAATACTGTACTTTATTAATGTTTTAACTGAACCAAACAGGAGGAATTAAATTTTGTTTTCAATTTTAATTACAATTAGCTATATCTTTAATAGTTTTTTCCATCGAAGACATCACCAAGATGAATATTCTAAGTCTAATTTTATCAACTTTTCGGGGTTATTTTAGGTGTTATTTTTACAAAAAACTGCACTCTTTTGGTGCAGGGGAGGGGGAAGGCCCTAAGTATTTCCTCCACAAATATACTTCTGTCCTCCCCTGTTTCCAAACCCACCAGCCACCACTGATATCTATGGTAAACAAACCGACCTGCCGACATTTCGCTAGTCTTTCCTGGTAGCTTGCCAACAACATTGAAGAAAATAGTACTTTTATAAATAACTTAAATTACAATACGTATTGTTTGTATTGACAGAATCCGCTTTGTTTGCGTTCATATACATGCTAGAAGTGTCATTTTTAGACCGTTTTAGCTGCGCTATAGAAGTGAATGGAGAGTGACAAATACCCTATTCTGGATTATCCCCCCAGGGGAGCACAGAGCAACTAATGAACATATTTCGCCACCATTTGGACTCCTATCATGGCCAGGTAACTACACAACCCAAAGTTCTACCAACGTTAAATTTTGCTTTAAAGGGGATAAAAAGTACGTAACATTGTGTCCTCTTCTCCTACATGTGTGGCATGGTCCATTCAGTCCTTACCAGGACGCTGTTTCACAGGGTGATTCATCACAATGCCCATGGGCTGGTAGATATTAGTCATCAGGGTGGTCACGTTGCCTCCATGCCATTTGTTAGCCCGGATAACCCTACTGGAGTACCGCTCTGTCCAGTACACATAGTCCTCAAAGATGGTCATGCCATGAGGATGTTGTAACAACTGCACAAAAAACCACCATGGGGTCAAAGGTTAACATCTGCTTTTCTTAATGGCAACCTCTTCAGGTGTTAGCTTGCTGAATTACACAGATTTTTATGTCCACAGACTCACCAGATCACTGGCAAAGACCTGGAATCGATTGTTCCCGTTGTAGTCACAATAGTCGATATAGTCCAGATAGGCATCTGCAAAGTATAGCCGGCGGGTGGGATAGTCAATGGTCAGCCCGTTGGGCCAGTACAGCTTTTTTGTTACTATCACTCGCCGGAATGCACCATCCATTCCGGCCTTCTCAATTCTTGGGTTCTGGCCCCAGTCCGTCCAGAACATCAAATTGGTGCTATCACAGAACAGTTAAAGAACACATTAATTTCACATTTTTGCAGTACTTATTTTGGTCCAACAAATGCATGGAGATAAAATCAACACTTTAGCAAATATCTGCATATCTACAATTTATATTTGAACATCTACAATTTGTATTTGAAGGTACAGTGAAATTTAAATCACTGTGAAATCCTATGGTTATGCTCCTGAATGCCAATGTGAGTCAATGTATGTTTTAAAGAACAGTTAAAGAACACATTAATTTCACATTTTTGCAGTACTTATTTTGGTCCAACAAATGCATGGAGATAAAATCAACACTTTAGCAAATATCTGCATATCTACAATTTATATTTGAACATCTACAATTTGTATTTGAAGTTACAGTGAAATGTAAATCACTGTGAAATCCTATGGTTATGCTCCTGAATGCCAATGTGAGTCAATGTATGTTTTGATTCTTTTATAACAACGCAGGCCTACGAGTTGCGTGGGTCCAGAGCAAGTCCACGAGGGCTGGTGATGTTCTTGGTCAGGAGTATCTTTCGGAACCGGCCGTCCAGAGTGGCCACCTCAATATTCTCCATCACAGAGTCAGTCCAGTAGAGATTCCGGCCCACCCAGTCCACAGCCAGGCTCTCAGGCACTGTCAGTCCAGTGGAGAACACCTGAACACAGAAACAGGTAGGTCGCATGCAAATGTGATTTAAAAGATAAATGTATTTCATTTACTTTTCTACAAACGATTCCCCCAAGTCCTATTTGCAATAAACTGTCAATAATGTAGTCAACTGTAAAATGTACTGTCCAGTAAAACTCCTGCTTTCACATTGCAAATTTTACTTCCAAATAATAATATTGGAAATTGTACATTTACGTACATTTACATTCATTTAGCACTCTTTTCCATAATATGAACTATTTTAATTAACACAAAAGAGAGAACACAAAACAGTTAAGTGTCCATACACAGTTTGCGTAATATACAAGGTAGATGTAATATTAAGTATTTTCTGCCTAATATTCCTTGATATCCTAGGCAAAAAATAGTTAATATTACGGAATATTTTCCATACATCTACCTTGTATATTACGCAAACTGTGTATGGACACTTAACGGTTTTGTGTTCTCTCTTTCAGAAGACTAGTAACACACAAGGCCTTGTAGGTTTCAAATTGCAGCCTGTACGTCAGTATGTACCACACCTCTCGTCTATCTGTGCCGTTCTCCCGGGCGCTCCAGATCTTCTTTTGGTACGCGTCAGCCCAGTAGATGCGGTTGGTCACCCTGTCAAAGTCTACAGTGACGATGTTGGAGCCGCTGACCACAGGCTTGATGACGGTGGGCCTCTGTTTGATGTTGTTGGAGATGATCTGACTGCGCTTGGTGATCAGCAGAATGGCATGCTGTGGGTCTGCAACCAGATTACTCGTATTTAGGGTGGCCAACTCACTCAATGCAGACATCACAGATTGGCTTAACATACAACTATCAGTTTCTCTGGGAGATGACCAAAAACAAATGCTTGTTTTTGGAATGTTTTGTTGAGTTGTATTAACAACAAAATTGAAAAGAATTTGACATGAAAAAAAAACTATAAATTGTTGAGCTAGAACCTCCCTACCTTGGCTGTACATACTATGCACTGTATACCGTCATGTTTTTAACAATGAGTCAAAGTGTTTTTGTGTTTATCGCAAAAGAATAAATGAATAAATACCAGAGGCCTTGCAGACATGGCCGTTGGGCTCAAGCTGGTAGCCGTCCTCGCAGTAGCAGCGGAATGAGCCGCGCTCATTGAAGCATGTCTGGCTGCATGCGCCAGGTATCAGGCACTCGTCGATGTCGTCGCAGGTCTTTGAGTCATTGAGGAGCTGAAAGCCTGGCTGGCAGGTGCACTGGGCCCCAAATGGCCCCTGCACACAGCCCCCACTGCAGCCCCCGTTGTTCACGGCACAGTCGTCCTCGCCTGTAGAAAGAGAGACGAAAGTGGAACAAATCTCCCCAAACATCCGCTTCACCTTATTAAAGCAGGGCAATGAGCTGTGATAGCAGGAGATTTGAGCTGATTAGATTCTGTGGCCTTAATCCAAAAGGGAGCATTTCTGGGGAGAGACACACACAGGAAAACAGTATTTTCAATGTTTTCTGAGGACTCTTAAGGTTCTGCTGTAGCTATTGGCTTAATTAACAAAGCAGTTCTTTCCAGTTTTTTTAGTTTTTTTCAAAAGGAGAGCAGACATTATGTTTTGCTTTCGTAACTACTTAGTGCAGATAGTCTATTTTTTCTCGCCTGCGAGACAGTTTTACGCAACTGAGACATGCGTTGCTCCTGCAGCCAAACTATTAGTGGAAAACCCAAACGCGGTATTTTAACTTTATTGGTAGACGATTCGCGACGATTTCTGGCCAATGCGTAGTTTCTAAGTGTCACTATCTTTCCGTAGCAAGTCCATTTAACAAGCACTCCCCACCCAGCCTATACCTACCCATGCGTGACATAGTGGGCAATAGCGTCTATGTTGGGAGTTCATAAATATATGTATTCATCATATAATATCAGAATTCCGTCCAGCAACCAGATAAACCCACCAATAGCCCGACCGTATGCAAATACAGCGGTGCAAATCGCTGCTCAATCAATACCGACATAAACAAGTGAAATCATACAATGCCATTCTACTATCAATATCTGCTATTAAATATGGAATTCGTGTGCAATCCTCCCGTGGATTTAAGCGTAGATATGTCCCTTTCAAGATTCCGTGGTCATTTATTGTCTTGGACAATCCGTTTGAAAAATACACAGCGCATTGGAACACTATTAGACAAACGAAACTATCTCTGCGTAACCCCCCCTCCCTGATAGCACTGCTGTGACGCTTTCAATTTTATTCTGGTTTGATCGACAATTGTTTTATCCAATAGAAGGCACGACAAGCTTCCCAAAAGTTATTTACATGTGTAATTGAAAGCTTGGATTAACTATTTAAGGGCGAGCGTAACTGCAATACTTGTTATATCACGACAACTTTACGCGGGCATGCGCAGATGACGCATTTGGTTTGACGCGTTTGGTATGACGCAGTTGGTCTTACGCAATAAAACGGCGCGCAACTTTGAAGAGACTTTTTAGTACTTTTCCCCCGAAGTCGGTCAGAAGAGGACAACAACAGAGATTCTTCTAATCCCTGTAGCATAGATTCTGTGGAAGAGGTGCCTATCAATATGGGGAAGATATCCTCCTCGACATGTAAGTATTACTGCTTGTAATATTTTGAGTATATACATTCGTTTTTCCACTGCGTGCTATATTTTTGTATTTGCATCGGTCGTAATAGACCACTGTTAGCCTGCTAATAATGCTGAACATATTTGCAAACACACTTTTTCAGACTCCACCTTGAATAACTACATGTATACGGCAAATTATATAGTACGTTCTTTCCGTTTATTTGTTATTTTCTATTTGGTTTAGCTATCTCATAGCTTAGAATGTATAGCTGACTGTATTCGGTTGATGACTAGCGATAGCTTCTACGTTGTGAGAAAGTAGCGCTTTCGTGACTTAGCTTCGTAGATTGTGTCTATGACCTTCAATATGCACTTATTGTACGTCGCTTTGGATAAACGCGTCTGCCAAATAACTGTAATGTATTGATACTATTGTGTTCGTGACGTTCCCATAGTGGCTCGTGGTGGCCTGCTTTGTTAGAATTCATAGCATTCACAATGAAATTGCGTATTTTAGCGCTGTTCTGTTTGGTTGCTCAGTCGTAAGTTATAAACTCCTCCAAAAAAGTTCGGAAACGTTATTTCGGTCGATTATTCCTCCCCTTTAATAATACCAATTGGTATTGTATTTTATATCGTTGGAAAGCCTGATTAGTCACCTTTACAACGAGGTACAACTTGTAAGGATCGTGCATTCGTGGAATGAGCAACACAGCTAACCGTGTGGGTAGCGGCCCAACAAAATGTGCCAAAATCCCCTGCAATATTCTTCTGTTGGTATTCACTCTCGTTTTGAGTTGCTTGGTGGACTGGATGATTGCACTCTCCCACAGTAATAAGGAAAAAACAACACATATTGGCCATTTTTACACTTTATTCATTTTACACTGTCAGGGACCTCAGTAGCGTGTGGAAGATCCATACGCAGCCACAACAGCTTGGCACCTCCTCCTCATGCTGGTCACCAGCCTGGTCACACACTGCTGTGGGATGGCATCCCATTCCATCCCACTGGCATACACCTGCCAGCACTTGAAGCTCAAAACGAGAGTGAATACCAACAGAAGAATATTGCAGGGCATTTAGGCACATTTTTTTGGGCCGCTACCCACACGGTTAGCTGTGTTGCTCATTCCACGAATGCATGATCCTTACAAGTTGTACCTCGTTGTAAAGGTGACTAATCAGGCTTTCCAACGATATAAAATACAATACCAATTGGTATTATTAAAGGGGAGGAATAATCGACCGAAATAACGTTTCCAAACTTTTTTTGAGGAGTTTATTTTATGCCTCGATTTGCCGTGAAGCTAGAACATTGGTAGTGTTTTCCGATATTATTGTATTGTATTGTAATTTCTTTGTGCATAATGTACTCTATGGGGTATTAGTATATCCATGGGTGATGCTTTTCACTTAGGGAATGGAAAATATGTATTCAAATGTACTGTGTCCAGATGTGTGCAAGATGAATGTAAAATAAATAAATAAAATAAATAAGCAACAGTTGTGAAACACACTACAGAGTAATGCCATCCTAGAGCACGCAACAAAATATAACATAATGTAGCATACAGAAGAAAGTGTTTACTGAAGTACAAGAGTGAATGATTTCATATTTAGCTGTGTGTACCACAGTGTTATAATGCTTCTGCATTATGTAATTTGTTCCTATAACATGCTTGACCCTCCACCTCTGCCACTCCAGCAGTGCCCTCTACTGTTCAGAGTGAAGCCACTGCAGGACCAGATCCTTCCAGCATACTGAAGACCGTGCCATTGATGAGTGCATGTTGCCCACGAAGGCACCGCACAGGATGAAGCAGTATATGAAGGATAATGGTGAAAAAATGGCACACTTGGCATCAAACACTGAACTGAAACTGTGCAATATCAATGTTTTCATCCATTAAGTGATCGTAAGGTAAAATGTATATGCTTTATAAAGGACAAAAGGCTTTTTAATAATTTCTCGGAGAGGTTTTGGGTAGGTTATTGGACACCTAGATATCCACCCCCCTGTACTGATCCAAAATAATTCCCACATGAAAATGATAAAAAGGTGAGTTAAATGAGTCAAAACGGTTGATTTGCACTGAAATGTATGATTAGTTTAAGATTTACAGCTATTCACATTTTAGCCAATTTGGATAGGTTTGGAGACCCTGGGTACATCAGGCTACACTGCTTACATTTCGTGTCATAGATCTTTAGTAGTTCTGTATATCACCCTGCGATTATTGAATGCTTGTGGACAAGGAGTTTATGATCCAGGAAATGTGTAGTTTTACCTGTTTCACTTATGTACCTCTCAGTATTTTGAAGAAATATATATTTTGTAGCATTTTTAGCAAAGTTTTGCTTGCATTTCCGGCACTTTATTTTGACCTTAAATTATGAAAATAAACAAATCTAAGTTTGTACAAAAAATGGTACACCGGTTTTGTTTCATTTAAGCCATTTACCAAGTTTATGTGATGCTCACACCTGGAGTTATAAAGCCTTAAACAGAGTACCCCCATGATTTACCAAATATGCCATCTGCACTAAGGGGTTACGACAGGTCTAAAGCAGAGAAGGTACAGATGAACAGAAAGAGAAGGGATCACAGCTCAGAAAGTGATTTAACCCCTGCACGGGGACCTGCATACGGCTCGAGAGTCGGACTGCGCCAAGTATAGCATTGCTGAACTTAATAAAAAAAGCCCAAGGGCTGTTTCTGTCGTACTCACTGCAGAGGGGCGACTCATCTGCCCCGTTGGGACAGTCCTGTTCGCCGTCGCACACTTGATCCAGTGTGATGCACACCTGGTCAGTGGGGCAGAGCCATTGGCCAGTGGGGCAGCTATAAGGGGGTGTGGGACAGCCCCTCTCGTCGCTCATATCCTGGCAGTCATTGTCTCCGTCGCACACCCAGACCGGGTATATGCACTTTCCGTTGTCGCAATGGAATAAGCCAGGGGGACAGGTGATGGGCGGGCAGCCATTATGCTCGTCCGAACCATCCTGGCAGTCCAGGTGCCCGTCGCACTCCCACGTGCCCGGCAGGCAGAAACCGTCTAACTGGCACTGGAACTCGTTGTCGTGGCACAGACCTGGACCGCGTGTGGCTGCAAGATCACGCAGGTGTCAGCGTCGCTAACAGACTGAGGGACAGTTTCCGTTATGCAGTTTCAGTTACATTTCAAGAACTTGCCCTGCTCTGAAGATTCAGCTGCATGAATCATATCACTCTTATTATTCAGAGACTCAGACCTCGCATGCAGCCGTCATTTTTTAAATAAAAGCTCCATCAGTGACGCAAAAAGACTTGAATGGGCAATAATGAAACGGTGCCAATGTACGACTCTTTCGGTTTACTTGGCTTTATGCTGAAGCGTGTGGATACTCTGAGCGACAGTCGTCGGTATCAGGAACGGCCCTAATAACCACCCAGCCGAACCGCGTTCACTTACGGCAGCCTCTCTCGTCCGAGTGGTCCCTGCAGTCGAAGACGCCGTCACAACGGTAAATCTGGTTAACGCACTGGTCTCCGCTGGCGCAGGCAAACTCACCAGATCCGCAGGAAAACTCTGAGAGAACAAGAAGCATTAAACAGTCGGAGCACAGACAGTCCTGTAGTGAAATAAAATAAAACAGCCTGGGACAGCCCTTGTAATAGGGAAAATGCAATGCAAACTATTTACATCGGCTAACGTATTTTGGAGACAGAGGGTGGCAGTCAATCTTTTGACCTGGGAAGAAAGTACACGGGAAGAATCTCTCACCGCAGTCCTTTTCATCGGATCCGTCCAAGCAGTCCTGGTCTCCATCGCAAACATAGGAGTTGTAGATGCAGCGGTGATCTGGACACAGGAAGTACCCTGGGAGGCAAGTGGTGATGGATGAATCTGGCAGAGAAACAGAAAGATAGAGACATATTATTTGTTTGGATTTTGGCTGGCTCTACAAATTGTTAAATTGTTAAAAGATGAGGCCGGTAAAAGCGGCGACTTTGAGTCGGTGCAGTTCCACACCGAGGATCAGGGGTTCGAAAACCTGGTCCTGCCAGATCCGATTATGGCCGGTGCCTTGAGGATACGGAAATTGGCGGCCGCTCCCGGGGTGGGGGGGGGCGGAACTCGGCAGGGGAGAATTGTCGCATACACGCAGCCCTCGGGTGAACTGGAATCACGGTCAGGAGCTCGGAAGAGTCGCGCCCTGAAGAGGACGCGTTGCCCTCTTTCCTACTACCGGCTGACAGGGTTGTCGTGGCAAATTCTCAAGCGGTTGCTACACAGGGAATTGTATTACATAGGGTACAATTGGCTACCAAATTGGAGAAAATGGGTAGAAATCTGAAACAAATAAAAAATATATATATATGGGAAAGATGGGAAGGTTTGGGAAGGCAATGGATGGGGGGAAGGCTGTGTGACGTACACAGCCTACATTTTGTTTTTAAATATATTCCATTCTTGCAACTGGGTATTTACTAAAACAGGGTAAGGGTACAAGAGCAGCGTCCATCTTGGAATCAAACCTACACCCTCTGAGTCACAAGTTCCCTTACACTACACATCTGCCTGTATACTGTATGTGAACGGCTGATACAGTATAGCTTCAAAGGAACTGTAAACATTGTTAAACTGTTATTTTATGTTGAATATTAAACATCAGGAATCATATGATTGCTATCTTAAAAAATCATTGGTGGGTGGTGATATACAAATAAGAAATCCCTGTCCACAAAACCTCCTTAATTGTCTAAATTTCTGCATGAAAACCAAAGCTCAATGTTCATGTTTAAAATAATTCCTGGACTTACAAAGGTTAGTCCTCAGTTCCTCCCTGTCCTGGTATCTCGATACTCACTGCAGTTCCTCTCATCTGAGCCATCGCCACAGTCGTTGTCCGCGTCACACACCCAGGCGCTGAGGATACAGTTGCCGTTGTCACAGGCGAAGTGCGACGAGCCACAGGTGGTCGGGTGCCGGGTGGGACAATTGTCCTCGTCTGTCCCATCCCCGCAGTCATCCTGGCCGTCACAGCGCCACCTGGAGGGGATGCAGTGTTTGTTCCCGCAGGTGAATGCTTGAGGGGCGCAGGTCATCCCTGTGAAGAGGAAGAGACATAATGTGTAGGAAAAGGGTGACACATGTCACCCCGTCTTGTGTTCCGTATAGATCTGAGATTATATAAGCATCACTATATGATGGGTACGGCATAAGTCTGTGGTCTTATTGTGTGCATAACCTGCCACTGTGGCATGCATGAGAAAGGGATGACATAGCTGTGGTTTTTCATATGAAGATACATGCAACAAATACATTTATACACACCTACAACACACAATGTGCACATGCATTTAGAGTATTTTTCCAAACCTCACTAAGTCCAGTTTTGATAAAACATATTTTTCGAAGGTGGGTATATAAAATGGTTAGATATTTGCAGTTTTACTTTTAAACTATTATTCTTAGAAATTTAAAACTGGAGTACGCAAGTCTTTTAGAAAGATATTGGGGAACGGTCATGCTTAGTTGGTAGCAATCGTAGAAAAAACTGTTCTGAGAGAAATCCAGCATCATACACTGTGTTTATACCCTCAAATTCTAAAACCGTTTTAAAAACAAAGTGGCATATGACCGTATCGAAGAGCTAGGCCAGTACACATCGCAAACCAATCAACAGTGCGACTGACCTCGCTAGTTCATCAGCTGGACATTTCAGTGACCCGTTATTTCACGTAAAAAAAAAGAAAAGGGGATTTAATAAAAAATGGAGTAAACATAGGTGCTTATTTTAGAAGGTGGCGAGATGTTCAGGAGCGAATTGGTTTAAAGACAGACGTGGAGCACCAATATTCTACTGTCAGGTAGGTCAAAAGCTTCAACACGAATTTACCTGGGCTTTCTGCTTGCAATCAACTGTAATTACCTATAATGAATAGGTTACTATTATTGCTAACGTTACTTTATTTGGCGGCTAGTTCTTGGAAGAAGGAAATATTTGCTAACGTTATATGTCATATAGATCGCGTTAGCTAGAACCGACTACTCGGCTATAAGTTATCACGCACACCAGCTGTAGCCAGATAAGGCCAGGTTCAGACTAACGCTACACACACTCAGTGTTATGCAACTACAGAAAAGATTCTGTTGTTCTACCTGGACTTTTAGATGACTTCTTTACTGTAATGTTAGCTATACCAGTCTGTAAACCTGCAGTCGTATCTAGAAGACTTGTACGCTCACAACGAGGTCTGTGGATTGTGGAAGCAGTGGGGTGGGGGAGTGTCTCTTTCTCTGTGGGCAGGGCCAAGGGATGTTACGACTTCGAAATGTTTAGACAACAAATGCGACTGTTGGGAAAAAGTAGCATGCTCTTGTTTTAAGTATAAAAACTAGATTTTTCTTGCAAAAAAACTCAAAATAAACATAGATAAAATATAGATTTTTAAAAAGTGAGTGAAAAAAGTGAGCTGAGTGAGTTTTGGAAATACATTATTCATTTACAGGCACAGACACAGAACTACACACATATGTATATATGTGTATGCACGCACATACACAGGCACACCCAGATACAGACACATGTAGCGGGCACATAGAAAAGAGCGCAATTTAATTATTGAGTAACTTATATGGTTATGGCCCCAGTCTTCATTCCCATTTTGTAATTTGTTTTAGGTGCGTGTGCCCTTATAAATCTCCAGACATGCTTGACACAGCATGGTGGAGGGAGTCTTTATGCTTCATGCTTGACAGTGGTGCTATTCGGATTTGCATAGTACACTAGTACTGTTACCTTGTAACTGCTGCACTGTGATCGGTGTTGGCTTTCAAGTACCGTTGTATATTTTAGAATCTGACTGTAGTACCCGTGCTGTGTCAATTCCTCTTATTGTTTTATCGATCTTTAAGATGCATCTTGGGTGTCATATTTTATTAGGCTACTGTAATTTGTAAAGATTTTTTTGATGTACACTTTAAATCTGATATGTAATTGTTTCAATCTTTTAAATGGTCTGTTATTTATATTCTGAAGAGTGGGCTATAAGTGTACTAGTTAAAACAAATCCTTGGTGTTTTCCTACTCTTGTGTGGTGCTATTTGGGAGCACAAGAAAATAACCTGTGCGCTTCAAGGAAAATGTATACAAATCTCCCACCTCTATATTCTGCCTCCTGGTGGTTGGGAGGATAATTGCAGTTCCGGTTACACACGCACACCTATTATCTTACCTGGATCGGTGCAGTTTGTTTCATCTGTGTTGTCGACGCAGTCTCTGAAGCCGTCACAGCGGTAGGCTTTGGGGATGCAGCGGCCTTCATCACAGGAGAAGGAGTAAGACCCACAGCTGGTGTCCGGCGGCGGCACAGAGTCGTCCTTCACACAGTCGCGCTGGTTTGCCTGAAGCTTCATGCCATAGGGACAGCCGCACACACGACTGGACGAGGGCGTTGGGAAGCAGAAGTGACTGCAGCGGCCATTGGGGACCGTGTTGCATTTGCTGTTAATAGCTGTGCAGGAGAAATACTTGAACTCACCATTTTTATCTTCATCATGTAACTATTTATCAGTCATTCAGAGTACAGTATATAGGTGGTGGTTGAGGTGAGTTTCCCCCTCATCATTGTAAAGCGCTTTGAGTATCGAGAAAGGTGCTATATAAATGCCAGGCATTATTATTATTATTATTATTATTATTACAGAAAACCAACATGGCTGTTTCCTCTAATGCACAGCAAACTGTGCATGAAAATGGATGTGAGAGAACTTGCTTTCACCCAATGCAATTGGCAATGATACAGTCAGTGTTAAAATTTTAAAAGCATGTCCAATTGTAATTGTATAGCACTTTTTAGAGACTGTCACAGAGATGCTTTACAGAAAAGCAGGAAATGGGAAACATTTGACAAGATTTAATTTTTTCAACTCCTGAGAGCACATCACAGCTCTCAGGACTCAGCCAAACTCACCACCTGGGAGGCCCAGAATCTTAGTGTGCAATGAAATGTATGGGTCAGTTTGTGAAGCCTCGATTCCCCTCGCTTACTCACTGCTGTGAATTGCAGCAGTGTAGGCCTTTACGCCCATAATGCCATTGATGCCCTGCCGGATGGGGATGATGTTTCCCCCGTCCCTTTTCCGCAGGCAGAACACCGCCCTTGCCCTCCAGTCTGACACGAGAAGGTAATCTGAGGGAGAGAAGCACAAACGGCATCACCGAGCACGAAGAGAAGAGCGAGGCGGAAAAGATCAAGCCTCTGATTTACAGAGGTGGATGCCCCCCACCTGTGTGGATGGTGAGAGAGAACGGACGGGTGATCTGTCCGATGTTGGGGAAGGTCTGCCTGTTCTGTCCATCCAGGTCAACGTGTTCAATCTGATCCAGGAGGGCATCCACCCAGTAGACCCTGTCCAACCTTGGGGATGGAGCCATACCAGAGAAAAACTTTCCATTTGCATAACCATTAATTAAACCTGCCAATTCAGAATGAATTACACATGTGCACCCTCCATGCAATGAAACCACACTGGCTTTGTAAAGAATCAACAAATTAACTTCACAGACATGCAGGCACATGCATCTCGAACAGCAGTAAGAATTTCTGGTGCAGAAACAGATGCACTGTGCTTTCACCGTACATGTAATCGATGGCAAGCCCATTGGGCCACCCCAGAGTGGTATTGATGAGGGGAATCGCGTTGCTGCCATCTGGGAAGGCTCTCATGATCACAGCAGGGCGGTACCAGTCCGACCAGAAAAGGAATCTGTAGAGGCACAGGATTTCATTGAAACCCTCTCCTTCAATTGCCTTCATCAATCAAACAATTTTCTTGTGGGTTTAGGCTCCAGGAAGGATTTTTTTCCAATTTATAAATGCAGAGGAAAACAGGCACAGAGAAAATGGCGTAGCCACTTTGATTATTTTGTAGTACTGCTCGCTGTAATAGCATCGTAAGGCTAAAGTCAAGTGTGGATACAATTGATCACATTCCCTTCCCTTGCTTTCTTTCTTCGAGTGAGCTATCTTGTGACGAAATTTTGCGACATGCAGCAAGAAAACTTAGGGGAAAATTGATGAGAAACAAACAAAAATGGAACTGAACCGTCTTCACAACCAATACAGAAAGTGCAACCCCATAGAGAGTTGAAATGTGACCGCCCACTTTTTCTGTGTGGAGCATTGCATTGTGGGATTCCTTTCTTGCTGGAAGCTTGGGCTGTGTCCGAATCTACTGCGTCCTGTCTCCTGTGTACTGGCATCTGTGTACTTTATAATGTGTTTAGTCCGTGCGTGCAGCCAATGTCTTTTAAATACCAAATCTCACCCCTTACTCATGCGGTACAATAACTCTTATGTTGTTTCTCATATTTGGAGGGTTGTAGATACTTTGACTGAGTGTGAGGAGTGTCTTTTTTGTCTCACCCAGCCCTGGGGTGCACTGCAATGCCCCGTGGGTTTTTCAGGCCGGTAACAATGTCCCGTTGAGACTTGTCCGTCACCTTGAAGGCAACGAGTGACCGGTAGGAGGAGCTTGTCCAGAACAGAACCTTGGAGGTCCAGTCATAGGCCATGGATTCCACCATTCCAATTCTGTAGCCGGTCAGGATCTTCTGGCCTGAAGTATGACAATGTTAAACACCACTATCACAACCGCAAAAGACTCTCCACTCACTACCGAGGGCATGATATAGCCTGCTTATAACATGGTCATACCTGTTTCCTCTGACTAGCTCTGTTGTCCAATTTATATCCAATTTGCACATTAATCTTCATGTTAAAATAACTCTCTTTATGGGAGGAATTTTTTACAATGGTATAGTCAGGGTTTCAGCCTTATGAATGATTTGTGTGATCATTACACACTGCCCTTGTTGTCTATTTTTATTTGGGGGGGGATTCAATGATCCCTTGTTGTTATGTCCCTATGCAGCCTCATGAGTGCGCCCCTTAAATTCTTTGGAATGCTAACGAGTTTCCTTCTGCTCACCTGAGTCTTGATTGGAAGTTGCAGTCACCTGTGCTCAATTCCTGGGAGCATAATGTATTTGCGGCGTTCTATAGCTTCACTCTGCACGTTGCCAGTGTAGCTTGTTTTTAAATATGACTGGCATTTGTTTCAGGTTGTATGCAACACTTACTATCTTGTAGTTCGTCTTAGTTGTTGCTGTGCTGTAGGGATGTGCATTTGCTAGTGGTATTTCCGCATGATTCCCCGAATTTAAAGTGTCTTTTGGATGCCGCTTTGTTTATGCAAATAGTTGACAAACTACTCATTTCCAGAAGGAAGATTTCGGTAGTAAGCTGTTTGTTGGTTTGTAGCTACTTTGCTGTGTCTGTCCCTTGTGTAAGCTAGCTTCTTGTGCTTTTATGGAGTACTTTTGTCTGTGCTCGTGTGATACCCGGAAGGTAAACACAGGGACTCGTGACAACTGAGAGGAGGTCCAGAGATGACATTGGAGGCAATTTAAAGGGGTTTTGTTTTGTGGAGAACTTGTGTCGTTCTCAGGTGGAGAACTTGATTGCTGTTCTCAATTCGGGGAGGTCGGTTAGTGGTTCCTGCGCTTCTTAGTTCAACGTACAGTTCAAAGTACTTTGTCTCACCGTCTAATACGCTGTAGAATCCCGATCTCATTGTTTTTCGTGATAGTAGCTACATTGCTAAAAGAACATGTGTTCTGTTTTAAGACTCGTTGCTATGGTGGAGCCATTAGTATGCCTATAGCCACCTTGTAAAGAAGCAGCCAAACACGCTTTGATTCTGAAATAGTTTCCCTACATTCGGCAATCAGTAATTAAAGGGAAACTGGTATTGTTTTATGGGACCTTCTGTAGTTAGGCCTACATTGGTCTTGCAGGAGGAAGCTTCTACCTTTTTTATCATGTCTCCTTTTTAATCGAAAGGAATAGACTAGTGAAGCATAGCGAACCTGCGGAAGACTTTCCTTTGCCCTTGTGCACCATTTTCTTTCTGTTGTGAGACCTAAATTGGCTTTTAAGAACGTAAAGCTTAGGTTCGCTAGCTCAGTTGCTTCCTCCAGTTTGTTTTAGGCTACTGCTGCTGCTGAGCTCCTACAATTGAATGAAATCTATTTTTGATTTTTTTTTACTCTGACTATTTTTAGCAGGCTTAATTGAGTAGGCACACTTCAGCCGCTCGGTTATTGTAACGTGGGTGAGTTTCGGGTCGTAACACTTGTGTTCACAGTGAAATTAAACATCGATCTTGAAACATTGATCTTGACATACTTAGCTATATATGTTTATAGTTTATACATATGAAGCTGTTTACTCCTGTTCAAAGATGCCACAATAAGTAGGACTGTAAACTAATTTCAACCTCTTCATATCTATTTGTCTAATGAGAAGATCAATTGAATTTGCAACTTTATGGATGCACAATTCAAGTTTTCCTTGGATTAGTATTTTCCCACAATTGTCATCAATTGATACAAGATGGAAGAATTAAGTCCCTGAGCTGGTTTATGCTGAAATGAGCCAGTGGCATGAACAAATCAATCCCACACTGTCCAAAATGTGGACCTCAAACTCACTCGTGCCATTGACGGCCGCCTTGTAAATGAGTTCCCTGCTCCTGTCATTGTAAAAAACGGCCTCCTCATTCCCGTCATACTCCACAGCACTGGACATGAAGTTGTGCCCCAGACCACTGAGGGGGAGGGTCACGTCCTCCTGCATGGACTGGTTCAATGGAATGCCCCGCACCGCTGTCTGTGTTGCCACTAACAGGAAGTCTGTCAGCTCTGAAGTCAAAGAGGAAAAGAGGAGAGCTCAAAAAAAAAATGGACATATTTAGAGACAAAATATGACACCCATTTGCTGCAGGTCACCAACGGGAGACAGAAGCTCAATACAAGAAACTGCCAATTAAGCTAATGCTGCTGAGAAGAACAATTCCAAAAATCTTAGCTTTTCTAGATACAGTATGCAGACAGCTGTAGCCCTCTTTCGCCCCGGCCTCTTCCCAAGTGTACCCCATTACTCACTGAAGCAGGTGTGATGGTCAGCCTGCATGTACCCCATTACTCACTGAAGCAGGTGTGATGGTCAGCCTGCAGGTCGTAGCCCAGGCGACACTTGCAGCGGAAGCCCAGCCCGTCGTTATCGGTGCGGTGGCTCAGCACGCAGATGTGATGGCAGCCCCCGTTGTGTCTGCCGCACGGATTCATCACTATGAGGGGAAAGGGAGGGAGAGAAACACCGAGTGGTAAGAGCAATGCTGAGTAAAGAGTAAAACTACAGAAGACAGCTTCCCTTCTGACCAAATATAATCAGATAACACTTAACTGGAGGTTAACAGGTTGTATACTGAAAATAAGGATGCTATAACAAAGGTGTAAATTGTTTTCTATGGGTTCTGCGTTGGACATCTTATTCACCACCACTGGGTTGTATTGTGCAGGTTTTTTCTCACCAATGGGTTGTAGGACGCCATGTGACACCACAATGTGACCCGGGCGGCTTGTGGTGCTGTACAAGAGTCTGGAGTTGCTCCCGTTGAACCTGTTGGCCTGCACGACACCCATCTTAGTCCAGTCCGTAAAGAAGACATGATTCTCGAAAACGGACAGACCGTACGGGTGTGGAACCTGAGTACCGCCGTTCAGCACTGTTTTCCTGAAAGATGAGATCCGCTGTCATTTTACTGAGAACAACACACTGTCACCGTTGCTGTAGCACAGAATGCAGCCTGCTTTAAAAGTGACCCTAGAGCATGGAGAAATTAGCCAATGCTGACAAGATTCAGACAAGATTCAGACAAGATTCAGACAAGATTAAGACAAGATTAGGACTGCTATTATTTACAGACATGTTTCTCCCCACAGTACCTCTCCAGGCCATTGTAAGTGACCGTCTCCACCAAATCGAAGTGGCTGTCTGCCCAGTACACTCTCTGGGTGACGAGGTCCAGGGTGATGCCAGAGGGAGCACCCAGCTTGGTCTTCACCAAGTCCATCCGGTTGCTGCCGTCCATAAAGGCCCTCTCCAGCTTGACCCCTTCGTCCTGGTAGCCCTTGTCAGTGAAGAACATGTACCTGGGACGCACGGAGGGCAGAACATCATCTAACATTCTCTTCATTTGACTGGGTCTGACGGCAGAAAATGAACTATATGAAGAGTCACTTTACAAACAGGAATCCTAATGTCAATGCATTCATCATCCATCACATCATGGCTCCAGAACATAAGGGTTCCCTCAAAGATGATCAATTATCATTCAGCTTTAAAACTAATTGGGTTTTAGAATCCATCTGTGTCCACCTGGAAGTACAATGTCTCCATATGTGGAAAAAAAAAATGGGAAAAAATTTTAAAAAAAAAAAACACCACACACATCACATGTGCATCTGTTTGTGTTTCAGCAGAGCAGATTGATAAATCCAACCAAAAATCAAAAAGTAGTATCCACGGGTCGGTACTAAGCTGTTCTTTAAAGTTAAAGATGAACCAAAAAAACATCAGTCACATGTTTACAGACATTGCCTTTAAATGTAACGTCATTTTAAATGTGTTTTTTAAATTGCTTTAAAAAATTTGACTTCTGGAACCATCTTTATGAAATAAAAAAAATAAAAAAACAGCTTAGCATAACATGATAAATGTTGAAAACTGTTTTCATACAGAATATCACGCAAGCACATCAACAAAAATTTTTTGATGCCAACACACGTTAACACATTTGAAAATGTGATCGAAGAAATAAAATAATCAAGTGTGATTTGTGATTTACAAATAACCTTTTCCGAAAACATTTCAATATTAACATTTAAAGACATAAATCTTACACGTGACTGCCACATTTTTCTCAGTGGGATGTTATATAAGTTATATAGAGAGAACTGTAAAGATGAAACTTCCGATGAGGCTCTGACTATAAACACCACTCGACATTTAGGGCTATGGTACGTGTCGCTCACCCGACTGTGGAATCCAGTGCCAGTCCATGGGGGGTCATGAGGTTCTCTCCTACCAGAGTGACTCGGTCCTCCCCGCTGAAGTCACACATGTCAATTCGATCCACTGAACTCTCAACCACGTACAGCTTGAAATTGATCCAGTCCACGGCAATGTTTTCAGGACTGTTCACTGCCACTGATAGCACCTCCTTCAGGTCCCCCCCATCATAATTGACTGAGTAGACCTGGGGTGACACAAGGGGGATCACCGTGAGGATATCTCACACAAGGAGAGGCTGGCTAAGGTTAAGGCGACTGAAGCCAGTGGATGGCTTCCAAAGGCAACAGCAGCAGCTCTGCTCACCTTCTGATTGACAACGTCGGTCCAGAAGGCCCGCCGGCTGTGCCAGTGGAATGCCACACCCATGGCCCGCCCTTTGTTCTGTGATTGGGCCAGGATCCTAACGAGTCGCCCGTGCACATCCGCCATCATCACGTCCTGGCCATTGGAGAAGATCAGCTGGGGTAGGCCACCTGGCAGGGGAAAAACAGGTTATCAATCAGGCTTCTACAAATCATACCATTCAAAACAGTTTTGCCCCTAATTAAAGACCGTAAACAAATCCGCAGGTTAGTGGATGCGGGACAGTGATGATGTCATGAAACACTCCTGCAATGGGGTGTGAGGGGCTGTTTTACTTCCTCTACCTGACACATTGGCCCGGCACATGTGCCCCTGTTCCAGGAAGTACCCATTGGCACAGCTGCAGTGATGTGTCCCAGGGCGATCCTCACAGAAATGGTCACAGACACCCCAGATGTTACAGTCATCATAGTCTGGAACACATACAGGGCATCAATCATCAAACTGTACAATTCCGACTGGCTTTTTCAAGGATTTTTTTTTTATTGTTTAGCTGACCATGTGCTTGATATAGTGAATGATTATATATTATCAGGCACCTTTCCACACAATTTAAAAACAGCTGTAGTTAAACCTCTTCTTACAAAAAATACCCTGGACCGCTCAGTCATCAGAAATTACTGGCCCATCTCTAATTTGCATTTCATGAGCGAAATTCTACAAACCCCAATTCCAAAAAAGTTGGGACAGTATGTAAAATGCACATAAAAGAAGAAAGCAGTGATTTGTAAATTCTCTTTTACATATATTTAATTGAAAACAGTACAAAGAAAGTATATTTAATGTTTTACATGATTAACTTTATAGATTTTTGTAACTATACGCTAATTCCGAATTTGATGCCTGCAACACGTTCCAAAAATAGACTGGGGAGTTAAAAAAAATACCTGTGATGCTATCATGACTGGGTATAAAAGGATATCAAAAGACTCTTGATACTGTATCTTATTTTCAGGTACTCTTACAAAAGATACTATAACTTCTCTGCATTTGAATGAATCTCTGTGGGAATTGGGGGGTGGGACTAGATTAAGCTGTAAATTACATGGGAATAGTATGGAACACACGGTTGGCTAAATGGCTGTAAATCATCAAGGGTCTGACGTATGAAACGAGCCTCAAACCATCACTCTGCTGCCAGATATGCAGTATATGGATGGATCACTTTAAGGGTTGTTTCTCCTCACTTATTTTTCCATAGAGTTCAATAGGAAAATGAGTCAAGAGACACAGGACTGCCAAAGACATTGATTGAAAGATTACAACTTACTGATGCCAGAATCTAGCCTTAACTAAAAAACAAGTTCACTCCTGTTCTGGCCTCGTTGCACTGGCTCCCAGTATCTTTTAGGATTGATATTAAAGTACTTTTACTGGTTAACAATGCTCTTAATGGTTTAGCACATTATACATTTCTGATTTCTGTCAGCATATGTTCCAAGCCGAGCACTTAGATCATCAGCTGCTAGTTTACTTGTTCCAAGAATTACACATAAGAAATCTGGTGAAACAATGTTTTGTTTTTATGCTCCACAGCCTTGGAATCCACGACCAATTGCTATCCCTCAGGCAACTACAGTACACAGCTTCAGATAACAGCTCAAGACTCATTAACTAGCCTTTCTTATTACATTTCTTTATATGTCTTTTACTTTTTGGTTTTACTGTTTTAATGATATATGCTTCACATTTTGAACTTTTATTTTTTACTTTGTTTTTATATTAATTTGTCATTCTATGCTACTATGTTTTATCATGTTTTTTAATATATACATATGTTTGCACTTTCAGCTGCATTTTAAAGTATGAAAGCTATTATTATTATTATTATTATTAATAATACATTTTCACACTGCTGATCATGTTCACACGATGATGTGTTGAATGAAAGCCCTTTGAACCTTAATATTCTTTAAACTTTGATCTGTTATGAGTACATGCCAGACTTTATAGCACTTTTTTTTTTTTTCATCTTTAAGAGGGACTCACCGACACAGGTGCGGCTGTCATTAGCCACAATGAAGCCTTCAGGACAGTAACAGGCTCCACCCCCTGGGGTGGCATGACAACGGTACTCACAGCTCAGTGCAGAGCACTGCTCCAGATCTGAAGGAATGCCCAAGATAAGGTCATACCACACAGTACAGTACTGAGTCCACTGAGATTGTGACGAAGGAGTTAGCCTGGAGCTCATGGATATTCACATACTGCGAACAAACTGAAAACAAGGCTAATGTTTCAACAACATCCGTGTCTTCATCATATTCATCCGAGTCCATTCACTCCCACTGAATTCCACCATGACCACTTTGGTAAAGCCAGAATTTCATAGGCAATCAAGATACGTTTATTCGCAAAACGGACTATGACCAGGCAGCTCATGGCTGATATAGGGTTTTCATGGGATTATGTACATTTCCTGTACATCGTTTAAATAATGTAAATCTTCAGTTGCTACTCAAGAGTTCACAGGAAACTTTGGGGGGAGGGACATACAGTACATTGAGAGAAAAACACAGTTGACTAAATCTATAAAAACGCTACTGGGAAAGGTAAGATTTACAACCTATAAAAGACAATAATAAACGCACGTTATGAGTCACTCATAAGGTGAAAGAAATAAAACGATAAAGTGTACAGCCTTATAGCTTGGTCTGAGACAAACACGGTAATAAAACACCGCACCCATGAGACTGCATTCTTGTAAGACGGCAGTCTGAAACTTTGAATATACATAATGTATTGTAGGTATATTTAATGTAATGTGTTCTCATTACATTTCTGTAATAAAAAAAACATACACACACACACACTCATATACAAACACCCCACATACAAAATGGGCCAATGTTTATCTGACAAGTAAAGATATAGCTGACATTTTGGTGGCGGGGGATGATGGCTCCCAGTGAGTCACCAAATAATTAATAGCAGATATAAATAAAAATAATGGACTCTGTTACCACAATGAATAATAATGCACTACAATAATGGACCGCACATTTCACAAAAAAAATTATTATTATTGTAACTGACATGGAAAGTTTCTGATAACTGTATTATTGTGTATTACTGCTGAAAATGTACAGACTCACTGCAGGTCAGCTGGGCAGTAGCATTGGTCTCATCAGCTCCATTGGGACAGTCATCCTGACCATCGCACACTTTGCTGATAGGCACACAGAAAGAAGCACCTGGGCACGCCCACTCTCCTGGGTAACAGTCTCGCGAGTTGCTATCTGAAAATGCATACGTGCATATATACGTTCACATACAGTACGACTAAGATAATACCTTTCAATCTAACACTATTTTGTGCGCAAGGTTTTAAAATGGCTTAATTTTAATTATAGAGCAACGGTGTCACACGGACAGTTCTGAGCAAATTATTTTAATGCTCTTCTTTTCATAAACATGGACAAAAATCATTTCAGCCAGAAACGGATAAATCTGCTAAAAAGAGGAAAATAGATTTTTTTCCCCTAGAGGGAGTTTATATGGTATGCCAAAGATAATTCTCAATGTACCCAATATGTATTATTACACGGTGTCTCTTTGATAATACAGGACTTTGTCACTTTCTTCGTTTTAATTGTATACTAGTCACAAGAGTGAGCGTAGGTCATTTACCAAGTAGCACATTACTTTGACTCGTAGAACTGAAGCAGTAGGGGAACTGCATGAACAAGGGGAGCTTTCAGAAGATTTCAATAAAATGCTCCATGAGGTAACTATTTTTGGAAGATATTGTATCATTTTAGATTTTAAGCCTCAGGGCATGTGGAGCATGTGGAAGACTCCCTGAACATTTGAGAGGCTTGGGCTGAATCCCAAACTGAACCATCGTGGACTAGTGGACTTGCAGACTTTAATGGCGTATTTCCAGGGTCAGGTAAGTCTGCATTGATGCGGACTTGCAAAAAGTGCGGGTAAAGTCCACATAAGAGCACTTATGCTGGTTTCACAATGGGACAGCCCTCATGGACTTGACGAGAATGCGCATTTGAGTCCACGAGTCTGCAAGTCCAGAGGATGGGATTCGGCCTTGGACTATCTGTAAATGCCTTGTTAGCTATAGGGTGTCAAATGCCGAATGAGCTGCAGTTTTCCAACATTTAAATGAAATATCACTTTTTATCCCATATTCAACTCAAAAATGATATTTGTTCTTATATTTATGCAGCGTTAAATGAGTGGACTAAGTAGTATACTGTGTAAGCTATTCCAAAATGATAGATTTATGGAAAAATAAAAGTGTTAGCAAACATTTTTTATTATTTAGTGACTTTGAACATTTAATAATTTTTTAAACACAATTCATACATTTATTAAAAATGTCTTTCTTAAAGTTTTATAGACTTTGCACGTTTCATTTTTTTTTTTCGTTTCTTACATTCAATAAATGTTGCACACATATAGCTGAATGTCTCATATACTTAATGAATGTTAAATGTATGAATCAAATATTCCCCAGTATCTGAGTCTCACCACATCCACTCTCATCACTGTAATCCCCACAGTCATTGAACTTGTCACAGACCCATTCCTGAGGGATGCACCGGCCGCTGGTGCAAGTGAACTGATTCCCACTGCAGCTCTGGTATTCTGGGGATCACAGAGAGCATAATCCGCATAATGCAGAGAGCATAATTAGTGTCATTCAAGTCAATTAGTAATCTTCAGCTATACTCCTGCAAAATAATATAGTTTCTTTTTTATATTAAAACCTTTTTAATCACGTGACTGCTGAGTTTTTATTATTAATATATAGCCTATAATTTTTCAAAAACATTACTTGAAATTCTCATTTTCCGCGTATTTTTTACAGGAAAACTATTAATGATAATATATACTGGACTGAATTTAGAATTTCCTGCTTTCTGGAATTTCGAATTAGGCAAGTTTGCATAAATATAGCAGCAACTAATTGCAAAATAATTCTGCAATGAACTGAAGGGGATGTGTCTGAACCATTAGTGGCCTCTCTTGACTCACCACAGCCCTCCTCGTCACTGTTGTCTCCACACTCATCCCAGTGGTTGCAGACAAAGGACAGTGGGATGCAGTGGCCATTCGTGCACTGGAACTGGTGCAGGGGACAGTGCTTTGTGGCTAAGAGAAACCAAGAGGATCATGGGAAATGCTATGTTTTTCAGCTTTTTTGAGATTTTGTTGTGACGTTGCCATGGTGCAATTAAACAGCACTCATATATGTGTTATCAATGGCTTCTCTCTAATAGTAAAACTGTTCACCGAATGTGCATTGTGAAAACCCAACACGTGGGTATATCCTGGTGAAGAAGAATAAACCTTGAGGGGACATATTCTGCTTGTGTGCCAGTGGATGAGAGTAACATTTCCGGCCATAGTACAGCCCTGCTGGTTTGTTTGGCCTGAATCATGCACTTACTGCAGTTGTTCTCATCGGACCCGTCTCTGCAGTCCAGGAGCCCATTGCATCGCTGGGAGTTGTTGTAGCATGCTCCATTGGCACAGGTCTTCTCAGAGCAGCTGGGGTAATCTGGAAAACATCACACTGAACTATTGACTTACTGATAATATCTGACTCCCACGCACTTCTTTATTGCCCAGCCAATGATTGCGTTTGCTATGATGTCTCTGTTGCATACGCTTGAACCATCTCGTTATCACCTCAGACATGAGGTCCATTAATATCAAAAATAAAAGGCCCAGATTTTACGAGAGGAAAGTTCAGCGTGATCTCTATATCATCTATTTATCGTGTTTGCTGAATTTTATTTCAGATCCTGACAAGTAAAGCACAAGCATGTCTTTGTACCTTAGGGCAATTGAGCTGCATAACATGGGGGGAAATGGCTACTGCACAATTATCACTCTAAAACCATAAAGTATTTTTGCATACCATTATGAACAGTAGGAGCTTTTGCAAGGTTTACAATATAATAGCCCCTATTGCGATTCCACTACTTCTGCAACTGCTGTGCTTTAATAGGGATACATAGGAGCGGCATACATGGACATTTTTCATTTTAATAGGAGTGAAAAGCTGTCGTAAATCTTGCTCAATGTCACTGCAACCAGCTGCATCAGCAAACTTCAAAAGACAAGTAAACGACTGAATGACAAACGTCGTGTGACAAATGCTGAGTGACAAAAAGCATAATGAACAGAATCATTTAATACATTTAAACCTATCATAATGAATAGAGAGCAGACCCGATGAAGATGAAGCTTTCTGAGCGAGGAGGAATGAGGCTTACTGCAGTTGCTCTCGTCCGAATTGTCCACACAGTCCTGCACTCGGTCACACCTGTACTTCCCAGGGACACACTGGCCCTCCAGGCATGTGAACTGGTCCGGGTTACAAGTACGACCTGGGGAATGTGTAAGGGCACAGAATCAGAGCTCTCCGGGACCTGATTCTGGGGTCATTAATGAATCATGTTAAATCTGTGTGGGTCCTGTGTCGCAAGTGTAATAGCACAGGAAACAGAAAAGAGAATGCTACTCTCTGGAGTGGCTTTCACCTCGCGCTACCCGCCATGTGGGTCGCAAGAGTCAAGCAGCGATGGCACTAATTTGCATTTACCATTCTGGTGCCGTTCCCTTTCCACTATAGTGAACTCCGTCTCCACTGTCAGAGATGAATGCTCTTGCCACTTAAATTATAATAAGCTTTGCATCCGGAGCCCAAATGGAGCCCATTTGCCACTAAGTGCACCTGGAGGCAGTGCAGTCTCTCGTCATAAAAGATTACATTAAACCATCTTGTGCCGCACTGGATACAATCTGGCCACAAGGGCTAGGTATTGCTTATCACTGTCTGAATCTGGGCAGTTTTATAGTCTCTGGGAGAGGAGAGCAGGCCACTGATAGATAAAGTGATCTGAGTCACGATAATGGGAGTGTCTCCAGCTCCAGAGAGCCGTGGATTACGTACCGCAGGTCCGGTCTTCGTCTGAGCCATCCGTGCAGTCATCCTCTCCATCACACACGAATAGGCTGGAAATGCACTCGCCTCCAGTCACACACTGAAACTCCCCTGCCCCGCAGGTAGGGGGCGCTGAAAGGCACAGGGCACAATAAGCACAACAGCATTAAAGCGGCAACACATTTCACACTCCACTAGAGCACAAATGAATATGGATTGTTTAACATAGGCAGAAAAAAAGCATATGTCTGTACATGTCTGTGCGTGTTGCCGGGAAACTCACGGCAATTGAGCTCGTCGGAGTCATCACTACAGTCCTTGGTGCCATCGCACCTCCAGCTCTGGTTGATGCACTGGCCGCTGGAGCACTGAAACTGACCACTCTCGCATTGGCCTGGATAGCAAGGGTCACAATCACTAATGTCCTGTAGTTCACCCAACTCACTGAATGAACACCATTAGTGAGCTCATAATAATTGTACGGAATAGTCACAAAAAAGTAATCATTGTGCGCCCTTTATAGTTTGAGGGTAGCTCCTGTCATTGTACCCATGTGTACAATGCTCCCGGTGGACATTTTTGAATTCATAATATTCCACTCAAAATAAACACAATACAAACCCGAATTCCAAAAAAGTTGTGACAGTATGTGAAATGCAAATAAAAGCAGAAAGCAGTGATTTATACATTATTTTTTACATATATTTAATTGACGACTAAATTGAGTACTAAAAAAAGATATTTAATGTTTTACCTTATCAACTTCATTGATTTTTTGTAAATATACGCTAATTCCCAATTTGATGCCTGCAAAATGTTGGGACAGGGGAAACATAAGACTGGGAAGGGAACATCCAAAAACACTGCCGACTTCTCTGGGCTCGAGCTCATCTGAGATGGACTGACGCAAAGCGGAAACGTGTGCTGTGGTCTGACAAGTCCACCTTTCAATTTGTTTTTTGAAATAATGGACATTGTGTGCTCTGAGCCAAAGAGGGCCATCCCAATTGTTACCAACGTTCGAAAGGTTCGAAAGCAAGAGTCTGTCATGGTTTGGGGGTGTGTTAGTGCCCATGGCATGGGTAGCTTGCACATCTGTGAAGGCATCATTAACGCTGAAGGGTACATATGCATTTTGGAGCAACACATCTAGACAACGTTTTTTTCAGGGACGTCCCCTCTTATTTCAGCAAGACAATGCCAAGCCACATTCTGCACATGTTACAACAGCGTGGCTTCATAGTCAGAGAGTGCGGGTGCTAGACTGGCCTGCCTGCAGTCCAGACCTGTCTCCCATTGAAAACGTGTGGCACATTATGAAGCGCAATATATGACAACGGGGCCGATGCGGTGGTACAACGGTAAGAGCGCCGACTAGTCTGTGCAGTTGTGCTCCAAGGATTGGGGTTCGCGCCCCGGTCCTGCCAGATCCGAGCATGGCCGGTGCCTTGTGAGAGCGGCAATTGGCGGCTGCTTCTGGGTGGGGGGAGGGGCTCAGAGAGAATCGCTGCGCACAAAATGGCCCTGGGCGAGTTGGAATCACGGTCAGGAGCTCAGGGAGTCGCGCCCTGTAGAGGACATGTCGCCCTCCTTCCTACTACCGGCTGACAGGTTTGTATAGCAGTGGTTCTCTAGCGGTTGCTACATGGGGGAATTGAATAAGAATAGAGGTTCAATTGGCTACTAAATTGTAAGAAAAAATGGGGAAACAATCTGAAACAAATAATAATAAAATTACGACAACGGAGACCCCAGACTGTTGGCCAGTTGAAGTCTTATCAAGCAAGAATGGGAAAAAAAATTCACTTTAAAAACTACAACAATTAGTGTCCTCAGTTCCCAAAAGATTACTGAGTGTTGTTAAAAGAAAAGGTGATATAACACATAGGCAGTGACCGAATACAACCCCTCTTCACTGTCCCCCATCCCCTGTCTACTATGTGCCCTGTTCCCTTACTTTGCAAGCAGTGTGCAAAATAAATCCCACAAAACTCCCAAAAAAAGTAATTTTTTTATTGAGATTATAAATCAGTTTACATATGACGATAGTTACAAAGTGTAGATTATGAATGAATTAACAAAATTAAAAAGAGAGTAGTGTGAAAAAGTCGCCCACTCAAAACTTTTTGATGAAGTGAAATATGCGCCCTCAAAAGGGTGTAGGGATCGTATTCAGTCACCGCCATGGTAAACATGCCCCTGTCCTAACTTTTTTGGGACGTGTTGCAGGCATCACATTTAGAATGAGCATATATTTACAAAAAACAATAGTTAAAACATTAAATATCGTGTCTTTGTACTGTTTTCAATTGAAAACAGGTCAAAAAGGATTTGCAAATCATTGCTTTCTGTTTTTATTTACATTTTATACACTTTGGAATTGGGGTTTGTATATCAATTAGGAAGGAGAATATGAATTAACTTATTACTTTTAGTAAACTGGGTGTACACCTGTTGAGGGCTGTCATTCCCGGTCACAAAATTCAAGCATTAAAAAATCTAAAGATTTGAGGTGGTAAAATGTAGTTTTATCACAAATGTTACATAAAATCCATGACAGTGTCTTTCAATAAATCTTTCAATAAATATTGTCCCAGATTAGGAAATGAAATAATATACAGGAAAAACAATATAGAAACACACACAAAAGTAATTATATTAGTAATTTACATATGCACCCAAGTAAAATCATTTTCATGCTAATCAAAGTTATTCAAACTGCCATTGCACGAAACATGTTCATAAGGCATAGGAAATGATACCATAGATTGTGCACCCATCTTTCTCCCCTGAGAAATTACAGATCACGTAACTGACAAGAATCCTGCAAGCACCTTAGTCCATCAACCAGCAGGATTGGTACCAGTACCAGTTTGGGTCCTAAACAATACTCTTGTATGTAGGTTTTAGTGTCAGCTCCTGTTTAGAACAGTTTAATGTATTCTCGTAGACTGGGAGTTTTACGATTAGCTATTCCTGACAATGGATATAAATGCAACTTACTTTTTAAACATGGACATCTGCATGCAACATACTTTTAAACATGGACATCTCCAATTTACCATTACAATTTACATTTCCTCTGGGGGGGTAAAAGCCTTTTGAAAAATGTTAATACAGAAAGTGTTCAGTCAGGATTGCTATACATGTTACATTGACCATAACAAGGCATATCTGTAAATGGTGAAATGGGTTCCAGCTGTGTTTCTGAAAAAATGAAACTGAATCTGATATATTCACTTCAAGTGTCTGTTTTGACACATTTGAGGAGCCTGCTATTACATCACTTCATAATTTAGCAGATTATCTTATACAGAGTGATTCACACATTTTACATTATTTTACATTTAGACAGCTGAATATTTGCAGGAGCAGTTCAGGTTTAAGTGCCTTTGATATTGAAATGTCCTGTTAAAGAAAAGACAACAATACCATAGAAAAAATTTGATGTGAAATTTTTGTTATTTTAATAATAAGCAGACATGCTTATGAACTCGTAAATGGGGAAATTTTAACGAAACAGCATACATTTTTGTTAATCAATGAATGCACCTACACTATTAAAAGTTTTATTAAGCTAAGTCTATTTCTTGAACATATATGCCGATTTTGACACCCGGATCACCAAGTCCGAAATCAGCTTGAAATTGTAATCAGTCTGACGAGGATTGTATTTAGATGGTTTAAATCATATTTATCAAATAGATGTCACTATGAACTATCTAGGGCAAATCATGGCTTTCTTCAAGGTTTGTTCTTCTGCCTTCTACCATCATAGAAACATCTTAAAGAATCTTAACATTGACCATTAAGATTAATTCTATTTCATAATGATGCGGAAAAGGTAAGTGAAAGTGAAGGACAAATGTTCATTGAAACCAGGCCTTTTTCAGAATGTGTTTCACACCCATAGGTTAAATTAGCATCCATAGATACATACCTTGAACAAGTGTGGTCCCTTGACAGAGCAGAATTGACAGAATAGGCAAAAAACAAAGACCTACACGGTCCATTCTGGACATTCCCTAATCTGCTCAACAACCCTTCTGTTTTGGTTCTTAGGTACGAAGAAGAAAATCAACAACACACTGCTTCAAATTGGTTCATCACTGAGTTCCTACTCCAGCCGTTCCTCTGATGAAAAGCAACCAGCAAGTGGCATAAAGGCTTAAAGATGAAAGTCCTTCACCCTGGGTCTTTTGACAGAAATTTCTGTCAAAAGGCATAAAGTATACTGTTTATGGCTCTGCAGGATTCATGTAAGATTAACTTTTGCTGGCTAAAATGTCGACAGCATCAGCAAAACATATACACCCTGGCTGTTGTATAATGGAGGAAAATGATTGATTTGACATTCGAAAGTGTTTTGACAAATTCGAGTAACTTTCAAGAAAACTAAAAGTTAGAAGGTTATAAGTATGTATAACGGAGGGGGGCATAGAGGTTGTATCTTTGAGAAAAGTACTTAAGCTGAATTTTCTTATATACAATATAGAGGTGCGTTAATATGTATTTACATCCTTAGATTGGAATGAAATACCTCTCATTTACTTTTAAAGATAAGGCCAGAAAAGATGGCAGATATTCAATATACTGAGTTAAGATTAATAAATACAATTTAGAATGTCGGATTGCACCACTTTTTTATCAAATCTAATGTAAATTTATGGTTTAAGAAAAGACTATAGTGTTTCCTCCTTTAGAAATATTTTCCTTTTTCATTCACATGGAAAGTCCCAGCTTTCATCAAGGGTCTAAGGTATCAAACGAGCCCCAAACCATCACTTTGCGGCCAGATATGGAGTACATGTGGATGGATCCCTTTAAGGGTTGTTTCTCCTGACTTTTTCCCCCATAGAGTTCTATAGGAAAATGAGTCAGGAGAAATAACCCTTGCAGTGATCCATCCAAATCTACTCCATATCTGGCAACAGAGTGATAGTTTGGGGCTTGTTCGATAACTCAGACCCTTGATGACTTACAGCCATTTATCCAGCCATGTGTTCCATACTGTACCAGTGTAATTTACAGCTGAATCCAGTCTCACCCCCCAATTCCCATAGAGATCCATTCAAATGCAGAGAGCTTATAGTATCGCTTGTAACAGTACCTGGAAATAAGATATCGAGAGTCTTTTGATGTTGATGGGTCACAGACTTCAGGAAGTAGCAGCATGCAAAGGATATGTGACCAAATATGAAATATGATACTTTAAAAATATGTTAAAGCAAAGGGTATGAATACTTATGTGAATTAAAGATTTCAGTTTCTGATTTTTAATACATTTACAAAAATTTCTAAAAACATGTTTTCACTTTGTCATTATAGGCTATTTTGTGTAGAATTTTTGTGTAGAGACAAAAAATGAACTCAATCTCTTGTAGAATATGTCTGTAATGTAATAAAACATGGAGAAGGTGAAAGGGGTGTTCAGACTTTCCAGCTTGACTGTATATAACATTAGGTGAACATTCAAGGAACATTCCATGAAAAATCAGGGGAACATTTTATGTAACATGATGGTAACATTCTGGGAACCTTCCTCTGGCATTCTAAGAGCATTCTATATAACATCACGGGAACATTCTAGGAGCATTGCATTAAATATCAGGGCAACGTTCTATGCAGCAGAGAGGAAGTGGAGGAAATCCAGAGACGCATCAGACCTCTCCTCCTACCAGTCTCTCCTAGCGACATTCTCTACAGCAATCACTGCTGCCAAGGTAACATACTATCACACAAAAATTTGCAAACACAGTTCTAACCCCCGTCAATTGTTCTCTATCTTCTCCTCCCTCCTCAGCAAACCCCCTCCTGCTCCTCATTCCTCATTCACTGCAGACGACTTCGCAGATTTCTTCGATGAGAAGATCGTAGACATCCGCAGCTCCTTCAGCCCCACTCCCCCTCCCCTCACAGACACTGCTTCCCACTCTCTTCCTCTCTCTACCCCTTATGTGTCCCCCCCCTGTTTCTCCACCTTTTCTCCCCTTTCTGAGACCGACGTATCCCATCTCCTACTCTCCCATCGTCCCACTACTTGTGCCCTCGACCCTATCCCTTCATCTCTCCTCCAGGCAATCACCCCAGATATCCTCCCGTTTGTGACCTCCCTGGTAAACTCCTCCCTGACCTCTGGCTGCTTCCCCTCATCCTTCAAGAGAGCCCACATCACCCCGATCCTTAAAAAACCTACGCTGGACCCCTCCAACATCCAAAACTACAGACCGGTATCTCTTCTTCCTTTTCTTTCCAAAACAATTGAACGTGCTGTTTCTAACCAACTGTCGTCTTTCCTTACCCAGAACAACCTGCTAGACCCCCACCAGTCCGGCTTCAAACCTGGCCACTCAACGGAGACCGCACTCCTCTCCGTCAGCGAGATGCTTCATGCAGCTCGTGCAGCCTCCCTCTCCTCCGTGCTACTACTTCTAGACCTCTCTGCCGCCTTCGACACCGTAGACCATTCCATCCTCCTGTCGTCCCTGTCTGCAGCGGGGATCGGCGGCTCGGCCCTGGCCTGGATTAAGTCCTACCTCTCCGAACGCTCCTCCCAGGTTGCCTGGGCTGGTAAAGTATCGGCACCCCGTCCCCTTATCACAGGAGTCCCCCAGGGCTCAGTTCTTGGTCCCCTCCTCTTCTCCACCTACACCAAATCCCTTGGCCCTGTTATCACTGCTCATGGTCTTTCTTACCACTGCTATGCTGACGATACTCAACTCTTTCTCTCCTTCTCACCCTCTGACACTCAGGTGTCAGCCCGCATCTCCGCTTGCCTGAGAGACATCCAGAGCTGGATGGACAACCACCATCTCAAGCTCAATCCAGGCAAGACTGAGCTCATCTACATTCCTGCTCTAACCTCTCCCCCTCTCAATCTTTCTATTTCCCTAGGAGACATTCCACTGACCCCAACGCCCTGTGCCAGGAACCTCGGAGTCGTGATGGACAACAGGCTGTCCCTCTCCGAGAACATCGCAGTGGTAACCCGAGCATGCAGGTTCTTCCTGTACAACATCAGGAGAATCCGCCCCTTCCTCACCACCCACTCAACCCAGCTGCTGGTCCAAGCGATGGTGCTGTCCCGCCTGGACTATTGCAACTCTCTCCTGGCTGGCTTGCCAGCATCGGCTATTAGACCCCTTCAGCTTATCCAGAACGCAGCAGCGCGCCTGGTCTTCAACCTCCCCCGATACTCCCATGTCACCCCCCTGCTCATTGACCTCCACTGGCTACCGGTGATGGCCCGCATCAAATTCAAAACATTGGTGCTCGCCTTCCAGGCAGTCCGAGGATCTGCCCCTCCATACCTCCAAAAGCTCATCAGACCCTACACACCTGCCAGATCTCTGCGTTCCGCCTCCTCAGGACGACTGGTACCCCCCCTCTTCATACTAGCACCCGGTCTCGACGTCTGTCTGTCCTGGCCCCACGGTGGTGGAATGAGCTCCCCGTGGAGGTCAGAACAGCAGAAAGTCTGACCGCTTTCAAGCGCAGATTGAAGACTCACCTCTTCAAGCTGCACCTCTCTCCACCCATCCCTACCTCCTTGTGACTATTGTTATCAGAATTGTGTATTCCTCCCCCCCAAAAAAAAAAAAAATAAAAAATAAAAAATCCCAATCATACTGACTGTGCCTAGCGCTTAGATTCGTGTTTGCCTTTTTAGGATTGTTTTAATGCACTTGTTACTAGTTCGGAAATGCACTATGTACGTCGCTCTGGATAAGAGCGTCTGCTAAATGTCTATAATGTAATGTAATGTAATCTATAATGTAATGTAACATGAGGGTAACATTCTGGGAAGCTGTGAACATTTTATAGAACATTAAGGGAACATTCTAGTCGTATTTCATGAAACATCACGAGAACATTCTATGTAACATGAGGGTAACGTTCTGGGAACCTTCCTCTGGCATTCAAAGAGCATTCTATATAACATTAGGGGAATATTCTCGGAGCATTCCATGAAACATCAGGGGAGCATTCCATGTATCATGCTGACCTTCAGCATTTGGGAGAGTGTTTTTTGTTGTCTTCTGGCAGCATTTATTGACGACTGGCAGGAAAGGCAGGCAAAAAATTGTGAAATATTGCAGAGTTGATATGGGCAGAACTGCATTTACACATTTACAGTTACTCAATTTAGAACCACCGCGCTGAAGCCGGAACTCAAACTTGTGATCCTTTCGTCAAGAACTTGCATCTCTGCTCATTATGCCACGGTCATGTGATGACCGAGCATTGGTCAGAAAACACACTAACAACCTATAACTTGTAATAAATTATCAATTAGGAGAACTAATTAGAAATGAAATCTCAAATGTTTGAGATTATATCGGCCGGATTCAGATAATCACGCACAAATGGGACTTAGCTTAAACTAAAGCTATTTGTGATTTAGACATTTCACTTTTAAGCGTCTCTCCAGGAGCTATATATGCGCATGGGTGGAGATTTGATGAAAATGAGGTGATTTAGAGTTTCCGCCCAACTTTGTTCGGGGAAAAAAGGTAGTTTATGTCGAGCGCCGCTGATAGATTATTATAAAACTATAGTATATTTTGCATAAATGGATATTAGAATGAGTGCATGTTATTTTAACATCATATTGGTCTTATTTTCCTTTTCCTAGCCTACTTGCAATTATCAAAGTGCTGTCATAAAAAAAATTAATATGTAAAAGTGCGATTGACTGTCTATATCTACCAGACAAATATTAGACGGATTAATTGATAGACAGTGTCTGGATCATATTAGCTTTGACAGAGATGGTTTTATACTAGTGTCAACTCAGCTTCTCCAAAATTATTAAGAAGCGCAAATTAACTCCACATAGTGTAGCCTACCAGCGCTTTATGTTACAATCTATCTTTTTCCTGGCCACATCCTTCCAACGTGTGACAGTGGTTGCATGTAATAGGCTATTATTAAGTATAAATGACTTCAACTGGCTAAGTTGAAGAAGTTACATATATAGGCTACTTAATAATATTGTGTTCAACCAACGTACATGATTTTATGAGGTAAATCGTAAAAAAGTATTTTTTTTTATTTGTTTACTTAATGATATTGCATGCAACCACTATCCAATAATATTTTTTTTGATTGTGTGATGGGTATATCACAGTCGTCAATATCTAGCAGTTATGATAATTTCATCAATGCGACGTATTAATATGTTCACTGCCTTCCACACCACGCAAGACCAACTACGAGGCACGGAAGTAGGATTTTACAAAGGCAAATGCGATCATTACAGACACTGTCACTGACACGTTAAAAATTCACACCCCCACAAACATTTTTATGGAAGAAAGGCGGCAACCCAGGGGGTATGTACAAGAAACAGCTCATTAGAATATCATGCCACCCACATTTTGAGATAATCAATCACGGAGCTTGAGTTAGAATTTGTAGATTAACTGGCGTAATAATAAGCATTTAAATAACAGTCCAGTATAAACAAACTTAACTTCAAAATGTCTGCTTTTAATAGCATCGCAAGGTGACAACCTTGTTCAGCAGTGACTGGGATCATAGCCGGGATCATAGTGCAGTGTGAATGGGTCAAACGTGGGTTGAACCCGTGTTCAATATCCCATATCATTCCCGGATTTTGTGTGTGAAAGGGGTATTTAGAGTGCCAGGTACAAAAAATGTCATACCAAACCATTTTTAAGTGATATTTATGATGGGATTTTTGTCCTTTATTGCCACACAGCTAGGGTGGTGGAATTAATTGTAGTACAAGGGAAAGGAGCTGCTATCAGTACACCGCATTTAACATAAAAGAGAAAAATTCACAGTAGCCTATACATAAATACTAAAAAACTTAGAGGTGTGCATTAATGGTTTGGATGGCCTGGGGAAAGAAGCTTAGGTTGAAGCGATCTATATCTTCTACCAGAAGGCATGGTGTCCTCGATGATCCCAGGTACTGAGGAACGTTTGGGATTTTTAAAGAATGTTCCCTATACAACCCTGTAATGTCATTACATTAATGCTCCTTTCAAGTCCTCAGAACATCCCTAAACTTGATTGTGGAACTTCCCCTTCATATTCCAAAAACATGACAGAAACATTTTATGTAACATAAGTGAAATATTCTAGGAGTGTTAGTCGAAACGTTCTGTTCGGGTTTTTCAAACGCTTGGATTTAATGTTCCCTTACTGTGAGACCGGAATACATTGCTAACATTCCTCATACATTCTTGCCACATCATTACAAAGCATTATTTTGGGAACATTCTGTGGTGTATAGGGGAATGTTACTCCAAGATAACAAAATAACATTTCAGGAACATTCCATAAATGTCACAAACCTTACAATGCATTACCTGGATGTCATAATGTTGAGTTCCCTTCAAGTCCTCAAAACATTACTAAAACTTGATTGTGAACTTTCCCTTCACATTCCAAGAACATGACATGAACATTCTATGTAACACAAGTGGAATATTCTAGGAATGTTAGGAATGTTAAATTTCAATAGGGTCACTGGTGTTGAAATGTGTTTCCATTGTATATTTAACTTTTTTAATATAATTGAAGACATGTGGTTTTAGCAAAGACTTGAACACAATGCAAAGCTAATTGAACACAATTCAAGTGAAAGCAAAAGATTCTCAAGATAAAATAATCTAATTTAGAAATTTCTTCTAAAATGCACATAATTTAAAAAGTCACTTATAAGATACTTGCAATATTTATTTTGCACAGATAGATGTCATCATGATTTGAACATTTTCTACCCTATAGAGTGTGTTAAGGTAGCCCACTAGCTACAGAAAAGGACATAGTCACAAATTTTTGAGATTTAATTTCTGATTAGTTCTCCTATTTGGTAATGTAATATTTATGAATACAATTGAAAATACAAGGATTCTTTGGCACAGGTCTGGTACAACCTACGTTATAGGTTGGTAGTGTGTTTTCCGAGTTGAGCCAAATCATCACAAGACCGTGGTGTAATGGGCAGAGGTGCAAGCTCTTGATGAAAGGATCGCAAGTTCGAGTCCCAGCATCTGCAGGATCTAAATTGAGTAAGTGTAAATGTTGTATGGAAATTGTTGTAGAACTCCCCCTGGAGTGTCCTTAAACTCTCATTATGTTGCACTGAAACCAGAAAGCTGTACATTCAACCTATGTCTCTCCTCTTCTGTGATGCTCAGTTGCCAGCCTGGCTTTTCTATCAGTCATCAGTAAATTCCTGCTAATAATACAAAAAACCACTCTCCCAAATGCTGATTGTGAGCTCATGTGTTAGGCACTTAAACCCAGCATTTAAATCTTTTAAATGAGCGTTCCCCTAATGTTTTATAGAATGTTCCTGGCATGTTCTTGTAACATTATATTGAATGTTGAAGATTCCCAGAACATTCCCCCTACATCACATGGAATGCTCCTAGAATGTTCCTCTGATGTTATATAAACTGTCCATAGAGCACAAGAGGAAGGTTCGAAAAACGATACCCTCATGTTACATAGAACGTTGCCCTAATGTTTTATGGAATTCCCAGAGAATGTTCCTCTCTGATGTTACATGGAATGCTCGTAGAATGCTCCCCTGATGTTATATAAACTGTTCATAGAGCAAAAAAGGAAGGTTCCCAGAAAGATACCCTGATGTTACATAGAATGTGCCTAAAACCTAGAATGTTACTGGAATATTCCTCAGAAACATTTTGTGAAAGTTCTTAGAACCTGAAAAAAACCAGGGAACCATTGCTTCAACCAGGGAACGTTTAGAGCAACCTTAACAACATACAGGGAATGTTCATAGAACGTGATTTTGTTAGCTGGGTACTCTGGTCACACAGTATGGGGGCATTAAATCCAAGTGTTAGAGAAACCCAAAGGGAATATTTCTACTAACATTCCTAGAACATTCCCCTAATGCTGCATAGAATGTTCCTGTAATGTTAGTGGAATCTGAAGGGGGCGTTCCACAGACAACTTGTAAGAATCTTCTGAGGACTTGAAAGGAATTCAACATTATGACATCCAGGGAATGTGTTGCAACATTTAAAAAAAATTTTAGGATGTTTGTGGAATGTGATTTTGTTATATTGGAGTAACATTTCCCTATACACCCCAGAACGTTCCCAAAGTAATGTTTTGTAATTACATGGGAAAGATGTATGGGGAATGTTAGCAATATACTCCAGTCTCACAGTAAGGGAAAATTAAATCCAACATTAGAAAACCCAAAGAACATTCCCATTTTATAATGACATGGCAAGAATGTATGGGGAATGTTACTATGTATGGGGAATGTACTCCGGTCTCACAGTAATGGAACGTTAAATCAAAGTGTTAAAAAACCCATAGGGAACGTTTCTACTAACATTCCGAGAACATTCCACTAATGTTAAATAGAATGTTTCTGTAATGTGAAGGGGAAGTTCCACAATCAAGTTTTATGACATCCATGGAACGCATTGGAACATTTGTGACATTTATGGGATGTTCCTGGAATGTTCTTTTGTTATCTTGCAGTAGCATTCCCCTATACACCCCAGAATGTTCCAAAAATAATGTTTTGTAATGACGTGGCAAGAATGTATGGGGAATGTTACCAGTGTACTCTGGTCTCACAGTAAGGGAACGTTAAGTCCAAGCATTAGAGAAACCCAAAGAGAACGTTTCAACTAACATTCCAAGAATATTCCACTTATGTTACATAGAATGTTCCTGTTATGTTTGTGGAATGTGAAAAGGAATCAATCAAGTTTTAAGAATGTTCTGAGGACTTGAAGGGAACTCAACATTATGACATCCAGGGAACGCATAGCAACGTCTGTGACATTTATGGGATGGTCCTGGAATGTTATTTTGTTATTTTGGAGTAACATTCCCCTATAAATCCCAGAATGTTCCCAATGTAATGTTCTGCAATGATATTACAGGGCTGTATAGGGAACATTCTTTAAAGATCCCAAATGTTCCTCGTTACCTGGGTCACCATGTAAGTTAATGGCAGCAATGTTGTCAAAATACTAAGTCAATACATTTTTTTCCACAAGAAAATGTAGTCGCAGTCGCAGTCGCACTATGGCCGCTCCAAGCCCAACCAGGAAGTGAGCTTCAAAACGACAGCCCGGTTTTGGCCCCTTGGCTTCTCCACCCCGAACTGTCAATTCTACTGTGCCCAGACCATGATGACCATATATCCGTTTGACCCTGCTCCCAACAACGTCACTACGGCTCCACGGAGCAGACACAGTTTGTACAAACGGGCGACGAAAAAGTCTTCTGGAGACTCAAACGGTTTTTTACGAGGCCGTGGGAAGGCAATGGGTGATGTCACAGTGACTGTGTCCATATTTTTATACAGTGTATGGTTCCATACTATTTCTGTGTCATTTACAGCTTAATCTAGTCTCTATTGTCATCTTAGAAGAGACCACTCCCATCAGGATAGAAATGTTTCATAATATGATAAAGGTGAGCACTCAGAATAACTTTGTATTGAAATGAGAGACAAGTGGACCCAAACCATGCCAGGAAAAATCCCCCCACAGCATAACAGAGCCCCCTGACCCCCTCACTGTGGGTTTTTATTTTTTTATTTGTCACCCATCCGTAAATATATAGAGATTTATTTTACATCTAAATTAATTGGACACTAACATGATGGACCAGTGTTATGATGTTTCATCCAGAGGAAACAAATGCATTAATTGGGCATTGTACCAAATACAAATAAACTCAAATTTAAAAAGCTATTATAAAACACAAGTGGGAGAGTAAGGCTGCTCTTACAATTGTCATGATTGTACAGCAAGAACAAGCTGTGGTCTACTGAGGAAACTGAAGAGAGTTGGCAAAGAATGAGGTACACTAATTATCAGTCATAAATAACAGTAATTATTTCCCCCAAAAAATATTGCAGCATAAGATAACGTGGGACATTGAAAATTCACATTTTACTCACTGAATTTAGGTTAGTTTCCAACCTCTTGAAACTGGGTTCATATTGAGGGTTTTAGAATTTTATGTGAATCTATGGTGTACTGCTCGTCATGATACTATTTTCGAAATACACTGTATCCACACACCAACTTATACTTTGATACACACCTTTACAGTTCTAGAGAATAACAACATTATAAGCATAATACATAACAGGTACAGTGTGTTGTTAAGGAGTTTGGCATGTGACCGGGAGGCTGCAGGTTTGAATCCCAATTGGGTTATCACTATTGTATCACTGAAGTACCTTACTTGGGCTGCTTCGGGAGGTATCCCAATGTATAAACAGCTAATATGTAAACATAATTTGGCAGTTATCCCAGATGCTACCTACAAATAAAATAATGGTAAATGGTAAATGGACTGCACCTATATAGCGCCTTTATCCAAAGCGCTTTACAATGGCCTCTCACTCACCCGTTCACACACACATTCACACACCAATGGCAGCAGCTGCCATGCAAGGTGCTAGCCTGCTCATTGGGAGCAATTTGGGGTTCAGTGTCTTGCCCAAGGACACTTCGACATGTGGTCGAAGGACAGGAGGAGCCGGGGATCGAACCGCCAACCCTGCGATCAGCGGACGCCCCGCTCTACCTCCTGAGCCAAAATAATGACACAATGAGTTGTTTTGGTCTTATTCAGAGCGCAACAATTTTTTTCCGGAAATAGATGTATAGATATCCCAGCAGCAGGAAATACAAGATGCCAAAAATCAACATAGACTAAGCTGTCCAAACTAAATTTTTTATATTCACAAAATCAATTTGGCTAATCACACCTAGTTTCATTCAGCTTGTATATGTGGGGATCATTTTATACTGAATTCACATGTGGGGTGAATTTTGGGTTATCCTAGATAGAATGAGTGGTTTTTATCTCACGGTTGTTTTTTATATATAAAAAATGGTGTAAGCCATCAAAATGCAGCAGAACCTATTTTTGGTTATGATGTCTGTGTCAGGAATTAGATGTGAATAAGTTTATATCAGGAAATTCAGGATATATAAAATTATTTCTTGAACATTAGCTAAACAAACTTTTTAAAGCTAAATCTCTTAAGAAGTCAGATCAAATTAGGTATCAGTCATGTAGTAATTTGGTAGGCCTAGTCCTTGAACCAAATCATTTATTTTACTCAACTCTTTTAACGTAATAATTTTTCCTTATTTAAAATTTGTTTTGGAGTAAAGATTTGTTTTCATTTCATCAGGATTTGCAGTACACAGTGAAACTCTTTAAAAAGTCCATCAATTTATTTACATACACAGTGCATACATATCATACAGTCAAAAACACACTGATGCCAGCTGTATGTTTAAATTAATTTATTTTTGTGTTCATTTCCATCCCATGCCTTTATGTGCAAAGAAACAACCCTTTTCCTTTTACAAAAATATGTACAATTAAAAAATAGTTGCATAATTTTGACTACTGAGTTTATTACATGTTATATACATATGACTCAAATCTATGTTGACAATTTAACACATTCACTGTAATACATTACGTATAATATTGGCACATTGAAATACATGCATTATCAAAAGCTGGATTGGATTTTTTCATTATGCCTCTTCTTTTTGAAATGAGCTGTGACAAAAGGCACGTACAGAAGATAAGATTCAAAACAGCTAATCTAGGAGACTATCTCATAAAATACAATCCCTTCACTCAACACAATAAACATTTCTCCCAAAAAATCATTCCTGGGTTCCAGCCCCTACAGAAAAAAAATAAAAGCTTTTTTTGTTGTTGTGAACTTTCAGACTAGAAAATGGAACATACATTCATAACTTAAGTAATTTTGAAACAATAACATAAATCCCCATATATGCAGTCATGAAGCTCAATCATTCAATCATTTTGCTGTTATGTGGCTTCACTAGCTTTACACTAATTGGGGTGGAATATTAAAGAACATTTATTTCAGATGCTAGAGTGATCTATCAAACCAAAGTATCGATCAAAAACCCGTGGTGGCCGGTGAACTAGAAGAATAGATGGAGAGTTGACATATTTTGGCAGTTCTTCTAAGTTTTTTTGGTTATTTGAATAGGAGAATGACTTGTTAATAAATGTGAAAAATATAGAAATGTGTAAACCCATATAAATAAATAAGTATGTGGGCGGCATCATAGTACAATGGTTAATGAGCTGATCTTATAACTCAGAAGCTACCATACCAATGGGAAATACTTCAATTACAAAAGTCATTTTATCATAAGATTTACAGCGAAGAAATTCCTGATTTTTTTTGTCATTACCTGTTATCTGTGCATTTTACATAAAATGGCTTTAAAAAACAACTGCCAACAACAAGTTAATCTCCAATCTCTTTGTTACTATCTGACTAATGTAACCAAAAGCCTTTGTTATAATAGGAATTTTGTATGAAGCATGTTACCTTTTAAGAGACTATCAACTTCTGGGTAATCCTTGTATAAATATACACACTTGTTAATAATGATAAACAAGCAAAAACAGCTTCAGTTCACAATAAACATTCTGCCGCCGTTATTTCTTGCTCACAGTGCACAAAGTGAGCATGGAAATTAAGAACATGAAAGAACGAGAGCTGTTTCCCAGATATGTGCACGTGTGCTTGGAAACAGTGACATCTGTTGGATACAATGCACATTACATCTCAATACCGATTCCTCATACTGTACAGTACGTATCCCACAAGAGGGTGAAATTAACGTAATCCAAAACACAGAAATGCAGTTACATTTATTTTACCATGATTTACAGAGAGCAAACTAACAGGTTACTTATCAATTCCAATATCAAACTTTACCCTGAAATTATTATTTTTTTTTTTAAAGGCACATTGGTGTTACATTGATCTGCCATGAACCTGTTGAAGTGGGCTGGGTTTAATCGAGAGGCCATGTTTACAGTGTAAGATGTCTCAGAGCGAAATTTAAAAGAGGATTGAATGGAGGGTTGAATCCTCCCACAAAACCCCAGTGACACTCTTTCTTTTGCTGCTGGTCCTATTTGGTTCCACGTGCCTCGTCGGAGATGAAGTGTGGGTTGTCCTGGCCTTGGACCAGATAGGAGTAGCGTGACTGGTTTTTGCCTGAGAAGGTCCTCAGGTCATCGTTGCTCAGATCATAAGGGCCCATCTGAAAAGCACCACACATGATAGACCTTGTTACAATGGCTGACTGCGCAAAGAGGCAGTATGTGTGTGTGTGTGTGTGTGACAGTGCGCGTACGCGTATGTGTGTGCGACAGTGCGCATATGTTTGCGTGTATGTGTGTGTCACACGAAAGGTAAGGCAAAGAAAGGTTATCCTCTATCACTGGTTCAGAGTACAATGAACATCCCAAAAATACAGCAGGTGAGTATCATATCATGTCATGCCTGCACCTGCAGGGCTGTTCTACTGCCTGAAAAGAGCCAAACAAATCGGGAGATAATGGACCCGAATCACATGCTGTTCAACTACATTGGGAACAACAAGCAGCCACAGACAAAGATCTGGCTTCATCCAGGCCACAGGGACTCAAAAGCCACACCCCCGAGTTTTCCCAAAGACAGCGGGCGCGCTGCTAGAGAGGAGAAAGGGGAGCGCAGGGCGCGGCACTCGTGTTTTATTACCGCTCCGTTTCCAGGGCGCTCTTTGGCCACCAGGGCCCGCGTGCTGCCGCTCTCCGTCATCTCCAAATGGGACGGGTCCCAGCCGGCGTTGATGTTGGCGTTGGCCCGCGGGATCTTGGGTACTTGAGAGTTGGACCAGGTGGTCCTGGTCTCCTCAGCAGGGGGGTATGGACTGTTGTAGTCTGACCCCTTCTTTTTTGTCCTGGAAACACAAACCTCAAGATTAGAAAGTACACTGTTGTCACAGGCCTGAGAGGGGTGGGATTCTGTAGGGTTTATGGTCTAAAATAGGGGCACTGAGACTCTGTATGTAGGGGACACTAGGCTGTACATACAGTAGGTTTATGTAAGGCTCTTTAGATGGTTTCATAGGGTGTTGGGTACCAGGAGCTGTTTAGATTAGATAACACTCAATCTCTACTGATGCTAAAATGGCAGCACTATTTTCATGCATTGACATCCTTTGGGTCACCGACTGCTCTATGATTCTGTGTAAGAGGAAACAGGGGGTGTAACAGCTAAGCTAGGTGTATGTGCCTACAGGTTAGCTATAGTTACACGCATAGATACGACATATCAAATGGTGTAAGATAATGGGAGCTGTACACATTTATAAGGAATCATGAGCCTGTACAGAAAGTTGTCTGGGTCTCCAGCCCACCTGCAGGAGTAGAGGACAAAAGCTAACAGCATGATGAGCATCAATCCACCCAGTACACAGGAGATGACCACCACAGCCAGCAGGGACGCTACAGAAAGCACACAGAAACACAAGTCAGTCTGAGGGAGAAATACTTCCAATACAGACCACAATCATTTACAGCAGGGAGCGATGCTGCTCAGAGAATACGGCCTGTAATCAGTTGTTATCAAGATTGATGGGAATGTGAATCCTTTCATGAATCCTACTGTGGGTGGAGATACTCTACGACAGGCTGCCTGTCACGGACTCAAATAGACCAGTGAAATGGTTTTTATCTGTGTTCCAAAAATACTGCAACTGCTTAAAATGCTGGATAACGCAGCATGCGATTTCTCCACTCGTTTTGGGATTAGCTAGCTATCACTGAAATTAGGCTCAAACTGGCAGCCTATATAGAGCAGTGGCGTACCGTGGGATGTGGAACCAGGCCTTCTGGAACGTTACATTTAAATGGAGGATAACTAGCAACCTGTTCCAATTTACATATCTTGATTATTGTAACATTTGTATGTAGTGGTGGCCGGTAGGGAGACGTTACCTTTTAACCGAACGTTACCCTCAACCTGTTTCTCTTTATTTTTTTTGATTAACAATCAATCAATACATTTTTTGAATAATCAAGACCAATACGTAGCCTATCGTGATTAAGAAATGATAACTACAATGTGAGATTGTTTAACAAGGATGGCAAAAATCTGAATGATTAATTTGAGAAACAATTCCAAAGCTTTTGCTATATCGTATCTCACGTTGTAGCGTTTTTCCTCAAATCACATTACAGAATGTAATTCATTTTAAGATGGCACTCAATTTTGTCAAAATGGAATTAAACATTAGACGGGATATTTTTAAAGAGCAAAATCAAACCAGCATTGAGCGCAACACATAGTTCAGGTTGGAAAATTAATTTATGAAAATCTATTCTGTTTCACAAGCATTTAAACTCCAGAATCTTTGCATGACATATTGTCATCTTAAATGTGGATATAGGAAAATATACAATATTTGGCAAAGAACAATAATGCTATCTCAAAATAAATTGGTAATAATTTTGCGTATTGGTCTTGGTTATTGAGCGAGTCAATTATTTGATTGTTTACAGGCAAAGTACACGGAAACAGCTTGAGAGCAATCGTGTCCGTTAAAAGGTAAGGCTACTGACGGCCTGTTCTAGATCCCAATGTACACCAGTGATACAGACTAATATTCTCCGTGAATCTGAAACATTTTACATATTACTAGTTAGTAGTATTTATGCTTATGTGCGATAATACAGAAAGAGCAATAACAGAAGGTTTTATTATACACTGAGTAAATACAATTTCCTGCAACACTTACAGTCCTTGCAATTAAATCCAGAATAGCCAAATGGACATCTAAAATGAGAAAAAGTACCTTGGGTTACATTACATCATAAGGACCATACAAATCCAATTAGGATGTGGTGGGAGATCTGCAAACAAACTTTCAATACCATATGAAGTTGCATTCTGACAGCACAGGGTGGTGCCAATGAGTGAAATGCAAGAACGACCCAAACTTAACTTAACGCAGATTAACGGTACTCACGATTTACAGACGTTGTTCACTTCTTCCATACCACTGGGACAAGCTGTGGAGGTGAAGATGAAGCTGTTAGAAGAGCAGAGCTGGAAGGATCAGAGTGACCAGCAGAGAAACTGTCCATCCTCCTACATTGCAGACCAAAATTGGCACAGCACTAAGCTTCGTTTTCAGAATGGTCCACCGATAAACTAGCCATGAGGTAATTATCGGCCCGTCTTTGGAACCCACGGCCGACAGAATAAAAATAATTTCCGACTTTGGGGCTTTATGAAAACCTATGTTCATACAAACGCATGCCCAGGGTCTTGCCGTGAAAACAGCGTGATTTAATAAAATGAGGGCAACATTACAGTGTTTCATGTTACACTGTGGTGCCAGGGAGGGAGACCAGCGGCTCCATTTGGCAGAGGGAGTGCCCAGGAACCCGGGAAAGAGGCTTTTTGTTTGGGTCTGCTCTCTGCACACAAGCGCCATCCATTCACCAGCAGGAAACAGCCATTCTTTAGAGTGTATCCATAGAAACTACTGGGTCTCAAAAGAATACCATAAACTGGTAAATAAATGAGCCCTCTTGGGGTGCCAAGTCCACAGGCAACTAGTACTGGTGCAACACTTGACCCTGACCTTGCTCTCTGTCTCGTTATTTCTTGTTATCTCATTATCTCTCTCCCTCGTTCTCTTTTTTTAAAAGGCCAACAGACATGGCCATTTTTGCAGTTCCTGCTGTTTCTGTTCTTGACAACTTTTAAAAATTACCAAGCAACAACCGACAACCTGTCACGTGAAATGTGAAAATCGCATAGGCCCAATCGCAGCTCATTAAAATAAAGTGAGCATGATCTTCTTCCTTTGCTAATCACATGCTGTTACCCGGCAAACTAACAGTGCGCATCTGACCTTCTTCCTACAGATCCGCTCATCCTGATTCTGCAGGGCCTGCCTTGCAGCAATGGAAGTCAATCAGCTTTTTTCAAGGTAAAACACTTGTGCGCCATCTGGGACTTCCATCCGGAGTCCAGGGGTCCAGTGATCCAGACATTACATTAGCTGAGCATCTATGCACCCAGCCTAAGTGCTAAATGTGCACGCTCACACCCACAGACACATACACGCACACACACACACACACACACCCCAACACTCCCCACAAATGTGACAGATTTCCTGTACTTTAAACAGGACAACACTCACTGACCTGAGCAGATTCTTTCTGTGAAGTTTGACCTGATGTAGCCAGAAATGCAGGGACAATTCACAACGCCATCAGTGTCACTACAGGTTGTCGTAGCCAAATCACAAGGGGATGGTTTCTGTTCGCATAGTTTGAAAACTGTGGACAGCGACAGAGAGGAGAACAAGCCGGTCAGTCTAATGCAACAATTCCAATATCAAGACATCTTGCTTTCAATGTCTGTTTCAAAGTGTCAGCGGTTACTAAATAGACAACAACAACAAAAACGTCATGTGACAACATGATAAACAACTTATCAACTTTTTGCTGCACCAAAATATTGCCAAATACTGCACTGATCTCTATTTAGCCTCTCATAACGGGCACAGACAGACTGTATCCAACATGTAGACATGCCTGCATACGCAAAGGTGACTCGTACGATTTGCGGTTTCAAATAAAAAACGATGAATAAGGGCCATACCTGTGAGACTTGCATTTCCCAGTATGCCACAGTTGCTCTCGCAATCGAAGGACTTATTTAAGGCAGCTTCAAACGTCTCCTGGGTGGCACTGGAGTCGGCTCTGTAAATGTTGTCCACAGTTGCCAGCACGCTGCCTTGTCTATAGTCCAAAAAGAGGCATTCAGTTCAATCCCTTTGAACGCTTCTCATGAGGGGATCTCTCTTTCACGGCTCGGAGCCTTTCCCTGAAAACCCCTGTACATCTTGCCTGACTTTATGAAGGAGTTCAGCAAATCAATATCAAGTGTAATAACAGATCAAACACAAACAAACTACAGGCATATAAAAACCAAAGAACATGCATGCAAATTATGTGTCCAATTGTACACTTAAAACCCATGAGAGTAATCCCTAATAGTGCCACTTTATTTTCCTTGCGGTGACATATAAGGAAGATCTACATGTAACATACATCATTTTCACTCACCTGAGTTCCAGGACTGTGGATTCAACATAGCCTGTATCATCTCCCAATGCCGTTTTCAGCTAAAAACGTGCATGCAAGAAGGAGTATTATTTCACTGGTATGCTACAGTGTCTCAACAAATTCAGAACGCCACAATGAATATGATGATTGTTCGCTTAGCCGCCCAGCATCTTACTGCACATAGCTTCCTTCTACTTATTATTCATCTATACAGCTGGATATTCATTGAAGCACTTTCGGTTGTATGATCTGCTCAGGTATAAAAGCAATGCTTCACTAAGGAGTCATAGCTATTTAACCCTCTGTCTGCAAGAGCAGATCACTAACCACAAACTGCCACACATCTCTCAGGTACAGTGAAATTCCAGTATCAGCATTAGACACTTCACATCCTGCTCTCAGCTCAATAAACTGGACATGTGGCAAGATGCACACTGGTCTATGAGGTGCTATGCCTTACAAATTGCGCTAAGGAATAAATACACACGGACAGAATTTTACAGCGCCTTCCTGGAAAAACATGTCCCTTACTTCCTTACCGCTGCTATTATGACTTTTGCGGTTTTCTGAAATAGTTCTGATCCAGTGTCTTCCATGCCCGTCTTAAATGTCAGTGCCGTAAGACGCAGTTCGCCAGGAAAGACCTTACCTGAAATTGAAAGAAGCACAGGGTGCTATTATCAGTTTGCCTTCCTTGAGTAGACCAAAACTAGAATCAAATTTACTGTCAGGCATTTTTAAAAAAACAGTTCAAGGAACAAAAATCAATTCCAGTTGGATTCAATGGTCTAGTAGGTGTTCAGCACTGCTTGAAAACTCCAAGCAACAAGAATAACAGCCCAGGTTTAAATCATCGTTTCATCTGACATGTGTAGGGCCTCCTGGTAGGGCCTACCGTTCACACAGCTGCCCTCAGAGAAGTATGACCCGGGAAAACACTGGCAGGTGGATCCATTAAACAATTCAATGCAGGTGCTGTCAAATGGACACGGATTCGGGCTGCAGGCTGCAGAAAGGGAAAAATATCAGCAGGCTATTCAGTAAAAGATTAAGGGTCTGATTTACGAAGACCTTTAGCACATGCAAAACTAATAACACAACCAATGACGGGTGCAAAACAAATACCATGACCAATCACTGGTTGTGTTATTGGTTTTGCGTGTGCTAAAAGGTTTTGCACACGCTAAATGTCTTACTAAATCAGGCCCAAAGTGTTGTTTTGCACCTTGATAGTGGTGATTTAATGACAATAACCTGCATGTATCCCTTCACAAAATATTATGTTTTTGTCTTCCTTCATTGATATTGCATACAATTTATTGCTTTGTACATATCTCAATAGCCATATATTGAGTTTACTGAGTGCACACCTGACGGCTTCTGTGTGGTGGCAGGGACGGCAGTTGCAGTAGTGCTTGGCTCTGTCGGGGTGGTCCCGTTTGGATGGATGCTGGTGGCATTGGACCCTGGGGTGGGGGAGGTCATCGGTAGGGGGCTGGTTGTGTTTATTCCTGGACTGTCTGTAGCTGTAGGTCAAATGTTAAATAATTTTACTGAAGTAATTTAGACACTGTAAAAAAAAAATCAGATGAGGCACTTAGAAATAAAAACCAATGTAGGCAGATCAGCCAGGGAGTTAAGGGTCTAGATTAAGCTGTAAATTATGCTGGAAAAGTATGGATCACAAGGTTGGCTAAATTGCTGTAAGTCAACGGTCTGAGGTATCAAACGAGCCTCTAACCATCACTCTGCTGAAAGATATGCGGTAGATATGGATGGAACACATGCAGGTTTCTTCTCCTGACTTTTTTCCCCATAGAGTTCAATAAGAAAATGAGTGAGGAGAAACAACTCTTAAAGTGATCCATTCATATCTACTGTATATCTGGCAGCAGAGTGATGGTTTGAGGCTCGTTTGATACCTCAGACCCCTGAAGACTCAAGTCTCAAGTCAGACATAGTAAATTCCCTATGGCAGATAGAATGGGCTTCGGAGACTATCGACTATTTCTTGAAATCTGATTTATAGAATGAGCCGAAACGTTCCTGGATTAACCTATGTGGTATAAGGATATAGACTATATATCGCATGTTCCAATACATTTTTTTTAAAGTAATGGATTAATGGTTGTAGTTTGTCTTGTAGTCCACTTTAACGGACTACATATCTAATACTGCAACGCACGGGTGGTTCTTGACCAATCAGATATCATCATCTCGTCTGGACATTTTTGGCGGTGCTGCCACTGAAGACGAGCTACCGTTAGCTTGCTAAATTGAGAAGCCCACCCGACAAGGTCAGGAACTATGCTACGGTTAACCACAAAGAGCAATTCTAGCTTTTAGTCCTTCAAGCTAGCTAGCTAACGTTAAAAAAGTGTTTAAAAACGGAGCTGTGTGCTACTGCTGACTAATGTTATATGATAACGTTTGGAGACAACGCTACGCTCGTCCGGAGGGAATTATGGGATATCAAGTTTTTAAACAGCGGCAGTGCTGGTATATTCACAAAAAATTACTGAAACGTAAAATATACTCAAAGCCAGTCCAGAAAAATGACATAGTTTGCGAACGGGCATTATATTGAACAATGCAGGAAATTGACAGTAAAAGTAAGTTCTAGTTAATGTCTACGCTCTAAATGAATGGGGAATTTACTTCCGAAACCAGTGTGACGTAGTCACTTGAGTACTCTATTTAGCCAACCATGTGATCCATACAGTTCCAGCATAATTTACATTTTAATCTAGATTTCCTGTTTCTCCTACATAATGTATGTCAGTGTGTGCACTTTATGACATATATGCAGTTATATGTGTTAGCTGTGAGTGTTTGTTTAATAAGGTATGTTGTGTTTGTAGAGTTGTTTTTCACTGTAGTGGCCTGTTTGTGAAATATCGGGCCTTGTGTGGGTAAAATGTTGATTTCCGGTATTTTACTACTTACCAGATGATTTTAAAGGTTTTTGTTTCTTTTGTAGGCCGAAATTATTTAGTATTCTTGGAGCAGGTCTGTGTTTTGCAGAATCCTGGCCAGGTTCCGTTACATTTTTCTGTTCGCTATTTGGCTGAATGTCGAGTAGGTGGTGATAAGCGGAATGATTTTTCTAGTGTCCTGTTGTTTTGTAGCCAAGAAGGTTTTCCGAATCTATTAATCAATTGTAGGCTATGAAGCAGTTTAATTAGACCCATAACGTAGGCTAATGAATGCTCCCAGCAGGGCCGTGTCTGGGGCTATTAGAGCTACAGACGATTTGGCCAATCATAAAAATGACACATCGAAATAATATATTTCTCTAATATCTGATTGGTTGGTTTGGCCATATAAAACACGGAGATGCAGCGAGAGAGAAAGAGGTCAGTTTCTTTGATCAATCTATGCTGTCTCTTCTTGATAACTGTAACTGTTACGTATTGCTTAGAATATAATATTCGCGAGCCTAGCTTACTCAGTGAGTTAAGGATAGTAGCGAGAGTCTCCGTTTGGGAGATTTTATTTTAAATAGATTGATTAGCTACATGTTGCATCTCGCCTAGTTGTTATAGCTGTGATTCTGTGAAACATCTGCAGCATTGCATTAGCTGTGTGTGTGTGCGCGCACACCTGTGTGTGTGTGTGTGGTGTGTGTGTGTGTTAGCTAGCCTACTGCTGCGTGTTGGCTAGTCAACCCTATACTTTCCTCAAACTTTGGAATACTTCACATATATAAAACATACACTATCATATCTGTCTCTCTCTCTTTCTCTTACGCTCTCTATCACTCTCTCTATAGGCAAGCCCCCTGATGTCTCAGGCATAAAAAAGAGGGGGACTATGGCTAAAATATAAATGAAAATGATGAGCCAGTTACAGTAACATAGTTTCCACATGTAAATAGAAAATAGCACAAAGAGACTGAAATGATGAAGGAATATAGCTCATCTTTAATATACTTTTTTCCATGTAAGATTAGATAATGATTTGGTATTATTGGGCATAAATAAAGTTGTCCTCCTATAAGATGAGGGGGATGGAGGTGGGTTTAAAATGTAATAAAATGATCTTATCCACTACTATCGATGCTCCGTTTCGGCGGTGGGTGCGTGTTTACGGAGGAGAGTCGTGGAGACGGAGTTTGTGCGTTGGACTGCTTGGTGACACTGGACATCTCGGAACAGCGGGACAATTTTTTTAATCATGGCTGTATTGCACTTTAATTCACTTGATTGGTAATGATTCTGTTGGATGTCTTTGTTTGATATGTTTGTTTGTGTGTTGTGGGTCTGCCCCACTGTCTGTCTTTTTTTGTTGTTGCTGGGGCTACAACTGAAGTTCTCTTGCGGGAAAATAAAAGTTATTCTATTATATTCTATTCTAATATACTGATTAGTCTATACTTTAGCTTTATATGAAAGCTTCTCAAATCTCATCTAAATCTTCAAAATGTTCATAAATTCAACGTTTTATTTTAGAAAATGCCCTGTGTGAGCAGTGCTGCCGCCAAATAGGTGGCCAGGGGGGCCACGGCCACCCTGATAAAATCACTGGCCCCCACACTGGTCCCCCCTCGCGGCTCGCGAGTCGCATATGCATAATATGCTTCAGAGTCTGCATAATATGCTTCTATCTGATATTTTACATTAGGTACTATTCATTTAAATCAATCATGTATATTTTTTGTATATAATGTATATTTGTTTATATACTACAACAACATAATAGAATTCCTGAAATTCAGTTATGGCTTTTGGTTTTGGTGTGCCACCCCAAGATTTTTAGTGCGATAAAGCAAAGCGCTCGCTCGTCCGATGCAGACGTAGATGCGCAGCTATGCGTTTCTTTGCCTCCAATTCAATGTCAATCCATTTATGAACTTTATTTTACTAATTTAATAGTTTGTGTGAGGGATGATGCTGCATTGGTGGTACATGTTATCTCCTGCTAGGCCTTTAATTTACTAGTTCATGACACCGGTAGGCCGGCCTACTGACAATATTAAGCAATTTTGAATCTGCTAATAAAACTTTGATTTCTGTGTCAGAATAATTATTTCCTTTGCTTTTTCTGGGGCATTTTGACTAGGTGTGGACCTTTAAATGGAAGTGACAGCCTCCATATAAGGCAATTCATGGGCGTGGATTTATGCTAATCACAAAATAACGTGGACGCGCTTCATACGTGAATACGAAAAAATTACCTTTTCCACATGGTTTGATGAATCCGGCGTAAATTTTTCGTAAAAACTCCTTTCGGACATAAACGTATGTGTATATTTAGGAATGCTTCATGAATGAGGCCCAATGAGTTTACTGAGTTCACACCTGATGGCTTCGTGGTGGGACTCTGTGGGGTGGCGGGGACAGTACCTGCAGTAGTGCTTGGCTCTGTCGGGTTGGTCTCATTTGGATGGCTGGTGGCATTGGACCCTGGGGTGGGGGAGGTCACCGGTGGGGCGCTGGTTCCTAGACTGTCTGTAGCTGTAGGTCAAATGTAAAATCATTTTACTGAGGTAATTTAGGCACCATTAAAAAAAGCAACTAATCAGATCAGCTGAGTCAGTTAGCAATAAAAAGCAATGGAGGCAGATCAGCCAGGGAGATTGAAAAGCTGTTATGTTCTGAGTGTCTGAGTTCTGTCTGATTATTTTTTATTTTCATTATTATTACTTTTCAATTCATCAGTACATTCCCCTCAGTTCGTGGGTTGTCCGCGTCACATTTCTGTGTTTGTTTACCCTGTCTCGCGTATGCACTGTTTGGGTGACTTCGGGATTTTCCGATGGTTCACGCTGTATTTCCGAAGTTTTGTTTTCTGTTTACTTCCTGCTTTACGTTTCCCGTGTTTATATTGTTTATATTACTAACTCGTGCTAACAATCACTCGAGTGTTTATTAGTTAGATGCACATTACTAAAACCATTAACTTAAATGTTTACTAACATACTAATTTGTCTGTATTTAGTTAGAACTAACAATTAACAAGTTTCCTCACTGTATCTTTTCTATCTGCGATACTAAGCTGTCCTTGAGCTGCTGGTTAAGTCGTTTCAGCTGTCTCTCCTTTGAGACCATGCCTCATTAATTCTAGTCACGTTCCGCTCTTACTTGAGCCCATTGTTTGTAATACTTGTTTCCGAGTCCCTTCCATGTTTTCGTGATTTCCTTGTTATCGAGTTATTGTCTCCTAATGTGTTCACCTTACGTTGTTTGTAACCGCTCCCACTTCCTTTTGTATTTAACCCAGTCGTCCTAGTCCCTCTTCGCGAGTTCCTCATACTTAATAGCGTTTGTCTTTTTGCCAGTCTATTTCGAGTGTTCCCAGTACTTGTTTTTTTCCGAGTCTTTGTTTCATGTTTTAGTTAGATTTTTAGTATCTGTTTTTCCCCGAGTTTTCTTTGTTTCGAGTTTGTTAGTTTTGTGTTTTGTTCCTTCTTGATTTCCCGTTTTTTTTTTTTTTTTTTACTTCTGCCCGTGTTCTCGCGACCCTGATTTTCTGGACTGTGATTTTGTACCTCTGCCGTGCCTTCCCGTTTTTGACCTCTGCCTGTTTTTGTACTATTCTTTGTATTTGGATTTTGCTTCCGGATATTAAACCTCGGTTTTCTGTACTCCTGCCTGCTACTGGGTCCCTTATTCCACCGGTATAACAAAAGCTACAACCCAAAGGTCATCCATTAATGATGAAATACAGCCTTGAAAAGATAATAATAATAATAAATAATATCTACTATCTATATGTGTCACCAGATATGACAAAATAGTTCTAAACGGGGACCTCAATATTCACGTAAATAAAAAAGCAGACCCTAGAACTGTTGAGCTTTTAAATCTTCTAGACAGCTTCAATCTAACTCAACACATAACAGATTCAACTCACCGGCAAGGAAACACACTGGATTTAGTGATAACAACTGGACTGAACATCAATAATGTTTCAGTAACAGATCTACCACTCTCTGATCACCACTGTATTCTCTTTGATGTAACCATCTTAACCAGTATAACAAACACCACAAACCAATTCCTAATCCAAAAAAGATATTTAGATGATAAAGCTGTGGAAAATTTCTTAGAAGAAATGACTCTCTATAAGCCAAATCAGGAATGTTCCCTTAACGAAATGGTAGAGAATCTCAATGATGCTCTATCATCGGTGTTAGATTCGGTAGCCCCATTGAAAACTAAAAAAAAGAAGTTGTCACATAGAACCTCCCCATGGCTCAAAATCAATAACGTTAGTGAAGCAAAAAGAAAATGCCGCGTAGCAGAGAGAAAATGGAAAAAAACTAAATCCACTATTCATTATGACATCTACAAAGATGCACTAACCACTTATAACAGAATCATTCGTCTAGCCAGAAAAACATATTTTTCCAATATTATTACAGACAATGCCGGAAATTCCAGAGTTCTCTTCTCCACTATCGATCAGCTCCTAAACACTGTCCCTGCCCCCCCACTATCATCTGCAGCAAAATGCGAAGAACTGGCTCAGTTCTTCACGAACAAGATAACTACGATCAGGGATAATATTACTAGTAGTGGAGGTGAAACAGATATCGATAGACCCTGCAATGTAACCATGAGTAAGTTCACTTGTATTACAATGAGTGAATTATGCAAAACGGTCACTCAGTGCAATTCAACTACATCAGATGTCGATCCTATACCCACAATGTTTTTCAAGCGAGTGTTTGATGGTATCTCAAGCCCGGTACTGGAAATTATAAACACGTCCCTTAGAACTGGTGTTTTCCCAGAAAGCTTTAAAACAGCTGTTGTAAAGCCTATACTTAAGAAACCCAAACTGGATAACAACATACTAACAAATTATAGACCAATATCAAATCTTCCATTCATTAGTAAAGTGCTAGAAAAGATAGTCTCAATCCAACTAAACTCATTCCTCAATGAAAATAACATCTTAGAAATCTTTCAGTCGGGTTTCAGAAGATATCACAGTACTGAAACGGCTCTCACAAAATTAATTAGCGATCTCAGACTAAACTCAAATGCAAATAAAGTCTCCATCCTTATCTTATTGGATCTCAGTGCGGCTTTTGATACCATTGATCATGACATTTTAATCAATCGACTTGAAAGGCATATTGGGTTCTCTGATTGTGTATTGAACTGGCTCAAGACATATATCAGAGGAAGGAAGTTTTATGTTAGTCTGGGTAACAATGTATCAGAGAGACATGAAAGTTGCTACGGGGTTGCACAAGGGAGCTGCTTAGGTCCATTACTTTTCTCTCTCTATATGTTACCACTCGGTGACATCATTAGAGAATATAATGTAGATTTCCATAGCTATGCGGATGATACACAATTGTACATATCCGCTGAACCAAACGATACAACAGCAATTAAATCCATTACCAACTGCTTGTTGGCAATAAATAAATGGATGAATGCAAATTTCCTCAAATTAAATGAAGACAAAACTGAAGTTCTTCTAGTTGGTCCCAAATCAAAGAGAGAGATACTAACTAAAAACCTAGGAAGCTTAACTTCCTGGATTAAACCTGAGGTAACTAGTCTTGGTGTCACCCTTGACTCAGACTTGAACTTCAACTCCCACATAAATAAAGTGACCAAAACAGCTTTCTTCCACCTCAGAAACATAGCGAAGGTACGACCATTCATAACTCAAAATGATGCTGAGAAGCTAATTCATGCGTTCATATCTAGCCGACTGGACTACTGCAATGCACTTTTCACTGGTCTCCCCAAGAAAACCACTGAAAGACTCCAACTTATTCAAAACTCTGCAGCTAGATTACTAACCAAAACCAAGAGGCGAGAACACATTAGTCCAGTCTTAGCTACTCTACATTGGCTACCTGTAACCTTTAGAATTGACTTTAAGGTCCTCCTCCTCACATACAAAGCTCTAAATGGACAAGGACCTAGCTACATTGCAAACTCCCTAACAAATTACACACCAGCTAGAACACTCCGATCATCTGATGCAGGTCTATTAGAAATCAACAGAAACAGTTATAAAAAGATTGGTGATGCAGCCTTTGTTAACTATGCCCCAAAACTGTGGAATGCACTACCCTCAAATATCAGGGAAGCTAACACCTTAGAGATATTTAAAAGGCAGCTTAAAACATATCTTTTCACCAAAGCATTTGACTGATCCGCCTTCATCATTATCCCTAAATACTAGTTCCAGTTTTGCTGCACTCTGACTTGCACTTTTAATATTACTCTGCACTGAACACACTAATGTTTAATTTTAAATTTTAAATTTTATATTTTTAAACTTTAAATTTTTTAACTGCCACTATTTATACTCCATCCTTTGTTGTAACGAGATTATGGTAACTCAAGTAACCTATTAGAACACTAGGATCTGATATGATGTTTGATTAATGTGTTAATGTTTGTTTGAAACGAGATTATGGTAACTAAGTAACCTATTAGAACATTAGGATCTGATATGATGTTGATTATTATTTTATACCTTTCTCATTATATAAACTGCACTTGCTGCTTGCCTTATTGATGTAAAGCACTTTGAGCTACAATCCTTGTATGAAATGTGCTATACAAATAAAGTTTTATTATTATTATTATTATTATCATTAAAAAAAGCAACTAATCAGATCAGCTGAGTCAGTTAGCAATAAAAAGCAATGGAGGCAGATCAGCCAGGGAGATTGAAAAGCTGTTATGTTCTGAGTGTCTGAGTTCTGTCTGATTATTTTTTTATTTTCATTATTATTACTTTTCAATTCATCAGTACATTCCCCTCTGTTCGTGGGTTGTCCGCGTCGCATTTCTGTGTTTGTTTACCCTGTCTCGCGTATGCACTGTTTGGGTGACTTCGGGATTTTCCGATGGTTCACGCTGTATTTCTGAAGTTTCGTTTTCTGTTTACTTCCTGCTTTACGTTTCCCGTGTTTATATTGTTTATATTACTAACTCGTGCTAACAATCACTCGAGTGTTTATTAGTTAGATGCACATTACTAAAACCATTAACTTAAATGTTTACAAACATACTAATTTGTCTGTATTTAGTTAGAACTAACAATTAACAAGTTTCCTCACTGTATCTTTTCTATCTGCGATACTAAGCTGTCCTTGAGCTGCTGGTTAAGTCGTTTCAGCTGTCTCTCCTTTGAGACCATGCCTCATTAATTCTAGTCACGTTCCGCTCTTACTTGAGCCCATTGTTTGTAATACTTGTTTCCGAGTCCCTTCCATGTTTTCGTGATTTCCTTGTTATCCAGTTATTGTCTCCTAATGTGTTCACCTTATGTTGTTTGTAACCCCTCCCACTTCCTTGTGTATTTAACCCAGTCGTCCTAGTCCCACTTCGCGAGTTCCTCATACTTAATAGCGTTTGTCTTTTTGCCAGTCTATTTAGAGTGTTTCCAGTATTTGTTTTTTTTCGAGCCTTTGTTTCGTGTTTTAGTTAGATTTTTAGTATCTGCTTTTCCCCGAGTTTTCTTTGTTTCGAGTTTGTTAGTTTTGTGTTTTGTTCCTTATTGATTTCCCGTTTTTTTTTATACTTCTGCCCGTGTTCTCGCGACCCTGATTTTCTGGACTGTGATTTTGTACCTCTGCCGTGCCTTCACGTTTTTGACCTCTGCCTGTTTTTGTACTATTCTTTGTATTTGGATTTTGCTTCCGGATATTAAACCTCGGTTTTCTGTACTCCTGCCTGCTACTGGGTCCCTTATTCCACCGGTATAACAAAAGCTACAACCCAAAGGTCATCCATTAATGATGAAATACAGCCTTGAAAAGATGATGCATGGGCAGTCAATGGAAAGCTTTGGGGGCATATACAGGTGCAGCTCAAAAAATTAGAATATTGTGAAAAAGTTCAATATTTTTATATTCAATATATATATATTATCCCTTCACAAAATATCCTGTTTTTGTCATACTTCATTGATATTGCATACAATTTATTGTGGTGGGGACAGTACCTGCAGTAGTGCTTGGCTCTGTCGGGTTGGTCTCATTTGGATGGCTGGTGGCATTGGACCCTGGGGTGGGGGAGGTCACCGGTGGGCTGGTTCCTAGACTGTCTGTAGCTGTAGGTCAAACGTAAAATCATTTTACTGAGGTAATTTAGGCATCATTAAAAAAAGCAACTAATCAGATCAGCTGAGTCAGTTAGCAATAAAAAGCAATGGAGGCAGATCAGCCAGTACCTGCAGTAGTGCTTGGCTCTGTCGTGGTGGTCTCATTTGGATGGCTGGTGGAATTGGACCCTGGGGTGGGGGAGGTCACCGGTGGGGTGGTGGTGGCGGGGTCAGTACCTGCAGTAGTGCTTGGCTGTGTTGGGGTGGTCTCATTTGGGTGGCTGGTGGAATTGGACCCTGGGGTGGGGGAGGTCACCGGTGGGGTGGTGGTGGCGGGGTCAGTACCTGCAGTAGTGCTTGGCTCTCTTGGGGTGGTCTCATTTGGGTGGTTGCTGGTGGCATTGGACCCTGGGGTGGGGGAGGTCACCGGTGGGGTGGTGGTTGTGTTGGTTCCTGGATTGTCTGTAGTTGTAGGTAAAACGTAAAACAATTTTAGTGAAGCAATTTAATCACCGTTAAGAAAAATGTATGTATACATGCTGTATATATAGATGTCCCAACGGTGCGTATTATACAAAACAGGAGTACTAATGTTCACTGTTATGCATTAAAGAGACTTCAATTGGGACGCCAGCCTTCAGCAGGTGGCAAAAGAGGTGTTTGAAGTTGCAATGTGCTGGCTCCCTTGTTATCACTGTTACAGCTGTGAGTTCTCCCGCAGTCATCTGACCATCCTGGACAAACAAAGCCTCTCTCTGCTCAACTCACCTGATAAGAACCCCAATAAACACACACAAAAAAAGGTTTTCTTGGGAAATAAATCATCATGACGGTAAAGCCGGCCTGTCCCACTAATCCTGTATTATCTCCCCAAAAAAATGCATGAAGAGGGAAACAATCCCGTTCAGTTTTAGCATCAGGTGAAAGCCACCATCCCTACTGTGAGATAAAAACAATTGCGCGCATTGCCAAAGCACAATGCAGACACAATGATGTAGGCTGAAGAGCAGTCAACCGTAAAAGAAAAGCACTTTATAACTGGGTTGTAATGGTTTCATTACACGGAGAGAAAGGACAAGAACCGCAGTGAAAAAATAAAAATAAACTATGGACTATGACATGGCTATGACATCATTTGCGACAAAAGTTTTGAGTACACCTGTTTTTTACTGTGTAATAGATTGAAAAGAGTAGATTTCCCAAACCCATGGTCTGAAATGCCTATTCCTATTCAGGATGCTTTTTATAAAGTTTTTTATATAAAAGTATTTTATAGAGTCTTTTGATATCCTTTCATACCCAGTCATGATATGGCATCACCTGTTTACCTGTGGAATGTTCCAAACAGGTGTTTTTTGAACCCCGTCTTTTTTTTGCCCGTCCCAAATTTTTTGGAATGTGTTGCAGGTATCAAATTCGGAATTAGCATACATTTACAAAAATCAATAAAGTTGATAAGGTAAAACATTAAATATCTGTTTTCAATTAAATATATGTAAAAGAGAATTTACAAAAATCACTGCTTTCTGCTTTTATGTGCATTTTACATACTGTCCGAACCTTTTTGGAATTGGTGTTTGTAAATAAAAATATTCACGTGTAATTAAGTACTGCTAACTGTTGTTCCATGTTACCTCCGTTGGAGTTACTCAGTAATAATCTCTTGTTACCAAATTAGTTACAATTTAACTACATAGGTATAGGTGCAACTTAATGTAAAGTGTGACCCAAAATACTTCCTTATGTATATATTTCTCTAATGGAAAATAATTTTGGCATGGCATAGTCATAATCTCAAGCAAAAGATTTGGCTTAAAAGAGTAAGGACAATTAGTAACCAGTGAGTAAATGACATTAAAATGTTCCAATATTAAGTGATTTAGGACACTCCACGAGACAACGCGACATATCTGCTCCCTGTGGACAATGTTAATGTACGGGGTACAGAGACATTTGGGCAGCCCCCAGCTAACTTCAACCCCAATGCACCTGTCAATGGAGAGCCACCTGATAACCACAATCCCCTTCCCCCCCATTCACCAGGTCGCGCTCTGAGGAAAAGGAGTGTGGTTAAGAATGAGGCTTTCTTCGGGCTTCTCTGGGTCCAGCCCCGACCTGATAAAGATCCTTCCCTGGAGTAAATATGATCCAGAGCTGCACAATGAACAGAAAAGCCCGCGCTGCTGGAAGCGCTGGGATACTATTTCATTCTCTGTATGCCAGATTAGAGGACGGCAGGGGGTCCAAGAAACACTGCTAAGCGTGTTTAGAGTTCCCACTGGGCAAAGCAAGGCAGCATAAACCCTGCTTCACACTCCACTGCAAATATAAAATGTAAGCTGTACACATCATATTTGTTACCAGGAACTGTCCACTGCAGTTTGTGCTGTGTAGTACTAAATGTCTTTATTGCTGGGTAAATAAAACATAGTCCCTGATAGTTCCTGTCAGCCCTACCAAAATATATTTCTTGTTAATCTGATGTAAATTGACCGATTCAATTAATAATTGATGCTAGACACATTTTACAATTGTCAAATGATAAAATGTATTTATGTATCTATCAATGTATAAGCATGAGCCTTAACCCATAAACATACACCGGGGTGAACTGGATGAACCAAGTATAAGAACTAGTGCTGGGGGAAAATAAAGTAAATCTTTGGTTTGGCCTTTGATGGATACAAAGAACACAACACAATAAGGAGTGGCTTCAAACGCCTCTGTATCTATCGGGAGGGCCTGGGAACTCATCCAGGGTCAGATAACTGTGTTGATTTTCATGACATAGAGGAATGAGTTTGGAGCCTGCCTTTCCACATTTCTCACAGACGAGTAAAATCAAAGTGCTTAACTCACTTTTCACAGGCTGTTATGCCTCCGGGTTGCCAGAGAGCAGAAACGGGCTGACGTCAGCAAATGGGCTCGGCAATAAACGGCAGCCGGGTGGAAAGGGCAGACAAAGCAAATACGTTGAAAAGGAAAAATAAAGCGCTGAACCAACACGGCCTTCCTCCGCCTATTTCCTCAAGGCGAGGGCAATGATGGGCCGTGTGGCGCCTGACTGACATCAAAGCCTGAAGGTGAGAGGAGGTAGGCCCAAGGCTGAAGAGGTTGGTGGTGCCAGGTACGCCGTGCCCTCCCCCCCCCCTCTCTCTCTCGCTCTCTTTATCAGAGACTGCCCCCTCCCCCAACACTCCCTATGGCTGATACTTCTCCGCCAGTGGCACCAGGAGCACAACTCCTAAACATCCCACAGCGGTGAGGCTGGGCCCTTATCACAGGACACCTGAGTGCAGGAACCAAAAATAGTAGGTAGGCTTGTGCATAGCTTCTGCTAACACCAGCCTCCTCTACTCCGTGGTTCACACACCAACCCCAAATGGTCATTTAAACATAAATACTCCATATAACAATCCTCAAAGCCAAGAGATGTGAGACAACGGCTTTCAGTTCATATTTATTATGAGGGATATCGGGGAAACGTAAAAAACACAAAGAGAAACCGTATATGGTTGGAAAGGCAGCAATGCTCTGCAGGCTTCAGGGCTGAAATGGGAGGCTCCCTGAGGGTAACTCACCATGCTGCTGAGCAATGGTTAACCACCACCGACACTGCCATTGTCATGGAAACCTAACCGAAAATCAGATCAGTGCACGGACACAATGACAAACAGCGAGGGGGGAAGGTCCTGATGACCTTTCCTGTATTCACTCCATAAATTTCAGTTTTATTCAATTTTAGGATTACTGCCAATACAACACACAACCCTGTGTGAAAAAGTTGGCTTTTACTTTCTTTATAAAAAAATTATAATAATAAAAAATGTTAAATGCACTGGTATCACATAAATGCTTGAGTTGTTCACCTCGCCGTGCAACGTCTCTTCTCCTGACCAACTACACTTCAGTGTTCAGTGGTCCAGTTGACAAAAGTTTAAAGAATAGACCTACAACTGAGATTAGCCAATCAGCATTCACAGCCGTGCGCATGCTTCCTCCTGAGTCCAACAGACATAAGGCACCAAAAGCAAAAAGGCAATTAAGCACCGGCAATTTCCTCCACCGCAGCAAGCACTCCTTAAACCGATAGGCACAATTAAACATTAATATTAGTTTAGAGATCATTTATAATTCACAAGTCCATGCCATGCCAGGTCAAGGGCCTTTTTCACACCGTGTGAATTTATATTGTCATGTTTGGTGATATATCAACTTTCAGTATCTCCGAGCTCCACACCTTCACTTTAACTGAGGTAACTCCGCCAGGAACAAGATCTTTAATACTGGCTCTCAAGCTGAGAAGAAAAAACAATCCAAATATTTTTTTTTTCCAGCACGTCACTGAATAGCAGTTTTGTTTAAAAGATGAATCATTTCTTGCAACTGTGCGCATTCGACAATGCCACAGTCAGGTCTGTTAATCAGGTGCGGTCTGGTGATGACGCACCTTCTGACCGGGGCCAAACACCAACAGGGGAAACTGAAAGACCCCTATTCAGACTCCTCCGATCCCACCCACTTCCCCACTCATAGGAGTGGCCCGCAAGGTCCTTTTGTGTTCCGAAAGAAAAAGGATGCAGGAAGAGATTCCTGTTGGTCATGCCTTAAATAGGTGTCAGGTTTCTAATATGGGATGGCCCATTGCAAATCAACCTCAAGAACAGCAACAGGGTACCATAATGTTTAAGGGCTTGCAACGTTTGATTTTAGGTTAGATTCCCAAGTGGGAAACTGCCATTATAGTCTTGAGGAAGGTACTTAACTTGAACTGTTTATGTATAATATCCAGATTGTATGTAAAAAATAAATTTAAGCTGTATAAATCACATAGCCTACATTTTACTGAGGGGCCACTGTAAAACACAATGCCCTTCTCCATTAAATGTCCCATTTAATATCAAAAGATAACAAGCGGAGTGTTGTGTTTGTTGAGAAGATATATTTCATAAATGTGGAGGCAGGTGTTTTCCTCTTTCCGAATCCACGACGCTGATCTAACCGTCGTTCAGTGTAACCACAAGGAGCTCTGCACAGGCATGCACCTGCAGCTCATAGAGCAGTGTGTTCTCACAGTAAAATACACCCTTGCCCCAGACCATGCAAGCTCTGACAGGACGGCTACTGTTACTGTCGCATAATGTTCTGGCATGTCACAATCAAACCCATGCCAACATGATAAAACACACCTGTACCTTTTGGCTTTTCGGAGACAAAAGGTACACCATTTCACAGATCGATAAGAAGGTGTTTTGGCGGTAAGGTGTTTTGGCCGCCATTTTGTGCATATTGTGGGGTCTGCTGTTGTGTTGCTTTTACCTGTGGATTTTTATTCTGCTTCTAGGGGCATAGTGCAGCTCCAGAATACTGCAGAGCAAATGTTCGACAACACTACACTTTCTTAACTGCCCAGCGTATTGCGTTAGAATTAAAATAAAAGCTAAATTTACTTTTTGTTATGCTGAGACCACATGAGCCATTGTACAAGAAAAACAAACATCAATAAAACATTTGAAATGTGTTGTGAAAGAAATTAATTATCCTAATAAATTATTACACACCGTGAAATAAATTGTCCATTGCCGGGGCATGTAAATCCATTTACTGATATATGTAAAGCAATAAAGCACAATACATTTATGGTCCCACTTCACACAAAGCTGTTTCTTTATCAAGTATTGTAAATATATATAATAAGGACAACCCAATCCAATAGATAAGATCAAGTACAAAAGTACCACTGAACTATAATGAGCTCTAGCTAGAAGCACACAGCTTTAAAGCAAGTTCTGTGGCTTGTGTTGCAAGCGCATGGAGAAGTACTCCCATGTTGTATTTTGTGATGTCATGAGATTAATGAGCAACAGGGCTGGACGTGCTTCAAGAGCATTGTCTGAGGCGTTGTGCAACTTTCTGCGGAGAAAACATGAAACCCTGAGCCAGTTTCAGCCAAGCACGCCAAAATATGAAAAAATGGCCAGATGAACCCCAAAAAGATCTTTCCAGCAATTCCACACAGTTGGCTTTTCTGTGGGATGGCACAAGAATGAATTTGACAGGATGAACAAGGAAACATTAGCTGTACTCCTATCGTCAGTAATTCAGTATCAATTATTGTTAATGTTTATACTAACACTGAATACTAATGAGACATACCCGTAATTCAGATTTGCATTCCCGTAATACTAAAACATTTTGGGGAAGAATATTCGTTAAGACAGACAGATCTGATGTACACAGAGAAGAGGTACTGTGAGTCAGTCTGACCGAGGAATAGGAATTGAGCCATTGCGACAGGCCTAGCGGCATGCCTTTTTACTTGCTTTGGCATAATTGAATAACTACATGTTGCTCATCAGTGATTCATGACTTAAATGTTCTTTTTTTTTTAATTGACCACCTCATCTATATAGTAGTTTTTGTTTGTAATAATTCATTTTTTTTTAAAGAAAGAAAAACACATAACCAGAAAAATACACAATATCACACAATGTATACAAATACGCAAATTTGCCTCACACAAAATTCACTTATTCAGAGGTGTAAATTAGCTGTGGGATGGATACATGGGTCTTGAAAAGGTCTTAACTGAGGAATCATGAATGCACCCGGGGCTTATGCCAGCCTCAGGAGTTGCCATGGAAACAGGTCCTGCTTACTCAGAGGGATTAGAGTGCATTCCTGAGATAGTTTATCTCCCATCAAGCAGTTAGAAGCCACAATTAAAGAACGCATAGAGATAGGATAGGTCTGCAAGTTTACACCTACAGAGGCCGTGGGGTCAAGAACACGTATCCTCGTGTCAAAACAATATGCTTACCTGAGGACCTTAAATAGTTTTAGTGCAAATTAAGCAGTCCTTCATTAAGATCCGTATTGATCTTTTCACTTTGGTATATTGGGATAAGCTTGCGCTAATTTATGTTTTGTTTGTACAGGGCACCAAAAGACTGCCATGGGAACGGCTTAATGCGCTGGGACAACATAGCGGCCCAGATCCCAATGTGTGGTTAAACATTACTCAGTTAACAAGACCCAGTGCCAATTTCCTGCATCAAGGCCCTGCTATACCAAAGCTATAACAAATCCTCTATGGTGTCCATGTCTTCCATCAATCTGCTATTTCTCCTCCCCCTGTCAGACATATTCAAACTCACTGTACAACTTTAATCTTTCACACAGTAAGAGACCAGGGTTTCGTCAGATTAACTCAATATATGTCAATATATAGCTGGCAAATTTGACCTGTCATTCATGTTGGAGTCAATTCCATTTCAATTTAATTAATATTGGAAAATCATTTAACTTATATTAATAAAAAATGTGGCAATAATGTTCTACAAAGATTTTTCAGTCAATTAATTAAATTACAATCTTCATTCACTTAAATTTAAATGGAACTAAGCCCAACTCTGCTGCCATTACACCCTTTTTTAAATGTGACAGTTGACTCTCATGATGTTTTCACAAAGCGATAATGATACCCTCGCTGCAACATTGCTGCAACACTGCCCTGATTTTTGCCGGGAGCCAGTTCTATTCTTCTGTGCTAACACAGGGCTATCCTGGAACACCGTTAAGCTACATCTCTGTAACTCAACACCACCAAGTGTATTCTCACACTTTAACATACGGTATAAAACGTAAAAACCAGAAAAACTATCCACTTTTATTTTTAAAGACCTTACCATTAATTATGCTACCTACAGTTAATTTTTCTCCTTTGCCGTCGCCTCATTTTGCTCCTGCACTCACTGTTGTTTCATGAAGACCTTTTCCCTTCAACATAAGGGATGCACTATATGTGTAATTCAGCCCTTCAACATAAGGGATGCACTATATGTGTAATTCAGCCCTTCAACATAAGGGATGCACTATATGTGTAATTCAGCCCTTCAACATAAGGGATGCACTATATGTGTAATTCAGCTAAATTCTCTTTTGTCTTGACCAGTCCCTTGAAAGTGGCACATTTTCACAAGCATTGTTAGCTAAATTTGGGAAGTGACTGATGGGTCCCTCGCCCTATTTAATTCCCTTCCCTTCCCTTGACTCCCACAAGGCAAATACACAAATTGCTTGGGCCTACACAATTGGGATGGAAACTCAAGTGTCTCAAAGCACCCACACAGCGACTCAAACACTTGAGTAAAGGGAAAAACAGAGTAAGGGGTGTTAAATTACATCAGCGATACCGCCTGGACATCCTGGCTCCTTGTGACAAGTGTTAACCAACAGGACCCAGATTAGTCAGTGCATAGATAAACCATGGGGTAGAGATTTCCCATGACCTAATTAGTATGAATATGTCTCCCTTTCTCTCACTCCAGAAAGTGTAATGCTTCAAAGAACTCATCAGATCCCTCAAATCTGTAAAGCAAAGCACCTTGATCTCAAGCCACAAACAACTCAACGGGCTTAATCACGTGCATGGGAATCACGTGTACGGGAGTTTCTCTTGACAAACCGCCTGCCTCTATGTGGTGACAATACTAGACAATACTAGATTCTGGGTTTGGAGCATGGGCGGTCAAAACAATTCACTTTGACAGCAGAAACAGGTACTGACACGCTGAGAAGAAATCACACGACTTCTGACTCCAGAGGTCTTTCCTGTTTCAGTGTTCCCTGGATTGTGCATGAAATCCAAATAGATTTATCACACCGCAAGCCTCAGGTATTCATTCAGATAACAGAACCACGGGGTGCAGCATTCCACCATTCTACCTATCTATCATTTTTGATAGAACACAGAGACCCCATTCATCCCGAGTGCAAGGCTCTTAATGCTTAAAGAACAGATGGTTTCCAGAAACTGCTCTCAAGGAGCTACACTTTCATATCCTGTTAACGCCTCCTATAGGTCAGCATTTGTATTCCAATAACAGAGTGATTGTTAAGTGTTACCATGAGAAGATCTAGAGAGCTACCACCTCCTGCACTGTATGGAACGGTTTGGTTTCAGAGCAGCACGTTGGGACAGCAAGTAAACTGCACAGGGGGGATGTGCAAGAAACCACAGTGAAGTCAGCCATTGCAGAGCCCCTTTTTTTTTTTTTCAAAGGCCTGGCTTTAGATTCACATTTCAAAATAAGCCTTGAAGTGGGCTCTGACGTTCCCAAGGGCCTTCTGCGATGCCTCCTGTTCTCCATCAAGCCTCGAGGGAGTGCTTGTCCTTTCCAGAAACTCTCAAGGCCGTCCCTACAAGAGCTTGTGCACCTTTGGCATGGCACTCTTATCAGGAGTACCAGGCTGCGGATAATAAGCAAATGCTAAAGAATGTTGGAATTTTGCTCCTGTTTGTGGTCCATAGCTTCCTCCTAAACCAAAGGAACGTCCGGTGAAATAGGGCAGTTAAATTCGAAAAGAACCTGCAGGACTACAGCTGTAGAACGCATCACAGATAATGCCTCTCAGTCTGCTTGCGTCTTTCTGCCAGGAATATAGATGTCAACATAAAAGCACACAGCAGCCTCACTCACTTTATTTAAAAGCCTATATGAAACACCTGAAGTAGTGAATACTAAAGGACTGGACAATGCTAGAGGTGCTCTGACTGCTCTTGTCTCTACAGTCTTGCGAGGGCCTCTGACTTCAATGTCCAGCCCATTCACCTACAGTCTCAGCTGACCGTCCTCATTGAACTCAGCAGTGAAGCGGTGAGTCAGAGCTAAGGCTCACATTTGGTTCACTCTGCTGCTTTGGCTGTTTGGAAAGACATTGAAGCAGTCATGACGCTAACACACCAGCAATGAGAGTTGGGGGTTCATTGCCAGGAAGAGAGCTCCTTACAAACCTATTCCACTAATCTTGACAAAGAGACAAAGCCTATAAGGCTTTTTGGCATCATTCCATGCAGTGAAAATAAAGGAGAGGATGAGGTAGACACTGGCAACCACTTAGAATTTAAGTTTTAAATATGAATCGAGTGTTGCTTGTCTGCTCTTTTGAACCCAAAGTCACATTGGGGAACAACTTTCCTAAATTCCTTGTGGCGAAATTCACCTGGTTAATATTTGATAGACTCTTAGCCTTGGGGAAGAAACAAACTTTGCCCACTAACCATTGACAAACAAGGTATTCATATACATTAATGGTAATATTATCCATAAAATAGATAACGTAATGATAACGATAACAATATTCCCTCCACTATTATTGGCACCCCTGGTAAAGATGAGTAAAAAGGGTTATAAAAAATTAAACGTTTGGTGAATTAACTTAATCTCACACTACACTGAAAAAATAAGAAAAATCCAACCTTCAAGTGAAGAAAATGTATTATGAGGAAAAAACAATCCCTCATCAAGAAATAATCATTTTTAACAAAACCACGTGTGGCACAATTATTGGCACCCCTGCATTTATATATAGAATAAAGTAATTTTTAATATTTGGTCACATATCATTTGCGTGACATGACTTCCTGATGTCTGTGACCCAACAATATCAAAAAACTCTTGATATCTTATTTTCTGGTACTCTTACAAGCGATACTATAACGCATTTGCATTTGAATGGATTTCTATGGGAATTGGGGGGTGGGACTAAATTTAGCTATAAATTACACTGGAACAGTATGGAACACATGGTTGGATAACTTGGTTGGAAGGGTTTCTTCTCCTGACTTATTTTTCTATAGAGTTCAATTTAAAAATTTGTCAGACAAAACATCCCTTAAAGTGATCCATCCATATCTACTGCATATCTGGCAGCAGAGTGATGGTTTGAGGCTCGTTTGATACCTCAGACCCTTGTTGACTTACAGCCATTTTACCAACCATGTATTCCATACTGTTGAAAAATGCATGTATTCCAGTACCAGAAAATAAGATATCAAGAGTCTTTTGATGTTGTTGGATCATAGACATCAGGAAGTCATGGCATGCAAAGGATATGCGACCAAATATTTAAAATTATTACTTTATTTTATATATAAATGCAGGGGTGCCAATAATTGTGGCACACATGGTTTTGTTAAAAATTCAATTAAAAGTTGGATTTTTCTAATTTTTTCATTGTGAGATTAAGCTAATTCACCAAACAGTGAATTGTTTATAACCCTTTTTATTCATCTTTACCAGGGGTGCCAATAATAGTGGAGGGCACTGTATATCCATAAAATGTAAATGTAAACCATCATTTAACTGACCAAGCAGGGAAATTATGTTATACCAGGATATTTATTTTCACTATCTCAACACTACACTTAACAGAAAGTGTGTTGTGGATTGGGCGTTAACCACTCCCTATTCAGGATACAAAACAAATATTCCTTAATTCTTACCATTAAATTCCTATTTCTTCATTTAATAATGCTTCTTCACATAATACACAGGTACAACAATTGCGATAACACTGGCAATAATCTAAGAAATCGAAAACTAGATCATATAACTTCATATCTGAATTTTCATTCTCCTACTATAATTTCCTTCCAATGTTGTAAAAAAAGCGACAATTGTGTCACTATGAAAATAGCTAATCAACACATTAATAAATAAAACCAACGTGATTACTCACAGAGCGCTACAAAGTGGGAAAACTCAAGTCATCCTTGTGGAGTGAGGTTCTGAGAGTGTCACCATGTTTCTTCATTTTCTACATTTTATAAATGTATATTTCTAAATGGATACAAATGCCCACACCAAGTACACATTTTAATTGCAAATTTGCGATTCTACTGTTGTGCTAAAGTTACAAGATTTCATCAGGACATTCATGTCGTGTAGCCTATGTTCTGTGAGATACTTGTCTTTACAGATTTCAGCGTTCCGTTGCCATGAAACCTATGTCTGAATACTTTTAGAAGCATTAAAGTAGCCTATTCTTCTTTTTGCTCTCTTGGCCGTCATCTTTTACGTTTAATCATTAAGAATGCAATATCATGTAATCTCGTATGGCTGATTATCTGGTTATTTTTAAATCCTGCTTTCCTCCACGCGCACGAATCTTTATATCAAGAAGGTAATAACGACATTTAATTAGCTCGTTAGGTTAAACAGTGCAGTTAATAATAGCATGTGATACAATTTGGTATAGAGTATCGTGCGCAATCATAATATAGCCTACGCCTGATAGCTAAAAGCGACACTCAAACTGTTTCCATGCATGTGAAAAATAGTATACTTGAAGTAGCCTATAATTATATAAACTTAAACTAGGCTTTAAGTATGCTGAAATACACCAAGCTATACGTATTTTTTCACATGCGGGATCATGCTTTATTGCTAGGCTAGTCTATTTATGGATTATACAATGTAAAATAATTCTTACCGGTTGAGTTGATCTCCACAAAACATGTTGACACAAGCCAGCAGAAAAAAACAAGTTTATGAACAAACATATTCATAGTCTAATAAGTTACGCCTAATAACGCCTAAAAACGTAGGCTATTGCTTGAGTTTTTGTAAATAAATAATGAATACTGCTATTAGGCTTACTTGTACCCTTTTCGCTTATGTGTCAGGCTAAACCTTTGAAAATAATGTATTCCCGTTTCACTGCTGACTAACTGTAACCCAGGTGTTTCTGAACTCAAAGCTGTATACAGCACGCATAGCGGTGTCATCTTAAACCACTCCTCGCTGGGCGTATCTAGACTTGAGCAACCTGATAAACCCCGTGAATTTAAAAATTAACATTATAAAGTCGTAAATGTACTATTTTAAGCGGCTTCAAGTCCAGTACAAATCATTTATGGTTTTCCAGAATTCCAGTACAATGACACGCAAGAAAAGATTATTTATCGGAAACCGAACCGAGGAAACGTTCACACCCTTTGTATGTCACTGTTATAGCCGACGTCAACGTTATCGGGCGATCAGTGGATTAAGAATAAAGTAGGCTAAATTCAGAAACGTAATTTTGATCAAGGACTACATTTTGACAGAGGCCCTATTTTTGTCTCTAATATCATGTTGATGAATTTACAACACATATAAAACACTGTTAAAACAGATGTGTTAAAAACAACATGCCATTTTCTTTAGCACACCTCTGTGCCTAGTTAAGGACAACTCCAGTTGTGTTACTGTCAACACATTATTCTTTAAAAAGTCTCCCTTTTAACACATAAATTGCATAATTGCAAGTAACACAAAAGTAGTAATGCAAATGTGATGGATAATAATACATCCTTCTTGAGTGTAACACTTGAACATTTATAATTATTAATATATTTAGAATTTAAATTTAGTTTCATTTTTAGGACCTAGATTAAACAATGTTACTGCCACAAACAAATAAATAACTAAAAACTGTCCACTTTGAACAATGAACTGATTTTGTAAAATTGAGAGTAAATTGAAACTGTACAGCAAAGATGCCCAAATTCCCTTTGCAAAATACAGTACACAGGGATGCACGATGAGATGACCAGATTCTAGAATTATGACGCAATTGTTGTGCATAACCATATGGCTAACTGGGTTTGATTAGTTAGCTATTTATCTGCTATATAAGGGACAAAGGGTGTCCTATATTGGACAATTTTTGGTTGGAATGCGGGATGTCGGTAACCCTTTTTCAGTGGATTTCAATTAAATTGCTTAATTTATGAAAAAAATGTATTCCATCTGATTAAGCAGGTTACCTTGAGTGAAGATTGATGTGATGTTACAGACCATTATTAAAGCCTATTAATAACAAAAAAACGTTTTAAGTGTTAAGTTTGGATTGGTCAAAAGCCACAAAAGACAGGAAATTCTAATTCAGCTCTCTACACTCTCAGGGATTCCCAGTACTCTGTTTTTTTATATCTGACTGCTATACAGTTCTGTATGTTGGTCTCTTGTATTTCAAACAACATGTACCTTTGAATGCAGATTGGTTCAAACCTTCTCTCAAAGAGCCTAATTCATAGTCTTAGAGTATGTGCTGCCACCCATGGTAATGACCTGTACAAAAAGGCTTTGTATTTCCCTAATGCAGTTTTGTGTAGGCTATTTCTCTATTCCTCTTATGCCTCAAACCAATATTGATAGCTAACGTGATAATATTGGTAGGTAGCTTTTGAAAAGTGGACCCATCAACATCAAAAGACTCTCGATATCTTATTTCCAGGTATTGTTACAAGCGATACTATATAACCTCTCTGCATTTGAATGGATCTCTATGGGAATTGGGGGGTGAGACTAGATTCAGCTGTAAATTACACTGGTACAGTATGGAACACATGGCTGGCTAAATGGCTGTAAGTCATCAAGGGTCTGAGCTATCGAACGAGCCCCAAACCATCACTCTTTTGCCAGATATGGAGTAGATCACTGCAAGGGTTATTTCTCCTGACTAATTTTCCTATAGAACATTTTGCACTTAGAAACGTATCGTGTTTGCTGATCTAACGTTAACCCACATAACTGTTCTGTGCGTTAACTTTACTCCCAGAGTGTACACTGTGCAGATCTGGCTAAATTAGCTGACGAAGCACATAGGCTATGAGTTTTAAGCATTCGTGCTACCCTACATAGCATAATGCATGTGTATGAACCACCAAACTATATTATATATAGTTCGGTGGTATGAACTAGTAATAATGTTTATTTGCAGGCTAATTGAACAAATACATTGAAAATGATCAAACCACTTATAGATTGCGGCCTAACATAGAGCGTATATCGACACAGTTCAGTGGTAGGTGGCTACAGTCAAGAAACGGACCCGGGAAAAAATTATACTCTGGGAAGAATTGTATGTTACAACGGGACTAAAATAACGGAGATTCTCCGGTAATAATTAGGCTACATTAACCCTACCTCCACCTGTATCCTGTCCGAATAGGGCTGACACATAACGTTACAATTACAAATCAATCAAACCTAATAATCTGAGCCCCAGCTGTTAACAAAAAATAGCATACTCAGAAGTTATATTCAGTAAATACTCAGCAATTAGGCTACTCTGGACATCACTATCCTATCCCAAATATAAAGTAGGACAGCGATAAGGGTGCAGTGCATGGTACGTAACTGTCACGTTGATGGAGTCTAAAGGAAGGTATGGTGATTGTACAACAATTCACGCCAGCCATAAACCTCCAGAAGTATCAAATAATTACTTGACTGACCAAGAACCAACTTTTGTTCTTTTATCGTAGGAAATGAACTAAATATTAAAAAGCACTTACAAACAGGTAACAAACCATCAGAAGTAATAAAATATTAATGATTCAAAAATCCATCCTGACAATGACGAGGAATGTTTATAATGTGCCATCAGTGCAGTTTTATTTATTTATTGCCCGTTGCGCCATTTATGGCCTAACTATATCATCGGCACTGTGTACATAAGGCTGTGTTTCTAAGTAAAATGTCATGACTCCTCTTGACGGAATGCTCTTATAGCATTATACCCTCACTTGCTTGCCCCAACTTAGTCCTCTTAGTCCAAACTGGTATCAGTGAAATGAGGATGGGGAAATAACAGAACAGAAACCCAGCAGAGTCTAAAGAGGTCTAAGTCCTTATCTACTTCGCAGGTACATTTAACTAGAGTAAGAGTCAAACCTTATATCATGGTTGTGGCGAAAGACTTAGTAGCCAGGTACTTCTCCACGAATTCAAGAACAGAATTACTATACAGTATACAAATATAAAAACCTCCAACCAGAATACGGATGGAAAAACACATTGATTTGATGTGTACAGTTACTTTGTTTTCCAAATATGATAGTCTCCACACTCTTCACACAGACCCGCTCAAAATTTTCACAAAGTTGATCAATTGTGTTAATAAATGAGGAACAATACCAGTAACAATAAATGAACATTTCACACAAGAAACCCCACAATATTTTCAAATAACTAAAGAATGCAAGCAATGCAATGCAATGACTGAGCTAGAAACAATTTTACGGGGGATATTTCATGGCGAATAGACTTACAGCTGTTATGAAATGCATTTCTTCATTAGATTGTTTATAAATATCAGCCTACAATGGTATCCAGCTAAGCATATTCTGAACGAAAGTTTAAATAATTAAATGGGGCAAAATAAACATACATTGGTGGCAGATGAGCTTTGAGAAGAACATAAATCAAACAATTAAACTGGTTATGCAGTTATCATTTATTTTTCTTGGTTAACAAGTGAGTCAAATATATGAAATTTCATTGGTAAGTAATCCCAAACCTTCTGTTTAATTTTGTGGAGTTAGTCAGAGCCGGCTCGACCCAATAGGCAACAAACATAAGTGGCTGCTTAGGGACTTGTGACCACCAGGGGCCCCCTAATTATTCTAAAATATATTATTTATAATGTTCGGTTGGGGGGGGGGGGCTCAAAATCCAATCCTGCTTAGGGACCCTCAAAAGCTAGGACTGGCACTGATCATAGTGTTCTTTTTATTCTTGTCACATGAAATACTATAAATAAAAATAGTTATACTAAGATAAATGTGCCAGTTGTTGAGAGAGTAGCTCTCAACAACTGAGTGAGTAGTGAGTTCAGTCTCTTAGCCGTCTGGAGGTACGCCAAGTTCTTGTGGTCAGTCCAGACTACAAAAGGTTATATAAGTGAGTAGTGTTGAACACAATGAACCTGTCACGAATCTACTGTCATGTCACATTTTATTTTATTTTCTTGTCTTTGTTAGATTTCTTGTTTATGTCACGTATTGTGTTTAAGTCTCGTCATGCCACGTTTTATGTTTTAGTCTTGTTACGTTTCATTTTTATGTCATGTCACGTTTCATGTTTGGTTGTTGTTACGATTTATTTTCTAGTCTTGTCATGTCACGTTTTATATTTGATTCATGTTATGTTTCCCGTTCATTGTTTAAGCATACACATTTCCGTGTTTTTCCGCAGCCTTGCGTTCATGCTGTTTCTCTATCTCTTGCTGTCACTCACGCTTCCCTAATTGTTTAATTCTCCCGTGTCTATTTACTAATCTACTAACGTTAGATCAGGATTGGGTAATACTAACTCTCTAACCATGTGTTCATGTTTACCTTACGTTTCTCGTGCATGTCATTTACTAATTTACTAACGCTAATACTAACTGTAATTTACATTACATTACATTACATTCATTTAGCAGACGCTTTTATCCAAAGCGACGTACAGTAAGTGTACGGTTTATTACTAACGAGTACTAATTATCTTGTTACCTTGTCAGTCTTCCACACCTGATTTCCATTCGCATGCTGCTCCCAAGCTAAGTGTCTACACCTGCATTTAAGCTCAGTGTTCATGTCATGTCTTGGCAAAATTGTTGCCCCTGTTTATCAGTGCACTATTGAGCGGTTTTTCAAGCCCGTTTTTTTTTTTGGTCTACGATCCCAGCCTGTTTTCTGACCATTGTTATTGACCTCTGTTTTGTTACAACTGCCTGTCTGTACCACAAGTTTTTGTCTGCTGTCTTTTTGTACTTTTGCCCCGCGGAGCATACTTCGGTCTTGATTCTTGCATTGCCTTCGACCCCGAGCCTGCCTACCGTCTGCCTACTCTGGTTACTGGACTTTTGCATGGTGTACCGATTCCGAGACTGCCTTCTCCTTCGGTACTGTACATTGGTTTTGGCTGGATTTTTGTGTATGAACTTTGCTTGTTTTTTGACGACGCTCTTTGGACATTCCTCAAATAAAGCCCTGATGGGACTTTCTTACCACTGGTTCTGAGTCGTGCATTTTGGGTCCAACCCTCACGCACCCGGCTCAGAACCACAGCCGGCCCAACCCAATAAATCACATAAGCGGCTGCTTAGGGGCTGCAAACTGCCAGGGGTGCCCATAATTATTTTTTTAAAACTATTTATAATGTATCATGTATATCAAACAATCACATTACATTAGTGATATATACAGTGCCCTCCACTATTATTGGCACCCCTGGTAAAGATGAGTAAAAGTGGTTATACAAAATTCACTGTTTGGTGAATTTGCTTAATGTCACACTGAAAAAATGAGAACTCCAACCTGTAATTGAAGTAAATTTGTCTTGAGAAAAAAAAATCCCTCATCAAGAAATTATTATTTTTAACAAAACCATGTGTGCCACTGTTGTTGGCACCCCTGCATTTATATATAGAATAAAGTAATAATTTTTTATTTTTGGTCGCATATCTTTTGCATGCCATGACTTCCTGATGTCTGTGACCCAACAACATCAAAATACTCTTGATATCTTATTTTCTGGTAATCCTACAAGCGATACTATAACGTCTCTGCATTTGAATGGATCTCTATGGAAATTGGGGGGGGGGGTGGGACTAGATTTAGCTGTAAATTATGCTAGAACAGTATGGAATACGTGGTTGGTAAAATGACTAAGTCATCAAGGGTCTGATGTATCAAACAAGCCTTAAACCGTCACTCTGTTGCCAGAAATACAGTAGATATGGATGGATAACTTGAAGGGTTTCTTCTCCTGACTCAAATTAAAGCTGAAATTCTGCACGTCAACCTCATTGTCATTGTATCCTTTCAAACTCAAAGTGCTCATATATATATATAGTATACACTGTATATGCGACTGTGAATGTTTGTAGAAATTGCCAAAGTTACTTGCTCCATTATGTCTCAAAAAATAACATATATCTGGGGCTGAAAGAAGAAAGAAGAAGCAAAGAATTTGAGAAACTCAAAAAAGAGAAAAAGCAACAGGACAAAGTTATTATGTTCGGGTTTACCTTTTTTGCTAAATAATAACGAGCGAAATGAAAGTTATAACATGGTAGCAAGTTCAGTGCCAGTGTCTTGAGAACATCATATACAACAACAGTGTTCTCTTCAGTTTGTGTATGATGAATTATGCCTGTCTCATATAAAATTTGTAACATACATATTCAGACAGCTATTACATAGTTCTTTCCAAGTAGCCAATATAATATACCCTTACCACATCCTTCAAACTTTAACCGAACAAAAGGTGCGTAAAAGTGATAATTCAGCATTAGGCGTTGATTCAGGGATATACATTAAAACAGGTAGAGCAGATATTTAAAGTATTGTGGCTGTAAACAGGTCCCTTTTTAGGTTTGCTTGTTTGCAATGCGTACGCCTATGTGTGTTGTGTTCATAAAAACACACAGTATTTATAAGACAGTGGGTGAGCCAAGTGTCGGTGGATTCGGGAGGGGGTGGGTGGGTTGGGAAGTGAGGCAAATCAAGTCACAGCACTGCAATGCGACATCAAGGCTAGCAAACGATCTTCAGGAAATAGATGGTTTATTAACTCCAGAATCTGCACAAATCAGATTAAAGGATCTTTATGATATGGGTGTTCCTTGATTTTAGGAAAAGATAAGAGTTTATCAGCAAGCTTAAATATTTGGCATAATCCTCATAAAGCATTCAAGATGCCTTCACGCACACGAAATCATTACATTATAATTTCGTAGATTTGTGAATGATTTACAATAAATTCTCAATATCATGCCATGATGCTGTCATGTTATGGACTACAGACTTTACAACAATACAAAACAATATGTATTTATGCATTATGTCAGCACCTGGGATAGACCTGATCAGAAGATTTCAGACACAAAAAACTACACATAACACATTCATCAGCACTCCAAAAAACATACAAAATAGAACCATTATGGAAGTAAAAGGAAATTGGTTGAGGGTAATGATCAGTTTAAAGGTTTCTGTCCCCCTTTAACAGCCACTAAGCATTTAAAGAATTAATTTGTATGTAATGAAAATAAGAAAAGCCTATATTGCTCTTACATCAAAAAGTAGAATAGAAATTTCATAGAAATTTCACATATATTTTAAAGTATTAAAAACATATATCTTAATATCTGAAATCAGCAATCATTTTTATTCTGTAGTTTGTAATGTTACAATATATTAATAATATATTTCAATATATTTTCACAATGTTCCATTGTCACACAACGCCTAGTTGACAAGCTATTCTTGAACTGTAGCACAAATATTGACTGGTCATCAGTGTAATAATTAACACTGCATTCTTGTAATGTGCAGATTTAACAGTTAGGTTTAAGGTTTTTAAAATTCTAATTAATGTGCAGATTTAAATTTTAATCTGCAGAGTGTAATAACTTACTGAGGACATGAAGAAACCTGGGAAACCTACAGCCAAAAGGTCTGCTCAAGTGTTTTTAAGTTTATTATCCGCTTTTGTCGTTGCACCTGAATTCATTTACTCAGAACACAAAATAAAGTGCAAAATATATTATTTCCTGTAAGGATTTCAGAAGATGTGTAGGGTCCTTGTCACTAAACAAGTCCAGGGGTAGATTCCAATCGCTTACTTTATCTGTCCTCTTCTCCGCGACTGACCTGAAAATCAATCGAGGTTCGCCATCTTTAAGGACATTCCAAACCGCTAAATGCTCCTTGGAGGAGCGAGGAAGCTCCCGGAGGATGCTTCAGTGTAGCCTTTGCGGAAGCCTATTCTCGGAACGCGTGACTTGTATAAATTATCCACCACTTTCCACATCTGCCACGTCGCAGGCACACCCCTACCCAAATGCAATTTTACCGTTCCTTTCCATTTATTATAAAGAGCATAAGCATAATGACAGTCATTCTTTATATCTAACAAAAGTAACGTTTATTCATGAAAAATAAGTTTAAAAGCATTATAGTTCAGCACGTAAGCATATTATGACGCTGGCGCTTGATTGAGCAAGGACGTTCACATTACAATCACATTCCTCATGCATGTTGCCTCGATTCCTTCGTCCTCATATCAGATCCTTGTATCCTTTCCTCGTGTCCTTCATTGGGCGGAGCTAAGGAGCGAGGAAAGGACGTGAGGAAAGAATGGAAGGAGTCAAAATAAGCGATTGGAATGAACCCCAGGACAACATCAGCTCTATTTCTATCCTATGGATGTCACACCTCACAAGTGTTAACTGACACATACAAACAGAGGGCATCTTATACAAGCCTCTAAAGGAGCCAATTTCTTTATCATGTACATAATTTGTCTGCTGAAAAATGAGTGACAGGAAGACTAGGGCAATATAGATTAATCTTTCCATTTAAATATTTACAAATACATGACATACCAGAAAATATAGTATATCTGAAGGCAAACATGTAGAATACTAGAGAAAACATCTACATTTCCTGGTTCTGCTTCTATTCAGAAGGTCACAAAAGAGAGCAAACAGAACTTGGGACAAGGAAGAACATTTTTTGATTCAATAAGACACAATAACATTTGTGACCTGGGTCAGTCATTTTTCCGGATCATTTAACCAAGTGTGATACCATTTGCCCAAGGTGTGTCTGTACACGCACACCACTTAGGCTAGTGAGAGACATGTTTCTGTTTTCTACACTAGGGGAGAGCAAACCGGTTTTTTCCCATAATGCTTTGTTGTCGGTGACACTCGACACTGAGAATGGTCGTCCAAATTTATACATTTTTTTTTAAATAGTACAAGCAGGTGGATAGATATGGATCTGCTCTCAAGGAACAGGAACTGACATTAATTCAACAAAACCTCCACTTTCTTGTGAACAATCTGACCAACTGCATGCCTCACTTGTTGATCCCATTCATTACTATTGTGGAGCTACCCATTATTGTTTAAAAAATACAGGATTAGAATGGTTACACAGGAGATTCAAATACTATGAAGGTAATGTGTGTTTGTGCAGCAGCAGTTAGGAGAGAATCCAAATGAAATGGAAAAAAGCCAACTCCCATGCCATCCTTACAGGACTTGAATTTGTAGAAAGGCACATGGGTTAGAGAGAGAGATTGCCATGTTTGTATATACTTGCACTACATGTTTGATTGAATCCTTCGCTGAATTCAGAGTTGTCAAACAATTGTGCCAATGCGTTCCTTGAGACCAGACCCCCCCTACGCCAGTGGGCTCCAGTGACAATCAGGGATCCTCACTGCAAGGATGAACAGTGGATGAACATAGCAGTCTCACTTCTGTACCAATTGGAAGAGTGTGGGTAAATAAAACAGGATTAGAAATATTGAGAGCAACGTGTGTCCTTGTTGGCGGAAATGGGAATGGCAAAGGAGGAAAATGCAGTTATAGTATATCATATCCCAGCCAAGCATAAGATGAGAGGAGAGAAGACGGGAGAGAGCAGGACAAAAAAGAAACACAATGTTCCGGTGGCTTCTGTGTGGAGGTTACACCTTATAATTTGTCACATGCAAGGTAACTGGCTCATCATTCAAACTGTCTGCTGGATATTATTTTTAATAATATTCTTTTGTGATGATCTGTCTGTTTATGACTGTTCCTTGAAAATCGAACGTTCTTCATTCTTTTTCATAGTCCAAGTTGGAATCTAATGTAATGGTGCGTAAAAGTGATAATTCAGCATTAGGCGTTGATTCAGGGATATACATTAAAACAGATAGAGCAGATATTTAAAGTATTGTGGCTGTAAACAGGTCCCTATTTAGTTTTTCTTGTTTGTAATGCGTACGCCTATGTGTGTTGTGTTCATAAAAACACACAGTATTTATAAGACAGTGGGTGAGCCAAGTGTAGGTGGATTCGGGAGGGGGTGGGTTGGGAAGTGAGGCAAATCAAGTCACAGCACTGCAATGCGACATCAAGTTTAGCAAACGATCTTCAGGAAATAGGTGGTTTATTAACTCCAGAATCTGCACAAATCAAATTAAAGGATCTTTATGATATGGGTGTTCCTTGATTTTAGGAAAAGATAAGAGTTTATCAGCAAGCTTAAATATTTGGCATAATCCTCATAAAGCATTCAAGATGCCTTCACGCACACGAAACCATTACATTATAATTTCGTAGATTTGTGAATGATTTACAATAAATTCTCAATATCATGCCATGATGCTGTCATGTTATGGACTACAGACTTTACAACAATACAAAACAATAAGTATTTATGCATTATGTCAGCACCTGGGATAGACCTGATCGGAAGATTTCAGACACAAAAAACTACACATAACACATTCATCAGCACTCCAAAAAACATACAAAATAGAACCATTATGGAAGTAAAAGGAAATTGGTTGAGGGTAATGATCAGTTTAAAGGTTTCTGTCCCCCTTTAACAGCCACTAAGCATTTAAAGAATTAATTTGTATGTAATGAAAATAAGAAAAGCCTATATTACTCTTACATCAAAAAGTAGAATAGAAACTTCACATATATTTTAAAGTATTAAAAACATATATCTTAATATCTGAAATCAGCAATCATTTTTATTCTGTAGTTTGTAATGTTACAATATATTAATAATATATTTCAATATATTTTCACAATGTTCCATTGTCACACAACGCCTAGTTGACAAGCTATTCTTGAACTGTAGCACAAATATTGACTGGTCATCAGTGTAATAATTAACACTGCATTCTTGTAATGTGCAGATTTAACAGTTAGGTTTAAGGTTTTTAAAATTCTAATTAATGTGCAGATTTAAATTTTAATCTGCAGAGTGTAATAACTTACTGAGGACATGAAGAAACCTGGGAAACCTACAGCCAAAAGGTCTGCTCAAGTGTTTTTAAGTTTATTATCCGCTTTTGTCGTTGCACCTGAATTCATTTACTCAGAACACAAAATAAAGTGCAAAATATATTATTTCCTGTAAGGATTTCAGAAGATGTGTAGGGTCCTTGTCACTAAACAAGTCCAGGGGTAGATTCCAATCGCTTACTTTATCTGTCCTCTTCTCCGCGACTGACCTGAAAATCAATCGAGGTTCGCCATCTTTAAGGACATTCCAAACCGCTAAATGCTCCTTGGAGGAGCGAGGAAGCTCCCGGAGGATGCTTCAGTGTAGCCTTTGCGGAAGCCTATTCTCGGAACGCGTGACTTGTATAAATTATCCACCACTTTCCACATCTGCCACGTCGCAGGCACACCCCTACCCAAATGCAATTTTACCGTTCCTTTCCATTTATTATAAAGAGCATAAGCATAATGACAGTCATTCTTTATATCTAACAAAAGTAACGTTTATTCATGAAAAATAAGTTTAAAAGCATTATAGTTCAGCACGTAAGCATATTATGACGCTGGCGCTTGATTGAGCAAGGACGTTCACATTACAATCACATTCCTCATGCATGTTGCCTCGATTCCTTCGTCCTCATATCAGATCCTTGTATCCTTTCCTCGTGTCCTTCATTGGGCGGAGCTAAGGAGCGAGGAAAGGACGTGAGGAAAGAATGGAAGGAGTCAAAATAAGCGATTGGAATGAACCCCAGGACAACATCAGCTCTATTTCTATCCTATGGATGTCACACCTCACAAGTGTTAACTGACACATACAAACAGAGGGCATCTTATACAAGCCTCTAAAGGAGCCAATTTCTTTATCATGTACATAATTTGTCTGCTGAAAAATGAGTGACAGGAAGACTAGGGCAATATAGATTAATCTTTCCATTTAAATATTTACAAATACATGACATACCAGAAAATATAGTATATCTGAAGGCAAACATGTAGAATACTAGAGAAAACATCTACATTTCCTGGTTCTGCTTCTATTCAGAAGGTCACAAAAGAGAGCAAACAGAACTTGGGACAAGGAAGACAATTTTTTGATTCAATAAGACACAATAACATTTGTGACCTGGGTCAGTCATTTTTCCGGATCATTTAACCAAGTGTGATACCATTTGCCCAAGGTGTGTCTGTACACGCACACCACTTAGGCTAGTGAGAGACATGTTTCTGTTTTCTACACTAGGGGAGAGCAAACCGGTTTTTTCCCATAATGCTTTGTTGTCGGTGACACTCGACACTGAGAATGGTCGTCCAATTTTATAATTTTTTTTAAAAATAGTACAAGCAGGTGGATAGATATGGATCTGCTCTCAAGGAACAGGAACTGACATTAATTCAACAAAACCTCCACTTTCTTGTGAACAATCTGACCAACTGCATGCCTCACTTGTTGATCCCATTCATTACTATTGTGGAGCTCCCAATTATTGTTTAAAAATTACAGGTTTAGAATGGTTACACAGGAGATGCAAATACTATGAAGGTAATGTGTGTTTGTGCAGCAGCAGTTAGGAGAGAATCCAAATGAAATGGAAAAAAGCCAACTCCCATGCCATCCTTACAGGACTTGAATTTGTAGAAAGGCACATGGGTTAGAGAGAGAGATTGCCATGTTTGTATATACTTGCACTACATGTTTGATTGAATCCTTCACTGAATTCAGAGTTGTCAAACAATTGTGCCATGCGTTCCTTGAGACCAGACCCCCCTACGCCAGTGGGCTCCAGTGACAATCAGGGATCCTCACTGCAAGGATGAACAGTGGATGAACATAGCAGTCTCACTTCTGTACCAATTGGAAGAGTGTGGGTAAATAAAACAGGATTAGAAATATTGAGAGCAACGTGTGTCCTTGTTGGCGGAAATGGGAATGGCAAACGAGGAAAATGCAGTTATAGTATATCATATCCCAGCCAAGCATAAGATGAGAGGAGAGAAGACGGGAGAGAGCAGGACAAAAAAGAAACACAATTTTTTCCGGTGGCTTCTGTGTGGAGGTTACACCTTATAATTTGTCACATGCAAGGTAACTGGCTCATCATTCAAACTGTCTGCTGGTTATTATTTTTAATAATATTCTTTTGTGATGATGTGTCTGTTTATGACTATTCCCTGAAAATTGAACGTTTGTCATTCTTTTTCATAGTCCAAGTTGGAATCTAATGTAATGGGAATTCTAAGAGATACTCAGAGTGGTGAGTGGATGCTGGATTGGTACATAGTATTCAAAGAATCATATACAGTAGAAGAGTATATCTTAGAGTGGAAACCTGTATGGGAAAGAAACCTTAAAAGGTTATGTATTCTATGGGAAGAAACTTTAAATAGAAAAAAAATTGTACACACAGACTGTGGGGAGCTATAGCTAGGACTGCTATACCTATGAGCCCACAAACTAAAAACCAGATGTATATCAGCGGATAAAGATTTAATCCACCCTCCCCCCCCCCACCACACCCAATTTTCCACTGATTCTCCATAAATGTCCAGCCATGGCTGTAAATCTGTGACCCATGGCAACTGTAAACATGTTTGCAATAGTTAATATATAATCAAAGCTATAGTAAAACCATTTAGTCGTGCCAAACTTCCTGTTGCAAAAAAGAGTTCATTGGCGTACACTAAAAATAGGAAACATATTTTCTCTTATCTTTAGGATAAGGAAAAAATGTAGAATGGCGTCATCTAATAAATGTTTTCATAAAAGCCTGGATGTCGTTTCAGCTATTACGTTTCATCATTATTATAATATTTCATAAAAACAGCTTCACCTGGAGTACTGATTCAATGCGATGCAAATATACAAATTCAGAAACTTGTCACTCATGCTTTACAGGACTTGATTCAACCCATTGTTCTGATGAATCTGAGACAGGGTCTGATTCATCAAAAGAGTCAGGGTCTGAATCATCCTGTTTCATTTAAAAATGTGTAACCTCAAGACAATTAAGCACTGGGCGGAGAAATTTGTGAAGATGGCATATATTTAGTTATTGTTCCTTAGAATGTTTTGTATCCCTCATGCTTATGTACCACTGTCCGATCTTTGAGGGTTTAAACGGTTAAGGATCCTAGATTTGAATGATTTTTTCCATCAACCCATGATGCCCATTTGTATTAAGAGCCAGAGCCGTGGGTAAGCACGATTCCCTCGAACTGTCGAGTCGACTCAAGACGACTCAGCATAAAGAGTCGTTCAAAAATACTGATTCGTTCGCGAACTGCACATCGCTAGATACATAACGTATGCTTAGAGTGGCGCGCATCTTGCGCGCAAGCCGGATTTAAAGTTTGTTTTCGTTGGATAGTCAAAACCATAACGGGTTGTAAGTAGTAGTACTGGGTCCTGACAAGCAAGGTATATATAATCTAAAAAGAAAAGGGAGACTTTTGATTTTGTCTGTCTGATAATGACCCGTTTAGCGAACTGTTTTGTAAAAACTCCATTGACCGCCAGTCATTCAATGAGCGCCTGTTGTCTGTCTAATAATAAGTTCCAAGTGCGGATGTTCCAGGCCCGAAGTTGAACCTCTTGCTCCGCCTACCCTTTTTATGGGGATGATACAAGGAGGGAATTCAATTAAATTCAATAAACTTTATTAGTCAATAGCACTCTGTCAATCCTGTTGAGTCAACGCATGCGTGCATCATTCACAAACTAGGAGATAGCATGTGAAAAGATGTGGTCATTCAAACTTTAAAGGTCAAATAATAAAAATGGCCTAATGGAACAACGTATCATTTTCAATTCATGTTTTAAAATGTTGACAAATAATTACACTCCAGAAACGACATGTGTATACTTTGTTGTAAACTTTATTTTAGAAAATGTACAGGTTTTTAAAATGTTCACTGCTGCTACAGATTTCTCTACGATTCACAAACAGACATTTACACCAAGAATGATCATTTACAATAGAGAAAGGGGGGATGAATATATAAATGCAGATAAAAAATAGAAATATGTTGACGTTGAAAATAGCCTACATATAGCATTTTTACAAACCTATCCAGACATGTTTGCCCTGTCAATGTAGGGTATATAATTTATATGTTTGTGGGTCAGATGATGCCAAATGAGTAATAGTACTAATTTGTTAACAAAATAATAGTTATCTTATTTGCAAACAGAATTTTGTGAACACAAGAATGTCTAGGCTCTGTAGGACCAGGCTCTGAAATCTAAATATTCCAAATAAATAAATACATCAATAAATACATAATAATAATAATAATACATTTTATTCATGCTGCGCTTTTCAAAGATCCCAAGGCACTGGATGCAGACAATTGTTCAAACATACCCTGTAGTGTAGTAATTGCAACACATGTGAATATCAGATTATTTCCACTATAAATTATTATTACTATTATTGTTTGATGTGGCACATACAGTTTCACTGACCACAATCTCTTCACATGCTAAGATGAAAAAACACAGGGCCAAGTTGCATTAAATAATGTAACAAGTTAGGAAAGGATAGCATTGCTTTGGAATAGAGCTAGTTTAATTAGTGTGAGCTACGATAGGCAATATTGTTAGTTGTAACTTGGCCACATTTTTATATCAATACTTTTAAAGGCAGGCCTAGTTTTTGCAAGTTGGAATTAAGGATTTACAGACCGTGCTTTGTAGGCTATGCGTAATTCACTTTCTTTACATTGAAAATGTATTTTTTGGTGAGATCATTATATACACCATACAATGTCTAGCTAGTTCTTGTTTTAAAGAGGAAACACACCATCACTACCCTACACACTGGCAAAGCAATAGATATTTCAATTGGTGTTCTATTTTTATCTTCTCCGCATCTTCAGAGAGCGGAGTAAAACATTGTTCAAGCAGGGAAACAAGGTATACAGAACATTGAGAAAAGCATTTGTGTGGGAAGGTTGGGTATTTGTATTGGGATGTATTCAAGGTGTATGGAAATGGAGGTGGACACCCACTGCATTGAAGGAGCTTAAACATTGTTGTAAGACATTAATGGATTGGTGAAATGGCCTCTTTCAGTAGTTTGAGAGCTGGAAAGACAAAATTCACAAAACCTACAATAAACTATTGGAACACGGGCACAACAGATTTGCAATAGACAGAACAATAAACCAACAAAGTATGAAAGTAGCCAAAAAAGTAACACAAAGCTTATATTATTGTGTTCTTGGTGGACATTTTCAACAGCAAAGTTGGATAGCCTGAAGGTGGACACAACGGCGGAAGTTGGGAGTCAAGTTTACCGTACCCTTGTCCACAAAAAAGGTTTCCTGTGTGATCCAAAGTTCTCAGGGCGTGGCTGATATGGATTATCTGACTCACTCAAGAGTATGACGACAATGGCATTGCTACACTTTTGCTGGGTTTCAATTGCCTTACAAAAGGTGTGGCAAGTATTGCTGTAATACCTATCGCTCCAGCCTCCCACACACAGAGAAGTGCCACTTTATTATTCCACAGTCCAATATTAGACTCAATCTAATTCTGTCAAGAAGCCACAGCATGCTATAATACCAATTTTGGAATAATATCTGTTGCCCTCAAAGAAAAAATGTATTTCTAGGTCTATCGATTAATGCAGTATCTTAAATCATGCTCCAATTATTTCATGTTTGTTGCCCCCACCAGTCTGGGGGGCAAATTTGTTCCCGATGACTGGAGTTTCTCTTTGTCCAGAAAGGTCTGGAATCTACCATTAGTGGTGCTAGAGGTCAACTTGCGAAACGTTGAGTCTCAGTGTAGCAATGAGCCCCACAGTCTACTTTTGAATCTTGAATATGCCAGTGCCAGAAGCCTCAGAACACAGCAATCCATTGGCAGGGTTGGGGGAAGGGGGTTCTATTGGAGGGATTGTCTCTACTCTTTATAGCATCATGTACAAGCAACTCCTCTGGTTGATCGGGTGCCTGTCATATGTTGAACAAGCACTTATGATGCAATGACAATGCAGCTCAGCCGATGCAGTATGACGTGAAATGAAGCAACAGCTGGAAGCATGTGCTGCCAGTACAGAGACAGGCCAATAAATATAACTTTGCTTTCTAAAATTGGAAGAAAATAAACAAAAATCATGGATAAAAATAGGCTAAAAACATATTTAAACATAACCTGCATGAATGCTGTGTTCATGGACTTGCAAGGAAGATGTGTGGTATGTATTTTGAAAACAAAACAATGATTCAATGTTTCTTTGGTCAGATGAAAGAAGAATTGAGCATTATGAAGATGTTACTGAGTGGTACATTTGGTACCAAGAAGGGAGTAGGGCAGGGGTGGGGAATCTTATCCTAAAAGGGCCGGTGTGGGTGCAGGTTTTTGTTTTAGCCCAGCACTAAAAAGATTGTTACTTATCTGAAAATGCCCATATCTATCATTAGGGCAATACTTAAAAAGTTCAAAGCAACTGGAACTGTTACAAACTTGCATGGCAGATGACCCCACACACAGTGAGGAGGATGGTAAGAGAGGCAAAAAAAAATCCACAAGGATCACTGTTGGAGAATTACAGAAGAAAGTAGCATCTTGGGGTCATCAAGTCTCCAAAACTACCATTAGACGTCACCTCCATGCCAACAAATTATTTGGAAGGCATGCCAGAAAAAGGCCTTTCCTGTCATTTCACTACAAACGTAAGTGCCTGGAGTTTGCCAAACGCTACTGGAACGTTGACTGAAACTATGTTCTATGGTCAGATGAAACAAAAATTTAGCTTTTCGGCTCAAGGTGGGTTTGGTGTAAAAAAAAAAAAGATGGCTATACCGAAAATAACCTGATCCCCACTGTTAAGTATGATGGAGGTTCTGTGATGTTGTGGGGCTGTTTTTCCTCCAAAGGCCCTGGGAACCCTGTTAGGGTGCATGGCATCATGAACTCCATGAAATACCAGAAAATTTTAAATCTGAATCTGCCAGGAAACTAAAACTGGGTCGTCGTTGGATCTTCCAGAAGGACAATGATCCAAAACATGCATCCAAATCAACAGAAAAATGGTTAACTGAACACAAAATCAAGCTTCTGCCATGGCCATCTCAGTCCCCTGACCTAAACCCCATTGAAAACTTGTGGGCTGAGCTGAAGAGGAGAGTGCACAAGAGAAGACCTAGGACTCTCTCCAGATTGGATGATCTGGAGAGATTCTGTAAAGAGGAATGGTCTCTGATTCCTCGCTCTGTATTCTCCAACCTTATTAGATGTTACGGGAAAAGGCTCAGTGCTGTTTTATTGGCAAAGGGAGGTTGTACAAAGTATTAACGCAGGGGTGCCAATAATTGTGGCACATGTGGTTTCGTTAAAAATAATTCTTTCTTGATGAGAGATTTTTTTTTCTCATAATAAATTTACTTCAATTAAAGGTTGGATTTTTCTTATTTTTTCAGTGTGAGATTAAGCTAATTCACCACACGGTGAATTTTTTTATAACCCTTTTACTCATCTTTACCAGGGGTGCCAATAATTGTGAAGGGCACTGTAGCTACCTAGTTAAATATATCACATTTCGCCTATTTCACATTATAGATTATATATAAATTATATTTATTCAGAATAAACTTAATTCCCCACACAACAACAGCCCAGATTTTTGAGCACTTACCAAGATTTTATAAAGCCGTGGCTGACGTGGGTCATCCAGGTAAGCAGGGTTCCACACAAACTTGCAGTGTTTGGCAGCATTGGAACTACTGGCCTCATTTATTTTGGGTACCCCCCTCCTCCTTGGCACTGGCTGTGCAAAGGCACTATTGAACAGCAGGGGTGTCAACATTAAAGAAAGATGATATCTTCACTGCGCTAATGTTACTCCATCTTTTGTGGAGTAGAAAGCCATCTTTTGTTTTGAGCAGTTTATCTAGCACACCAATGCAGCAAAGCAGCTGATTCACTTGCAGTGTAGCTGTATGACTACCTCCTGTCCTGCTTCAGTGGCCAGCCCAATGGGGTGACAAATCAGTACGGCTGAACAGATAGATCAGAATACATATTACAATAATGGAGAAAAAATATGATACCGTTTTTTCTCCTCAATTAAAATGTGAAATTTGTATGTATCGTCACATTTTCAATAGGCTGCCTATTGGTTTAGACTTTAATTCCACATGTCATACCCAAGCATCATTGCAACAAAACATAGGGGTCTAAATCTTTAATATTCACAAACTCAGTAATGAAGAGTTCTACTAAAGCATATACTTTTTTTTTAAAGGATATCACAGGCCTGTACAGTAAGACAATGGCAACTTCAACCACCTGAGTGAGTGCTAATCACACTGAATAATAATTCAGTTGAAATGGAGAGGGAAAAATGTATTTAGCCTTTCCGCAATTACCATTGATCATATTCCTACTGTAGGACTATTTTTGGAATATCATTATAACTAATTTCATAACAGTTCCAAGTACCACTTCCTTGAGCTCACAATGACTCAGCATACAACTTTTGGACCTATTTGATACAGACGTCACTTCCTGGGAATTTTTTAACAGCTTCACGGGGAAGAAATTGAGATGGTGCCACTGGGTAAACATTAGCCGATAAAGCACAAACATCATGTGGAACAGGTGTCAACTTGTAACAGATTCAATAAATGCAAGTAGAGTTCCGTTGTTTGTTCAGGTGCACTGTTGGTCATTTTAAAGGGTTTGGTATTTTGAGGGGGCAAAACAATATACTATATATGTACTATTATCCCAATTTCAGAAATGCCCACACATACAGAATTATATTACCCTTTCAGCCATCAAACATGCACACACACACACACACACATACGAAACACAAATAAGGGCAGGTCTAGTGTATGAAAGGTATCTCTGTAACTAAATCCGTAACTGATTTCATTGTCAGGCCCTCAGCTCTCAGACAGTCCTGAAGAACTAGAAAATGTGACTTCACTATCTGGGGGTCAATTGAAGGGTATAACCTTCTATTTAACCAGGAGAACACACCTTTAGCACAGAAAATACAGCTATTATATCACGTATAAGGCCACCAGTTTGTTTCCATCATGTGTCCTGCAGGGATTTAACCCCTTCTCTCGCACCACCTTTTTGAACACAAGACCAGAAATAAAATGGTTAGCCTACTGTTCTTGAACCCATTTGACCACAGGCATAACCCTGGGCTCTTCTGTAAGGTAACTCTTGGGAGTTTGTGTTCGAAGGGTCACAATTACTGAAACAAAGTAACAGAAGCTCAAACACAGTGGAAGTGTTTTTTTTTCTTGTCTAAAATTATTTAGAAATTTTTGCTGAGATAAGGATACCGACTTTATAATTATTTGTGTTGTCTGTGGATTTCCACGGAACACATAGAACATACATAGTCGTTTTAAGTGATGCTGTTTTATGTCATGTTACAAAATAAGGAATAAGGAACCTTTGTCATTATGCTATAACGTTGGGATCGGAAAATAGTTTGTAAAATGTTAAATGTTACTACTCTCGTTTTTAATTTGGGCACTTCTCACTGCTTCTAACAAAAACTAAAATGCTCCTGTTCATTTAAAAATAATGCAGCATGTCTACGATAGTAAGTAAATGGTAAATGGACTGCACTTATATAGCGCCTTACAATGGCCTCTCACTCACCCGTTCAAACACACATTCAAACACCAATGGCGGCAGCTGACATGCAAGGTGCTAGCCTGCTCATTGGGAGCAATTTGGGGTTCAGTGTCTTGCCCAAGGACACTTCGACATGTGGACAGGAGGAGCCGGGGATCGAACCGCCAACCCTGTGATCAGCGGACGACCCGCTCTACCTCCTGAGCCACAGCCGCCCCAAACTGAAGTAATCAAACTGAATTTAACATGAGTGTCACTTGTAACTATTTCCATCAATCATTGCCTGTGCCTAATTAGTGGTAATTACTTTGTCAACTTACATGTATATGATTGAGGTGGTGGCAAATGGGATAATTGTTTGAGAAGTGTTTGACAATTGTTCGACAAAGAGGCTATTGCGCCCTCTAGTTGGCCAACGACTGACATACCATGCTATTGCACCCTCTAGTAGGCCGAGGACTGACATACCATGCTATTGTGCCCTCTAGTTACCCGAGGACTGACATACCATGCTATTGTGCCCTCTAGTTACCCGAGGACTGACATACCATGCTATTGTGCCCTCTAGTTAGCCGAGGACTGACATACCATGCTATTGCGCCCTCTAGTTACCCGAGGACTGACATACCATGCTATTGCGCCCTCTAGTTACCCGAGGACTGACATACCATGCTATTGCGCCCTCTAGTTACCCGAGGACTGACATACCATGCTATTGCGCCCTCTAGTAGGCCGAGGACTGACATACCATGCTATTGCGCCCTCTAGTAGGCCGAGGACTGACATACCATGCTATTGCGCCCTCTAGTTACCCGAGGACTGACATACCATGCTATTGCACCCTCTAGTTAGCCGAGGACTGACATACCATGCTATTGCGCCCTCTAGTTACCCGAGGACTGACATACCATGCGAAAGAACAAAGAGAAACAAACTGATGACTAATAATGAGCTTATATCTCAATAATTCTGCCATACTTACCCAGAACAGAGATTTCCCTTTTTCCATACCACAATACTCTGAATAAAAGAATTTCTGTTATTTGAGTCACCAGTTGGAATGTTTTTTTTGTTTTTTAAAACAGCGATGAAGTCCAGCATTAGTTGCATGCCCTCTGTGCAAACTGGGCATTATACATTACATACTATTTATTAATATGGAGGTAAAATCACTGTGTACTAAAGCTACTTATTAATTGAGTTTGCAACTGGTACAAGTTAAAATACCAGGTGGAAAACTGTACCCTTTAGCAAGGTACTCAGAATGAATTGGGCTATGTCTTATGAAGAGATATCCAGCTGTTTAAATCAGTGGAGGGGAACAAGGGCCACATCTGTTATGGGATTTCATGGCAACTAACCATCAGGTTACAAGACTAGTTCCCTAACCACTGTACCGCACAGTCCTTGTTATTGCATTCGTTCAGTGTCATTCTTTCATTTCAGCTTGATTTTCAGGTCCGAAAATCTGAATGATGATATTCATTTGAAGCACACATTGCAGAACTTCCACGCACATTCAAATGTACAAATTTACATTCATACGTAAACATTACACTGGGCATTTACATGCCACTAGTTTTGAGTTTAGGAAGACAGCAACAAATATTTCAACGTGTGCCACACTCATTCATGTCAAAGTATATATACAGCGCCCTCCACTATTATTGGCACCCCTGGTAATGATGTGTAAAAAGGGTTATAAAAAAATCACTGTTTGGTGAATTAGTTTAATCTCACACTGAAAAAATGAGAAAGATCCCAACCTTTAATTGAAGTAAATTTATTATGAGAAAAAAAAATCTCTCATCAAGAAATAATAATTTTTAACAAAATCATGTGTGCCACAATTATTGGCACCCCTGCATTTCTATATAGAATAAAGTAATCATGTTTAATATTTGGTCGCATATCCTTTGCATGCCATGACTTCCTGATGTCTGTGACCAAACAACATCAAAAACTCTTGATATCTTATTTTCTGGTACTCTTACAAGCGATACTACAACGTCTCTGCATTTGAATGGATCTCTATGGGAATTGGGGGGTGGGACTAGATTTAGCTGTAAATTATGCTGGAACAGTATGGAATACATGGTTGGCGAAATGGCTGTAAGTCATCAAGGGTCTGAGGTATCAAACGAGCCTCAAACTATCACTCTGCTGCCAGATATGCAGAAGATATGGCTGGATCACTTTAAGGGTTGTTTCTTCTGACAAATTTTCCTATTGAACTCTATGGAAAAATAAGTCAGGAGAAGAAACCCTTCAAGTTATCCATCCACATCTACTGTATTTCTGGTTGCAGAAGTACATCTCTGGTTTGAAGCACCACCGCCATCTAGTGACTTAAGAAACAAGGTGTCAAGCCTAGGTGCAAAACTGCCAGGAGGGATTACGGTTGAAACACTTCTAGCTGAAAATCAATTGAGAGCTAGATTCACCTAAGAAGACTAAAAATAATCTAGAAATGGCACTTGAGGAATCATTGAAATGGAGTACTGTTTTTCTGTTTCTAAACAGAATGTATGTATAGACTCATGAGCAGTTTTCCATTAAAAACGGTGTTCAAGTGATCAGAGAGCTATGCATGCAAAACATAGCTTTTGTCAGCAGGGTTTCGCATTTCTTCACTCCAATGAAAAGCTCTGGCTGGTAGTCGTCTACAACAAATTTTAGTCATCAACTTTATTGGAAGGGAATAGATTTAGTTCATGCATTTCATGCCACATTTAATATGTTGACAACTTTCTCTTTTAAGAGAAGGTGTGATTCAAAAAAACACCACTCAAACTGTTTGTAATAAAACTAAGTTGTTTTACTTGCTGTAGACTGTGAACCCGTGGTAAGACCTTGGTGCTTATGTAACATTCCATAATAAACGGAGCTATAAATCCTTGACCTTTATTTCTTCCGAGGTGTCAGCTTTTTGTCCTTCTTATGTAAAACTGGCTTGGCTTGTGAAACTGGCAAACATTTGCATTTGGTGCAGTTAAGGTGAGCAAACAATGTGGTTTATCAACAAGCTAGGATCACTGACCGCACGCTCAAGAGAAGTTTTGCTTTCCTACGTTTCTCATTCATCTATACACGGCACCTCTATAGTTACCGATAAGCAGTGCTCGACACTTACTTTTTTTCAGGAGCACATGTACCCCTAAGTAAAAAAAAAATGTATTGGGGTACAGCCAAAGTAACTAGCAACGTAGCCAAAAGGCTGACTACCAGCAGGGATTCGATTTTTTCCCATGCCAATCAGTGTAGTGGTAAGAAAAGGTGGGTAAACCTTAATTCTGTTGGCCTACTTCGCAGGTCATTGTCATCTTCAAACGACCACAATATTTTGTGACACCCCTGGTCAAAATGCCTTTTACAATTAATATTTAAGTGAACTGAAGCTAACCTGACATCTAAACTTATTAAAATTTTAAAGCAAGATTATTTTTTATTAAAAATTTTTACATTTTCAAAATAATAAAAAAAGGAAAACGGCCTTGTGCAAAAATTTGAGAACCCTGTGAGTTAGTACTTTGTAACTCCTCGGGCAACTATAACAGCTTGCAAACACTTCCTGTAGCCAGCTAAGAGTCTTTCAATTCTTGCTTTTGGAATTTTTCCTTTCTTCTTGGCAGAACACCTCCAGCTCAGAAATATTCTCAGCCTCCTTGCATGCACAGCATGTTTGAGATCTCTCCACGGATTTTCAATAATATTCAAGTCTGGGGACTGTGTTAGCCATTCCAAAACCTTCATCCGTCTTTCTTGGAGGTACTTCATGGTTGATTTCGAGGTATGCTTTGGATCATTGTCTTGCTGGAATACCAAACCTTTCTTCAATGTCTGGACTGACATTTGTTGAACATTAGCCTCTAGAATTTCTTGATATTTGGTGGAATCCATTCTTCCTTCCACCCGCACAATATTTCCTGTGCCCCCTGCTGCCACACAACCCCAAAGCATAATGGATCCACCTCCATGCTTAATAGTTGCCAAGGTGTTCTCTACAAATGCTTCACCCTTTTTTCACCAAACATACCTTCTTTGGTTGTGGCCAAAACATTATTCCAAAATGCTTCAGGCTTCTCAAGGTTTTCTTTTACATATTTCAGATGCTTTATGGCTTCTTTCTGGCAACTGCCATGTAGGTCTTTGTTGCTTAAAGTACATTGTATTGTTGTCCTGTGAACAACTATACCTGCGTCTGCTACTCTTTTTTGCAGCTCGTTGCAACTGTTCCATTTATCTTCCATTTTCTGATAATGTTTCTGACAGTGGAAGTAGGTAGTTTGAAACTTGAGATTTTTTTAAAGCCTTCTCCTTGTTGGTGGAAGTGAACTATCTTGATTTTGACATCCTTGGACAACTGTTTAGAGAAACCCATGGTTGTTAACACCAGACAGAACAGCCACTGCAGTCGGATGCTTTAGAAGGCATGGAGTGACTTCAGAATAAATAGTTCAGCCCTGGAATTATATACACCTGACCCATTGAAGCCCTAACGAGTAAATCACCTGAGTCCGGGCCTTAGTGATCATCTTCTTAAAAAGTAACAAACACAAAAAAATCCAAAAGGGTTCCCAAGCCTTTTTCCTTTTTTTATTATTTTGAAATTGTAAAAAATTTAAATAAAATGTAATCTTGCTTTAAAATTTGAAGAAATGTGTCACCATTTGGGTCAGGTTAGCTTCTGTTCACTTGGATATTAATTGTAAAATGCATTTTGACCAGGGGTACCCAAATGTTTGCACCCCACTTTATACGTCTTTAATTTACATGAAAATATCATACACTATCATTTCCTAGAGGTGGCTTGTTGCAGTTATACACCAAGCTCAAAAGAAAAAATAACTGATTCACGCATTTTAGTTCGTAGATTACAATTGTTAGCCATGGACCGTTTCCTACGGTACGTTTTTTTAAAACGCCGTAACGCTACCAAGATAATTCCACGAGCACAGGTACAAATAATGAGCACCATTGACTGACTTAAAATGATAAACAGGTGAGAGGCGTTTTGTGTCCTATCCCATTTATACAAAATCAAATCATCAAGGTTTTCTTTCTGCGTTTCTCCTGCATAAACATTACGAAAAAGGTGTGTGAACGCCAAATGCAAAATAAAACTGGGTCCACAGCGTTTTACCCTCCATTACATCCCGATACCAATCTAGTGCGCACATTTATTTGACGTTGTCAATAAGATTTGGGAATATAACACGTTGCTGCTGTATTTACATGTTTAATAATTTTTTTTGTTTACATTAGGCCTACTTTCACAAATGCTGGACCAATATGCGTCCGGCAAGAGGCTGCACCGGATCGAGTGATCAAAAACCGGACTGTCCGGCTCAAAGAATCTTGTGACAGCAGTGCTAACTAGTAAATCGATGCAAACGAGCTGCACAGGAACTTATTTTGGGACTTTTTTGGAGGGAGTTTATGAATTATCATTTTAAAAATCAGCCTGCATTGTGATTGTATGAAAATGGACTATACGTTGACCAAATTGTGTGCGTTGCGTTGGACTAACATTACCGTTTTATACTGCTGCTATATAAAAGAGCAATTTGCCTGCTCATTGGCACCCCCTACGATAACAAGCTATAGATGCAAGCCTCATTTTGGGGTCTCTGTACTGTGGAGCTCACTTCATAAACACCGTTGTGGTACTTGGAAGACGGTGCACTTGGCTGACTCAGATTTAAGTGATACCATAAGAATCTGAGCAGCGATACACAGTCACAAAAAACCAAGTTCATGGCCACACTTTAGGGCCTGAAATAATTCCCACTTGCATGGCCAGAGAACAGGATTACATTATGCTCAAGAATTGAGGCCTCTAATCACCTACATGATTCAGATTCAAGAAGGCAGCACATGCACTCATACCTACTGATAAGCTATCGCTCCAAACCTTAACACAAAGGTGATTTCATATATATGCCTCTGAAAACAAAGTGTACATTCTGCGTAAAATAACTTCTCCTTCTTCAACCATTCTGAAATTCAAGTTTGCATGGGAAATGAGCTGATAACAGATTTTTTATTGTTTTTTTCTTCTAATCATTTATAAATTCATTTAACAGGTACAGCCCTGCAAATCATGACACAAGAATCTAGAACAAAATAAGCAAATGACAAAAATAAGAGAAACAAAATATCTGCTACAAATTTGGTGTTGTGGTAATCAAAAAAAGTTGTACAAACCCTTTCATATCATGCATATTTGAGAAAGAAAAAAATCAAAAACACACATTTTTAGTGTTTTTTTTTGTACAATTTTGTAAACAATATCTGTCTAGATCATATTAAAACACATTATGGCAAGTAACAAAAAACATGAACAAGGAAAATCTATGTGGTAATTACAGACTGCAACACTGCTTGGCGTAAATGCTTTACAGAGCTAAAAAATAATAATAATAAAGTTTAACAAATCCATCTCTTTCCATTATTGTAAACACTGTTTACATAAAAAGATGTAATATGGTTATACAATATGTTTAATACATACTACAGTAATTCCGCTACATACATGAACACGTGTCCCTGGTTATGCTTAAACAGTGATATGAGGTATATAAAGGTCAATCCTAATTATTTTTCATTTTAAAAATGTAGCGCATGGTTTGAGTGGTCAGTCATTGTTCCCTATTATCTTACAGCTTTGCAGTCTCGTAGCCATTTTGGCTCTGCCAACATACAAAAGGGGATGGAGGAGGCTAATTCACAAAGGGAATAAAGGAAAGTTTGCTGCTTTATTTCAGGGACACTGAACCAATAGCACTGGAAGACAAAGCAATCACTGTTTGTTTTGACTAGCTGCAGTATTGCAGACAAATAATACTCGTGCTCACTTTTTCCTCTCCATTTTCTGAAGTATAAATAGGTCCAGTTGTTTAGGTCCAGTTCTTCACATTAAGTGGCCTATATTCATTTTGCAAATCCTCCACTTTGTCTCTCGATAACTACTTTAAAAAAAGAAAATACACTTTTGCATACGTTGGGGAGTCAACTATCAGTTGGCCTGCGGAGAGGTAGGTTGTGAATTACAAAAGCTGGTACCACTGTCAATTTTTAATATCCCACCTTCCTGTTAGAGCTGGTTTAATACTTAATAGAGGTCCTCATCCTCGATTCAAAGTTTTTCTGCATGTCTGACAGCATCCAAGTGATAACAGCAGCAGTGCCCCCTCAAACCCCTTGACCATAGCCATCCAAAACCATGAAAAATAACCCCCCCCCCCCGCCACCCTTGATAAAGCCTCCCACCCTACCAACACACCCGCCTGCCGTCCAACACATCATCTTAAATCAACGGCTCACTTTAAAGATCACGTCAGTTTTCTATTCCGAGCTGTCCACAATCTGACTGGGTTGTAATATCATACATTGCAAAAAGTGCTCATTGGATTCCTTAAGGAAAACAGAAGAGTGAGGAGGACAAAAGAAGATAAAAGCTCAGCCATCAGTGAGCAGTGCCTTATTCTCCACCCGCTGGGCGTGGGTTCCACCTGCTGGGCGTGGGTTCCACCCGCTGGGCGTGGGTTCCACCCTGGTGTGCATGCAAGTGACCTGTCACTGCAGCTACCACCACCCCTAAGCTTCTGCAAAAATGTTACATTTTCTACTGAAGGGGGCCACCGATGGCTGGACAAATGTGTCCAAGCACGCCCGTGTGTGCCAATGGTCTGTGTGCACCAGGGTACATGAGTGGGAGGGGCCGAGGCTTGGGCAATCGCATCTCCGCAACCACACGATTGCATGCATTTCTGACCCTTGCAGCTGCGTCGTTGCTTGCACTTCCAAGACGAAAGGACTTCCATGTTCCTACCTCCCTCCTCTCTAACCTTGCAGTCCCCCTGAACAATTCACTGTCTTATATATACTTATAAATATCTATGGCCCTTGTTCAAAGAAATGTGAGTGTTTCACATTGACAGAAGAGTACCATAATCTCTATATAGCTAAGTGGAAAGTGTTATCAGTGTAACCGAACAGGCAGCAGATTTGTTGCACTCATTTGTAAAGGAATAATCAAAGCGTCTTCTTTGTAGTTGCAAACTTACACCTCTAAAATGAGTGCTTGCTGCATCTCATAATAAAATTCTCCATATTACACTTTTTTTTCTTTTTCCTGAGTAATACTTTCAATTCTTGTAACAGACAATATCTATTTTTTGCTATTTCAAATCTGGGCTATTCCCTGCCATTATCTTTATTATTAATTAACGTTATTAATATCTTACAATTGTAACGCTGATTGCTAAAACATGAAGGTTCATTGAAAAATAATCAGGCCAGTCCTTAGCTACCCTCTATTTTCACTTAAAATTACTTTTCGATCAGACCTAATACTACCCTAATACAAATAAAACTGACTAAATACAGATTTTTTTTTAAAAAGAAAGAAATTGCATTTGAAGCCCATGAAGACTTCTCTTGGTAAGATACTGTATAAACATTAAATGGCAGTGTAATAATTAAAAGTTAACCTTGCTTAAAAAAAACATAAGAATAATAAAACACGAAGAAATTAAAAAAACAAGAGGGTGGGAGAAAAAAAAAACTTCCAACCAGGTCCGCGACCTCATACCTCACCTGTAACTTTGGCTTGTTGGGGTCTTGGATCCTGTACTAACTGGCTCATTGACATCTGCTAACAAACTTGTATACCCTGAGAATTCTGACACTGGAGTCCTTATTCTGTGGTCAACCTCTCCACTAGAGTCAGTGCTGAACACCAGGGGAACTCGGCTGCCCGACTTAAACTGGGAACCGAAGGCCTGGGCGAAGTTCTCGATCTGGTAGGGGGACCGGATGTCCACAACCTTGGAGGGGTCCAGCTGGGCCAGGTCATGTGGGGACAGCTGGTAGCCGGAAGCAGCGGCGCTGCTGCTTTTGGGCTGCCGGTCCTTGTGGCCAGCTAACTCCTGGGGCGCCATCTGGTAGGCAGGGGAGTGCTGCTTCTCGAGCTGGTCGGTGAGCTCCTGAGAGGGTGTCAGCTGCTGGTGGGTGGGCTCCAGGCTGCTCAGGTGGAAGGTGGGCTGGGAGGAGCCCACCAGCATCCCGAAGTGGGACTTTGGCAAGGAGTTAGACAGGGTTGAGGTAACGGATTGGCTGAAGCCACATTCCAGGGGGGACGTAGTGTAGACCTGCTTGTCGGAGAAGAGAGAGCCACTGGGGTGGGAGCTACTGGAGACTAGGCTGGGGAAGGGCCCACTGGGGCCCAGCGGGAAGGCGCTGCTGTGACTGGTGCGCTCTAGCGCCTGCAGGAGGAACTTTGAGTACTCGCTCATGATGACCGTCTTGTCTCCGGAGGAGCTGGGCGAGTCCTCATCCTGGCCCAGCTCGGGCGTTCCGGAGGATGGGTGGAGGTCCACGTGCTGGTCAGCAAGGTCGAAGGGCACATCGTGTGAGCCATCAGGCTTCTGGGAGTAGTGGTCAAGCAGGCTCTGCAGCACCTCGTCGGGGATGCCCGACTTGTCGTGCTTGATCTCCACCCCCAAGGACGAGGAGTCCAGCAGGTTCAGGGACGCCTCGTTGTCCATCACGCCCTGGATGACAGTCTGCTGTGGGGGCATGTGCACTGGAGCCGGCCCGTAGTCAGCACCGCTGTTGACCGCATGCAGGTACCGTCGCTTCTTCAGGAACTGCATGGCATCATCGTAGTTGCTGCTGGTGGGACCCTGCTTGGCCCCGGGGCCATGCAGTAGCCCCATATTGTCCATGCCTTGACCTCCAACTAGGTCCAGGCAACCTGCCTTCTGCTGCTGCAGCATCTTCTGCCCGTGGAGGCCACCAGGAGCCTCGCCCAGGGAGAGAGCGCCCTTATCGCCCTTGCGGCCGACTTTCTTGAACACAAGCTTGGGCGTGCGACCCTGCTGGACATGCATGCTCGGGCAGGGGAGGCTGCTGTTGGACGAGGCAGAAGGCATGTCCACTGCGTAGTCCTGCAGGCCGAGGCCTCCCGCCATCGTCGCCTCGGCAGCCTTCTTTTTCTTGCGCTCGCTGCCCTCGCCCACATTTTTGGACTTGCCCCTCTTGCGCCCGGAAGCACTTGCATTTCCCTGAGTGATTGCGTAGCTGCCCTGACCCATCTCTCCACCCTGGTCCAACATCCCCGGATCCAGTCCTTTCTTTATGGCTTCTCCACAAGTTCTTTTGTGCTTCAGTAATCGGTCCGTCCTGGAAAAATACTGCAGGGAGCAAGCAGGAGATGAGGTATGAAACAAGGTCTTTATCTGCAGTTATTCAAAAAAAAAAAAAAAAAGAAAACTCAGCCATTTCTCAGAGAAAATTACTAAATACAATTAAGCGCCATTAAGAATGAATGAGTTATGTCCACTGACTCACCTGTTGGCAGGTGTCACATTTGTATGGCTTTTCTCCACTGTGGGTTCTCTTGTGCCTCTCCATATGGTACTTCTGAATGAACCGCATGTTACACTGGTCACAGCTGAAGGGTTTCTCTCCTGTGGCACAACAACAAGATCAAGAACAGGCACATTCAACTATGGCAACTCAATACAAAAGAATATGAGCGATTTCAGAGAGAACACTGAGATTTTAACGGAGGGCTACTACACAGTGAAACGGTTACATAAAAAATACATGTATCAATTCAAAACGAGAACAAATCCACACCACAACACGGGGGGCTGTTGGCCAGTTCTGACCGTATTTCTGGGGTTCCATCAATCCCATAACTCACCGCTGTGTATCTTCTCGTGTCGTTGCAGGAGGTACTTCTGGATGAAGCTCATGTTACACTGACTGCACCTGAAAGGCCTCTCACCTGTGCCATCAAAAATACAAATTGCCATTCCTCACATTAATTGCACAGCAGTGGTATAGACAAAAACAAAACATATTTCCGGAATTTAGCAAGTCACTGAAAATTTGTGAGCATTAAATTTCTCACTGGTCAATTTCATTTTATTTTAAAAATTTCAGTGCAAGGAACAAATGGGAAGAGAGTGGGGGGTGTGGCCCTGAAAGCTTCTCACCTGTGTGGATGAGCACATGTCTGCGCAGGTGGTACGAGCTGCGGAAGGCTGCGTTGCAGTGCTCGCAGATGTGCGGCTTGGAGTTGGGAGAAAGGTTCCCTCCATCGCCGTCCAGCATCATGGACTGCGAAGACCACACAACAGGCTCAATGTTAGGGTGTGCAATTACCGGCCATTAACATGTCACTCGCCCCACACATGCTGTGGAAAACATTACCGGCAATGAAACGCTCTTGTTTGACTTGACTACTGTCCATTGCAGACCTTGCAGTTGGCATGGATACTTAATAATAAAAAAAATATTTTAAAAAGTCCAATGTTTGCACACCATAAAATTTTGTTGGGTGGCCTGTGTACGTACCTTTGAGGATTCCCCACGCTTCCTTCTGGCTTTCCCCTCCTGTCCATCACCATTGGACCTCCGCCATCTTCGCCCTGAGGTCTCCTTCTGCTCTTTCACCAACCTGCCTGACAGCTACGGGGGTGGGGGTGGGGGTGGGGGGGGGGTGTGGGGGATGAAGAGAAAGGCGAAAGTGAGCAGGCCGAAAATGGAGGAGGCGACGGGGAGCGCTAAACGGGCCCTTGTTCTCTTGAATTAATTGATGGCTGAGGGAGACTGCTTACAGGCAGCGCAATAAAAAAAAAAATTTATGGACCACTTCCATCTTCCTCCAGAGGTCATGCTGACATGGAGGGAGGTAAACAATGATGCGCCCGTCTTGGACACCTTGACTCGAGCACTGCAGCTCACACAGGTGGAAATGGAATTACAGCTATTCCTTGTGCAACACAGATCTGCTCTCCCAGGCCACAATGCAAATTAACTCATCGAGGTGGCTTGATATAAAGCCTTTTTTTTTTATTTTCCAAGCATGAATATAAACAATTTAACATGGGGAAAAATATATACTTTAATCCAGATGATACATCGTGTATCTTGTATGAATCCAATAGATATATAGTATATCTTGTATGGAAACAAACGGTAATGACTCGAAGGTAATTTCCTCTAAAATCAAGACTTGCGCTACAATGGCAAAAGTGAGCTTTTTTTTTTTTTTGCTTTCCCAGAGATCACTCAGAAACCATCTGGATTTCATCAGGGGAAGGACTAAAAATGGCCAATCTCTCATCACAAACGCTTCAGCTAAATCACCAAAGCTGTGTAAAGGATCATTTTAATGCTTTAATAAAACACCCAGAATCCCCCCCCCATTGTGTTCTGGCTATGGTTAGGTAAAGCCACGGAAATTGGCAACCAAGCACAAGTTGCTTCAACATGTCAAGTAGTTTCATACATTAGCAAGTCCTAAATCTAACCAGGCTCTCTTCAGGCTGACGAAAGCAAAATTACGTCATTTTGTTAGAGGAAATAAGAGATTTATACATCTCCGGCATGTTATAAATTTATGCTGCGGTTAGGACTATGCAACTAGTATTTAAAAACTTGTCACAGCTCTAGCCCTCTTAGAGATACCCTGTGTGCAGTGCAGGCTGATCTGGTGTTCTCCGGACATGCATGTCTTTGCACACAGGAAATTAAACAGGGCGATGCTAAAAATCTATTACACAATCACAGGAGATTGGGGGGAAAAAATTAAAAAAAATTAAATTCAAAAGTGCGTCTCAAAGACAAAAAAAGTATCAAAATGAAAGAAAGAGGCAACAAGTGAATTTATCGATTTTTCCAGATGCAAATGCTTATGGAGCACTAATCCTTTTCAATGTTCTTAAACTCTAGCTGATCAAGCATATAAAATAGGCATCATTCTAGCTGACCAAAACGGCCATTTTGGACAAACCACCCCCTGTCCGTCCCACACGGTCTTACATTGCTCAGGCTGAGGTCATGCACCAGAAGATTCTGGTGGTTGCCGAGCGACATTTCCAGCAGATCGGCGCTCTTCCCCGCGCCGCCTCCGTACAGGGGCATGCGGTAGTCGTGCTCCGTCACCTTCTCCTGCTTAATACCCATGGCGTGGACAAAGTTGGCGGTGAGGTCAGGTGAGTCACGCTCCTTCTTGAGGATCACCTCATGTGGCAAGGGTAGGTCCTGCATGACGGACTGGGCGGCGATGCGTGTGAAGCTGGTGACGGGCGGCAGGTGGCTGAACATGATCATGCCCGGCGCAAAGTTGGGTTCCATGCTCCCGTTGCGCAGGAACTCGTTGCCTAGCTTATCTTGAATAATACTCATGGTGATCTTCAGGCAGGAAAACTAACTGGAGCCAACGGGAAACATCCTGGTGGAGGAAGGATTGCAGGGGTTAGTAGGAGAAAGAAAAAAAACATAATAAACAACATGAGAACTACTGCAAAGGGCGGTAGCTGAGGTGGCCATCTTTAGGAATAGAAAAAAGTTGTCTTCCGGTTCTTTTTCATCATTACATTACATACATGGCTTTTATTTAACAGGATGTCCAATCCACAAACAAGAAATACTGATGTTCTATGGTAGGGCAGTGGGATGGACCAATGCTGGACGACACTCCTAACTGGGGGGGGTGGGGTTCACAATCTGTATTGACATGGTTTGGCATAAACATTGTACACAAAAATTAGTCCTGTAGATCCACATATGAGTTCACAGGTGCACCAAGAATTTGACCTCGTCTGTCTGAGTTAGTTTTCCATTCGGATATTTGGCACCACGTACTGGGCAGGAAGTGCTCTCCTTAATTGTATGCATGGTTGACCTACTTAAGCAAGTCTTTTTCCCTCCCTGAGTCTATGTTTTTGTTAGCAGACATAGGATTAAGCGGGCAGGGAACAGATCCACAAGTTTTTATTTTATTGTTTATTTTTTTTGTCATACAGCAATAGATCCAATTACTGGTGTACATTGCAAATTTCCATATAATAATCAAGGACATGAAATCAGAATAAATTTTCAGTAAGACAGGTAAGTGGATCCACAGTGGTTTTTGTAAAAAAAAAAAATTGCTTTGGTATTTAGACGTGTCGCACATCATGATGGATTATGGAATGATTAATTTCCTCCTCAACAGGATGACCAGAGAAATAAAACAATTATGTTAACTTCAAAACGTTCACCCACCCATAGGTTCCAAGCTATATGTGAACAGGTTCTATGACTCAACAGTCCCATTATGTACGGGCATTTAACCAAAAAACATTTTATATTGTCAATTTGTTGTTAGGTAACCCAGGGTAATATCTTTTGCAACTTATTTGAAATGGCACCACAGTTTCTATTAGTAATCTATAAAAGGTAAAGCAAGATTTTGACAAAAGTATATAAGCGGTTAAGAATCATTTTAATGCTGACATTACAGTGATGGAAGGACAGTGATACTTATCACAAAACACTGAAATCAAAAGTGAAGACTGGAGGTGCTTGCTCCATCATACCAGGACATTAAGATCAAAAACCACTTGGTTAGATGGTTAGACCACAAAACTCTTAACATTCAACCTTGTGTCCCAATGCATCTACATAGGTAGGGGATCAATACAGTCTAATTTTGAAACATTCCTCAAACAATGACAAAGCAAAAAATTAAAACTAGGGGAGAAAAACTAAAATGTTCGACTGCCTATTTCATCCCCGAGAATAGCGATTTATCCAATTATCTCCAAGTACCAAATATTAACTTTTATGTGAAAACTGCTAAATTTAAAGCTGAAATGTATAAAAATGGATATTCACTTGAATTAAACTGGAAATGTACAACCTTTTTGAAAACACTGTTACAAAACAGTCTAAGGGCAGGGGTTCTCAAACTCGGTCCTGGGGCCCCCCTGTGTAGGCTGGTTTTCGGTCCTGGGGCCCCCCTGTGTATGCTGCTTTTCATTCCAACCACAATTGCGATCAGAGAATTTTAAAAACGGTTAATTTTTCATTTTTCAAGTTTTCATGGATTATTTACCCTCTTAAGCCACATTATGTCAGAAAATAGCTATGCATGCCATGTAGAATAAATGTCCCATGTTCACATTTATCTTATTGTGCTATATTATACACTGGTCTAGGGGCAGACACCTAAATAATCTATCTTGTTTTGGGAGGGGGAGTTTGCTAAAACACCTATTCCTAGCCAGACTGTGATTTTAGAGCTCTGGAATTTTACTTTATCCAAAGCACAGCACAATCCATTAGTGTGCACTGTTACAGAAAATATGGGTCACATGACTTTACAGACTGTACCCAGACATCACTGCACTTTCAGCCAAGCAACATCTGCACAGCTAGTCCCACAGGTTTAAAATAAGACCGTGGCAATACAGCCTAGTCATAGTAAATGTCACGTGCTAGGCTGTACCTTACAACTACAAAGATTTGTGAGGGAATGTTGACAAAACTTACATTTTATACTATGTGTTAAAGTTCAGCTCTACATAGCAAAAAATGTAACAAAGACATGCTTCTGCTCATATATCAGTGGGATAAGACTGCATTCATATTCTTTATATATGCAGCCATATTGAAAATGGTATGATCCCAAGCCTTTAGCTTAGAAAATTTCCCTGAATTAGTACAGTTCTGGCAGGTTACATAATTGCTTCCCATTACTCATCAAAATGATTTTTTCTAAGCCTGTTATTAATATTACTGAAATTCAGTGATGTTATCTTACATTAAAAGAACAGACGCTTTAAATCCACCCAAAATGTATTTAAAATAGCTTGGCTGAAAAAAATCAAGATGCGACATTGATAGCTCAGATTAAATACCTGAAATCTATTTTGGACCTTACAACAAAATTCACATTGCTTTGCTTCACACCTTGACCCTCATTTGGAATGAGGCCTTGTATATTACAGGTGTTACGTACATACACACACAGTCCCAAGGGAATCTTTTCTGTATGTTTATTCTACGTGATTACAAGAAGGAAAATTTAAAAAACAATAATAAATCAAATCAGTTTTCCCTATACTTTTTGTTCAAAGGAGGAAATGCATTTTTACGATATTTTAACAATCCCATCTATTATATTATATATTTACACATTTATATTTTAAATTCATTTCCTTGTCTATTGTTGGCGGAGAGATGTATTGGGGTGTTTTTAGTGCTTAAAATACAGTCCACTTCGGATTATTTTTCATATATATGAATTGCAAATAATGAACTTCCATCAATTTAAAGTGGTTTCCAAAAGCCACAACTAACCTTTGCAATCAAAAACGACACGAAGTTCAATATAAAATATGTGTGTGTGTGTGTAACGCGTAAACTGCTTTAATTAAAGGTACAAAGTAACGATGGTATACTATCAGCGTTAACCAGTTCATTGCTGATCTTCACGGGTCACGTAGGCAAAAAGGACTTGAAAATGATGGACAGACTGATGGTTGATCTAAACGTTAGCTACAACCTAAATACCCGATGCAACTACCAGCTGCGTTTTAAATGTATTCTGTCAAAACGGTAACGTTAGTTTTAACGCTAATTTCGTTAATAAAGCTAATCTAACGTCGTCTTGGTTAGTATTTTCCGCCATATGTCACTATTCCCGGGTCCCGACTGATCTGATCGATCACACCCGTCTCAAGAATAGCTAACGTTAGCTGCTAAAGTCGATTGTCTGACGATCAATGGGTTTGTATTTAATTTAGAGGGAAATTTAGTTATGTGATCTAATCATGTAGCTAGTTCATGAACTAGCTTAACGTTAGCCAACTTAGAATACCAACTTACTTCTGTACGTTACACAATTTGGTAGCTAGCAATTCTGTAACAGACCGATATGAAGTTAGCTAACGTTATTAACTGGTTAATTTCCACCAGGGCCTTGGCTTTGCCGGTTAGCTAGCTAAGCGTGCAATAATATGATGTAGATGGGAGTAATTAGCTAGATAGCATTAGCTAGCTACAATATGAACAAAGTATCAAGAACGTTAGCACTAGCTAGCCGGCTCAAGCCAAATAACGTTACAAAGAAAAATACAAAGAAAAAGGCGGAAACAATAGTATAAAGGGTTTATTAATGTAATTACGTTATTCGTTAAGTATTGACCTTCTATATTCCTTCATTCGAGGGACAGTTAAAACCCTTATTCTGCATATTTATGTTCCTATTCATTACAAAGGGCCTAGCGATTCCTCTTGGTAAAATAAACCACAACATCGAGTAGAGGGCGCACATATTTTTTCGATCACTTTCATAATTTGAGGGGTACATGCAAAAGTAAAATAATAGCGAGCTAACAAAGCTTCCTTGACAAAAATCTCTCGCCAAATAGCTAACCTTATTCAGAATTGTGAATGTAATCGTAGGCACCGTCAACATATACACATCGGATTGGGAGAATGATCACTGCGGTAGTGCATCTACGCTTAAACAGTAAACCCCATAATAAACGGGCCATGCATGCAACACAACCGAAACAATGATGCTCGTCTGAGAGCGTATCGCGCTAGTTAGCATGCTAGCTAAACTGGAGTGATTCTCTTTGTCGATTCTCTGTGCCCTAGTCGACAGTTTTACGCATTTTCGTATGAACAAAACTCGGTTTTCTATCGCACTTACCAGAACATGACCGCTGCTGGCTCTCTCTCTCTTTATATTTTCCTCTCTTACTCTTTCCGTTGAGTCTTTAAAGCCCAAAAATTGTTCTCCTGCAGCTGCTGTTCTCCTCCATCTTGTCTCGGCGCGGGGAATTGTGGGCTCGCGCGGACGGGTCCTGAGAGGAGACAGACGAGAGCTATGATCTGGGCCAGGGGAGCAGTGGCCGACAATGAACTGCAGGCAGGGGACAGATGGCTGTGGGAACCTCCTTTCTCGACAAGGACAAATGAAAAGTTCGTGAGTCGCGGACTCCCGAAACGTAATTTCGACGTGCCCACCCATTAAGTTAGCAATAAAATGTGAATATCTTCTATTGCACAATATGAATTTTAACAACATATTTACTTCTTGTCAGAAAACATTTAGATATGGTTGCTTATAGTGCATTGGTGAACGTGACGTTAACCATTTTATTTCATTTTATTTTTAAGAGCAAACATGATTTGTTCGCAGAATTATTATAAGCAACAATTATTGCCTCTGTTCTGGGTGATCACTTTGAAACAAAATTTTCAGATTTGTAGAAGAATGTAGGCCTAAGCTATGTTACTAATTAGGAACTGTAGGCTACTTCTCACTCTGATTTATCTCACCATACATAGGCCTACACACATATAGTCTACCACACAATTCCAAAGCTATAGCCTTGGCTACATCTATTTATCTATCTATCTATCTGTCTGTCGTAGGCCTACCACAAATCTAAACTCACGCTGCGTTCCACACTACACCACAATTACTTAATTAAACCACAGTATTATCCTATTTAGTATCTCTTCATGCATTTGGAAACTTTTTATTTTTTATTTTATTTTTTTAAAATGCTCAAAAAAATGTACATGCTCTTAAAACATGGTGACAACAGTGTTTCAACCTACAGCTGTATCAATGTGTATGGCATAAATACAAACTACAGTACAGTTAGATATTGCTCATTTAATTTTACCTTAACATCAAAGTAGTTATGCAATAAGTGTGATAACATAAAGAGAACTGTTTATATATGAATTTGCATGGGAAAAGAACAAAATGTGTATGCAATTAAAGTAGTTTTACTCTGGAACAGATTTTTTTCCTGTAGATGTTTCTGTAGAATATGCTCACATCCCTTTTGGAGTTTAATAAAATAATTTAACTGGACATTTAATTTCTTAAAAGTAAATGTTGATAAAGTTCTCATTTTACACTGCTAAAGTATGTCAAATTTGATAAAGAATTAATTCCAGGAATAGTTTCATGCTAATTAGTATAGAACCTCGAGTGAATATATTCCCAGCTTGGGGCAAGACAATGTAGTAATGATGTGGGTTTCAGAGGCGGTAGCAAAATTACATCTTAAAGGCAACTGTAGAATGAATGTTACAAACAAACTTGTTCAGCTGGAATGTCATTCGAGAGTTATGCAGACATCATTCACAAAAATGAACAGCAGCTTTCATAAAACACAATAAGCCCGATCCTTCACATTTTCATCCACTGTCATAATTGACTATGTAATGACCCAATTCATTCATCCAGGGGGATAATTGAATTGCAAAATGCAGAATTACTACAAAAAGGTCATTGAGCTCACTAGACAATGGCTTCTGATATCTTCTAATGTATTAAAACACACTGCCATCAGTGATTTTCCTGGTATATTGAATGTTAAAAAAGTCATTAGGGGGCTGCTGGGTGGTTCGTTCTGTTATAGTGTTCTAGTGCATGGATGGGCCCCACAGTCTAGGACTGAATCCCAACCGTGCCAGTGCTAACTGTGGCCGGTAGTCTGACAGGGTGATGCATAATTGGAGGTAGTTTGTTGCCTATGGTTAGCAAGTGTCCAGAATTTACATCTCATGAGTCTCTAGCAATCTACACTGGTCTGTTTGCTAAAGTTGCATATTATGTGTCTTCCTCAGACTCATGTCTGTGCGAGCTAGGTTTGTGAGCTGCAGTGTGAAAAGAAGCAGCTGGTGACATCACATGCTTTGGAAGAGAGTTTGTGCTTATCTACACTCTCCGGCATCGACTGTGGAGATTGCAGCATGAGTGTGGCTCTATATCAGGGGCGGGAAACTCCAGTCCTGGGGGGCCAGTGTGTATGCAGGTTTTTGCTTCCACCAGTTACCAATTATTTAATTAGCCAAATGATTTACATAATCTGATATTTTAGCTACATTCCGCAAAATGAACAGAAGCTGATTAATGTTTTTGTGTCTGTAAGCATGTATTATTGCATTTAAAAAAAGAGCTTTCCCTGTTTGATATGGTGATGGTTCTACTTCCCTTGTTTCTAGCTTACTGTGATGGATGTTTAGTAGCGGATTATCCAACGCGAAGGTCGGGGGATCAGAACAAGTCACTCACGCCCGTGAGGACCAACCAAGGGAGTACTACTAAAAAATGCAAAGAAAGAAAAGACAGGAAACTAATTCCTTGTAGCTAAACAGCCAAACTAAAATCAACCCACGAAAATAAGGCGAACTCGAATATACGAGTGAAACACAAACTAAATCTCCCGAGGTCAATACTGGAGCCAACCCGAAAAAAAAGAACACCTTCGGCACGAAAGCTAAGACGACCAGAAGAGTGTAAAACCAAAATTAAACCACAAAGAAAAACTGTCTCAGAGAGAACAGCAAAGGACACAATAGCGCAGAAACACTAACAGGAGGAACAATACATATACCTGAAAATAACGCTAATTAGCAAGTCCCTCGTGAACATAAATAACGTTTAATATCACAAGGTCGCTAGTACCTGGCTACACCTGGCTCAATGCAATGTAGAATAAAAAAAAGCACCGGGGAAGCGGAAGTGAGGGACTTAAATACCCCGCAGGTAGAAGCACAGGTGAACAAAAATAATGAGTGAGGGAAAGCAAAACCCCGGAACGGAACGTGGAAAAAATCCGATAGATTCTCAATCTGGAAACCAGGAAAAAAAACGGAAAAGAAAACAATAACCCATGAACCATGACACTTACTCGATCTATATCAGATTGACAGACCAAAAATTGATGTTAGGTTAATCTCTTACCATGGTCAATGGCCACAACAGAACGTCACTTTTACACCTGTGGGTATGTGAGTGAGTGTGAGCCTCTCAAGTTGTCCCTCACACCAAGCCCTGGAAAGAATCCTTCTTGGCCCGTCAGGTGGCTGGTCACCCATGTCGGTGTGAGCATCCACATAACCAGCTCATGGCACATTAGTAAACCCATGTCGGTGTGAGCATCCACATAACCAGCTCATGGCACATTAGTAAACCCATGTCGGTGCAAGCATCCACATAACCAGCTCATGGCACATTAGTAAACAACAGTTGTTCTGCTGATTACATGTGTCAATGCGAAGGATAACCTGTGAGAATTCAGACAGAAATAACTGTTTCAGAAGCACATTACAATATCAGTGATGAATGTGTCTCCACTCACAAGAACACTCATGTTTTGACGTGCAAAACATTTTTTTTTGCCAGAGCCAGTCATTATTCATTATTCACATTTTCTGTACCACCTTGGGGAGTGGTCTGCTTCATGGAAAACCCACAGGTATTCCTGGAAACTATAAAATACTGTCTTCAATTTGCGTCACAAAGGACACAATGTTGCCCCAATGTTTGACCATGCCGAGTGTCTTTTCAGTGCACATTAAAGGGACAGTAAACCCTAAAATTACTGGGTTTTTAATTAATTAATCGATGTTTTTTATTAGTGACTAATTAAATATGTAAAAACTTAATTGCTATCACAGTTTTGACAACAGACATTTCTCAAAGTAAGGCAATTAATTAATTATACACATTTTTAGAGTGAACTGCCCCTTTCAAAAACATGTACGCTCCTTAACACTCATCTATGCTCCTAAACAACTTGAATGAGCCATTTAAAATATGTAACATGTATATCTTTGTGTTGTGTTGCATATACAGATACTTTAAGCAAAGAATAGTTTATTTTCTGTTGAAATTATGTGACTTAACATCAATACACCATTATTGGGTGATTCACTACAAAATATAATACATATGACACAGTGTGTGTGTGTGTGTGTGTGTGTGTGTGTGTGTGTGCATGTGTGAGTGTGTGTGTACAGTGCTGTTCAAATGCACACCCTTGAAAAGTATGTAGGCATTAAATAAATGCAGGTCCTGAGCTTCATTTTAATCATCATGCATGTGGTAAGTATTCTACTTTAATAATAATCCAATCCAATCAACAAAAATAACACTGCTCAAATTATGTGTATGTTTTTAGATTCCCAGCTGTGGGCCTTGAATTTTTTTGCATTTTTCTGAGAAACTATTGTATAAGAATATATATTATTCCACTTGTTGAGCAAACATTTTTCTAATTTCTTATTATATATAGCCTTCTTTGCTTATCATGAGCACACACACATACGCAAACACATACAGTGAGCACCATAATTCATTGGACAGTGATACATTTTTTGTTATTCTGGTTCTGTACTCTAGCACTTTGAGTTTGAAAGAATATGAGGTGCAGACAATCTTGAAGTGCAGACTGTCAGCTTTAATTTGAGGGTATTTTCATCCATATCGGATGAACCGTTTAGAAATTATAGAACCTTAAACCATCACTCTGCTGCCAGATATGGATAACTTGAAGGGTTTCTTCTCTTTTCAATAAGTCAATGGGAAAATTAGTCAGGAGAAACAACCTTTAAAGTGTTGAGGCTCGTTTGACACCTCAGACCCTTTATGACTTACAGCCATTTCGCCAACCATGTATTCCATACTGTTCCAGCATAATTTACAGCTAAATCTAGTCCCACCCCCCAAATTCCATAGAGATCTATTCAAATGCAGAGAAGTTATAGTATCGCTTGTAAGAGTACCAGAAAATAAGATATCAAGAGTCTTTTGATATTGTTGGGTCGCAGAAATCAGCAAGTCATGGCATGCAAAGGATGTGCGACCAAATATTGAAATTGATTACTTTATTCTACATTATGTTAAACTTTCCAATATTTTTGATGCCCGAAAATGGGGGGGGAGAGACTATGTACAAAAGATTCTATCATTTCTAAATGGTTAATCTGATATGGATGAAAATACCCTCAAATTAAAGCTGACAGTCTGCACTTCAACCATCAATGTAATTGTATCCTTTCAATCTCAAAGTGCTAGAGTACAGAAACAAAATAACAAAAAATGTGTCCCTGTCCAATGAATTATGGTGCTCACTGTATATACAGTACATCTATTATTCTGGTAATGTAACATAGAGTGAGGATATGTAGGAAAAAACTGCTTAATAAATTACGTTCAAATTTTGTAACTACAGAAGTTTGTTCTTCTATGGTCCCTCTTAATTTATTTGCATTAGCACAATGATAGCCATGAGCGAGTAAGTAAGACTCACGTGACAAGGGTGCAACAACAAATGATTCCAGGCAAAGCACCAGGGCAGCTCTGAGGACATTATTTAAATATTTAACCCTTTCACTCAGACTCCCTAGTGGCCATGAGATTGCTAAACTGAGTCATTCATTGCCCGTGCAACCAAACTCTGAGTGGAAACAACAAACACCTTTATTAGTACATGATTCCTAACAAATATACCGAATGCGGAGTTTCTAAGTGCCACTATTGTCGCATAGCTAGTCGCATAACAAGCAACCCCCCACCCAGTCTCATCTGGAACTATACAGTACCCATGCGTGACAAAGTGGACAATTCGGGGGGTTAGTTAGCTGGACAATTGCACTGAGTAAAACCCTGATAACCTCCAAAATCTGGAACATGGAATGAAGTAAAAAGAGCTGTTCTGGGTTTTACTCAGTGCAGTTATCCAGCTAACTCAGTAATCCTGCTTTTTGGAATACCCCCCTGTACTCCGCAGAAGCAAAAGGTCTGTACATCACATATGCCATATGCAAAACTTAACTTAACTTCAAATAAAGATGTGGTATGGAAGCATATAGGCTACATTTCAGACTAAAATTAAATAGTTCCCTTACATACACCGTACTCCCTATAAAAAAGCATTGAGATATTGTATAATAATTGTGTCAAATACAAATATACAATAAAATACTAATCAACATATCTTTATAAAACTTTGCAAGTATGATCATATTATTTTTACAGACCTTTTGCACATGGGTCCTGATACAACCGTACGCAGTCTTCCCTATTTTACAAAACGCCATAAATGAAGTATATAAAACGACATACACAAAACTTAACCAACTTCCGACTGCTGTGGAAGTCATAATTAAGATACTTTTTTGTATCGGTTTGTTTCCTGACATAGTTCTGTCACATTAGCCTACTACCACTTGTTATTATCCTTTGGGAAAGGAATTTACGCAAACTCGGAGTGTAGGTGCGTCTACTGCTCAGCAGATGGCTCTAAATCCTGCAAAGAACGGCAAAAATTCACATCGGAAAACCATGCGCTATCTTCTTCCTGCACTTGGTTGGTTACTTTATCTACAGCACGTCATAATACAAAAATAACAGTACATCAAAGTGTTTACAGTATAACAGCAAGTGACTATGACAAATTAAAAGGCATGTGGTTTCAACACACAAAATAGAATACGATACAATTCGGGTTTTAAACAAATCCAGAACTAGGCTATCCAAGGAAAATCATGGGAAATTTCCCTCCACGATGACGTGCGGATCACAAAGAGGAAGAACGTCCTCCTGTTGTTCCATCCCTTTACTGACTTTGCTTCTTCCTGATTGGGTTGAAAGAACACAAGTGAATCCCCTCCCCTCCACATCTGATAGTAGCCCGGGATGCAAGTGCACCGCTTCGCTTGGAGTGGAACAGAGCTGTGTATTCACCCTAATGGCACGTTTCCTTACACTGTGAGAGTACCATCTCATCGTGGTATTACAGAAAAAAATAGCGAGGAAAGATAATAGTTTTCATTTCTTTAAAAACAGTTTTCCAGAAATGTACGCACTTCCATTCATTGCCCACAGCATCAAATTGCGTGGAATTAAAGTTGACGAAGGACAGAAGAGGCAATAAAGGGTTCTGCTTATTTTCGCCGCACAACTGATCTATTGGATAGACGGCAATGTATTGCTGCGCATTATCACTCTACATAAACTAATAATTTATCCTAAAAGGACGCAACTCATGGATAACGAGTGCAAGTAAACTATTGTCTTCCGTTAAATTAACAGGCTGGTTAATCTGGAACGCCTTGTGTTTTTTTCATCACTGTTGTAGGATAAACTAGCTATGTCCGCGCTAAGGAGGAAATTTGGTGAGGATTACCAGGTGGTGAATACAAACAGGGGCACCTCTTACACGGCGCCTGTCAAAAAGAAACGCCAGCGGTTTGTGGAGAAAAACGGTCACTGTAATGTTCAGCACGGCAACGTTGCTGGGGAGGCCAGCCGGTACATCTCTGACTTGTTCACCACATTGGTAGACTTGAAGTGGCGATGGAACCTACTAATTTTCATACTGACATACACAATTGCTTGGCTGGTCATGGCTTCTATGTGGTGGATCATCGCCTACATCAGGGGAGACCTGAACCATGGCCACGATCAGTCTTACACTCCGTGCGTTGCCAATGTCTACAACTTCCCTTCTGCTTTTCTCTTCTTCATTGAGACAGAAGCCACTATCGGATACGGATACCGCTACATCACTGAAAAGTGCCCCGAAGGCATCATTCTCTTCCTCTTTCAGTCTCTGATGGGTTCCATCGTAGACGCGTTCCTCATTGGCTGCATGTTCATCAAGATGTCCCAACCCAAGAAGCGCGCAGAGACCCTCATGTTTAGCCATGATTCAGTCATCTCGCAGCGCGACGGCAAGCTGTGCCTCATGTTTAGGGTGGGAAACCTGAGAAACAGCCATATGGTGTCCGCACAAATCAGATGCAAACTTATTAAGGTAAGTCGAATTAAGTATTCTAACTTCCCCGTGCGAAACTTGAGTATGCATGGTACTTAGACATTTAAAGTACACACAACGGAAAGCAATGGACAAAGAACCCTTGAACTAATGGAAACGCAAAAAAAAAAAAAAAAAGTTTTATGTGAGTTTAAATGCAAGTTTACCGACCTACTCCACCCCAACACACCTACTCTGTCTTATTTGTATTTGATCATCTTGCACCAGTTATCACGAGGTGTCTTTTCTTGTATGAAAGTAAATAAAAATATAGATTCCAATTCAAACATTTGAAAATTGATTGTGGTACCATTCATTTGCTGGCTATTCAAATTATGATGGGTTACTATTAGTACAGTGGTGGTGGTGATTCTGATAATAATAATTATAGCAACAACAACAATAATAATAATAAAGTATTATTATTATTGTTTTATATGAGTATTATATATAATTATTTTAATTATAAAGTATTTAGACAGTTAAGTCTCGCCATCTATGCTAAGCCATAGTTGCTTTGTTTACCTTTGTACCTTTGTTTACCACATGAACAGATCCAAGGCTGTCATTTATCAATTACTGGTCTGGGAACTCGCATGAGGGATTCATCTGAGCGCTTATGATACCACTTGTAGCAGTTTTTTATGCATGCATATTGGAATGCTAATGGCAGTATCGTAAAGCTTCCATCAAGTGATCAGATCAATATGGTCCTCTGTGACAATATAGCAAGTATAAAAAATATAGCATAGTCAATATATGGTAAAACAATATATCATGGTCTGAACTGCAAGGATCTTGAAAGGATGTTAATGTGAAAATGTATAATAGTGTGTTCAATAGCTATCTTTATCAAATAGCACTGGTTATAATAAGCTAACTTTGGGAGAATGCTGCATAATAATGTTTTGGGAAAGAGAGTTTCCAGGTACTCCTTTTGGTCCAGATGGACAAGGCAGAGCCTTGTTATTCTATTCTTCTGTAGTAGTCCTAAATCCAGGGAGTAACATTACCTTAACAGACCTGTGACTGTTAGCAACAAGGCCAGTGTCCTCATCGCTCACGAGCCAGTGACACCCCTCCCATCTAAACGAGTCCCTTCATGAGCTGCCTCAATGGAGCTATTGTATCATTTCAAGGTAACAGTAATATGGGAAAACAAGGTCTTTTTTTATGAAAAGGTCGGTGTGCGTACTTTCACCGTGTCATCAAAAGGGAATGGCATAGAATATGTGCAAACTGATGTGTAAAGGTGAAATTACACAATTTCACCCTTGCGCTAATTTAAATCGTCACAGGAGCACAAAAACAAATTGAACATGTCTATTCACCAGGTTTGTCTCTGTATCTATCCGACAACGACACACGACTGCCGTTTCTTTTGTCGCGTGAGTGAGTTATTGCACTTGTAGCTTCTTTTTAATGTAGCGCCGTCGTGTTTGTCTGTGCGCTTTAAACACCTTGGTAAAAAGTCATGGAGAGGGATGAGTGTGCTACTATAGCACCAAAACAGGTGACCCTCATTTAGTTCAGCGCACCCATCACCATAAACTGGTAAAACAGGGTTATAAATATTATTAATGTGGGTGAATACCACTACTGCTTTCAAGGTCAACCCAGACAATAGCTGAAAATGTACAGTAGAAAACAAGAGCGCATAAATCCCAGTTCTACATGATAATTTATTTATTGTGTACATCACCATTAATACAGTACATTGAGCAAGACTATTGGTCAAATTACTGATGCATGTGGCATTCCTGTGTGCCTGGAATATATTATTTACTGTACGAACTCACTGGCCGTATGCAACAGTAGAATGATTTGTCATTTCCATCAATAACCTGCACAGAAAATCCTTAGTCACTCTGAAAAGACATTTCCCCCGCTAATGCTAAACGCACACAGACTCAGTTCCCACCCTGTTAACACTCAGTCTCAGGTTAGATTAATTTCCAACTAAAATAAAAATGGAACTACAAATAATATTATTACTATTAGCATGGATAAGATTTATTGATTCGCCTGCCAATTGAAACAATCACATCTGATCAGTTTCACGAGTGATGAAGGGAGCAGGTAGAATTGCTATAGTTGGAGCGCAGGTGATAAATGGCTAGAAACGAAGAACCATCGTTTATTTTCAGGTTGGTAAATTGGTTCTATATCTTTACACGTCAGAATGTAAAAATTTTCCAGTGTATTCTCTCTTTTTTCTTTTTGTTTTCCAGAAAACCCTGAGCAGGCATATGAAAAATGGCATAGAACAGCCCTGTTGTTGTAGTGTTGGCACATTCAGTGCTCTCTGCAGTACCAAAAATGACACAATGGTGGAGCTATTGATTCTTTCCTCTGCTGTAGTCATTCTCTGGCTCATGTTATTCTACTTGGTTTCACAAGCGTATTAAGGGTAAAAATGATTACTGGAATTTTCTTACTGCCTTACTCCCACACAAATTCTCTTTAGAGAAATTGCTGTAATGTGATTTAAGGTACAATATCAGGACTGGGAGTTGTATGCTACTTAATTCATTGAGCATTACGGGGCTTCATATCTGTGTTTATGAAAACAATGCGCTGGGTCAATTGCATTGATGGACTTTAAACCAGGTTAAAACCCCTAGAATACAGAACTGCATTACAAGCGGACCACCTATCCAAATCTGCGAAATAAGGATTAGCTGTTCGAGTTGTAATGCAGTCCTGTGGTCTAGGGGTTTAAACGTTAGGTTTAAACTCCAGCTAAGCATACTGCAATTGACCAACTGTCTGCACCAAAAATATATAATAAATAAATAAACAGTACTCACAAAAATGTGCAATTGTTGGAATTTTCTTCTTTTTAGATAATGTTAGTGAGCTGGAGCCTTGCCTCAAAGGGAAGTATGAAACACAATTGACAGTGTTGTCTCTGGCAGGTAGTAAATGTGATAGTCTAACCTTTCCTGTTGTTTAGCTCTGTTTTATATTCTGTCACTAAACGTACGATGAATTATCCATCAGACTGGAACTTGAGGTAATTGAAGCTGACTGTGGTAGCTGTGTGTTTCTAAGCACAGAATCAGTGGAGTGTCTGCAGGTCTCCATCTCACTGCAACCTGCCTTTGACTGTAAAGTACAGTGCTGATGCAAATTCTGCTTTTCAGGCATGACTGTACATTGTTCAAATTGGATAAACATTCGTAGTCAACATTCGGTGCTTGAGTTTCTGAAGGGAACTGATTTTAGCCAAAAGCCAACCCGTGCCTTAAAATGCCCATGATGGCCTGTTGACAGGCACCGGAGAATGATATTTCATGCTGTATCGCGAGTATTGTGATGTGTGGCGCTGTCTGCCTGCTGTACATAATATGAGTTGTAGTTGGTGGATTGTAGTCAGTGTCCTATGCACCCTCCTGGCACAGAGGAGAAAAAAAGTTATTTGAAGTTCTTGTTTCATGAAAGTGTGAACATTGGCAGTGGTAGGAATAATTCCCGTCTTACATGATTACCAGGAGCGTCTATCTGTCCAATTTATCAATCACTCCGTCTCCCATCACTGAGCAGTGATTTAATTTGGGATAGATCCGTTTGAGAGGGCAAAAGCGCGAAGCGCTAAAATTTGGTAGGCCAGCTATCTATTGCAAATCCACACGCACGAGGCTAAAATGTTCCCAAAGAACTAAGTGAACAAGCATCAGAGCTCCCACTTTATTACGAGGATAAGGCATGAGCCCAATCGCATTAAACAGATGAGGGGTGTCATTATTCCGCTTGCAGTACATTTGCAGAACTGCATATTGTGCATTGTTTTATTTAGTGAGGCTGATTTGAGAGCTTGGGAAGAGGAAAGATTGTGGAACGGCTATAGTTGCTGTTATGAAAGGCGTGCAGTTCACCTTAGACTGCTAACATGTCCTCCAGAGAAGCTCCTGCTTCGTTGCACGAAGTCTGCATGCTCAGTTACGCTGCAATTGTGCTCCAGGTGCATTGTGGCACATGTCACTGCATCAAGGCCTGAGGCCTTAGTTGGGTGCAGCTTCCAGGAGACCACACCATTTTGTGATCAGAGAGAACTATTTACAGGAATGCTTCTTGGAATACATTTGCCAAACGTGCCACGTTTTACTCTTTGGGTAATGGAGGGCCTCAATAATCAATTGTACCAATAAGGGGAATTGCCTACTAATTATTTAAAGCACTTAGGTTGATATAAACAATTTTTAAATCACTATTATTGCAGCTCGCAGTACCATTCTGAAAACTGTATACACTACCTATGTGCTCCCATTCTTCTCAGGGAAGCCATTGTTCACTGCTAAGAGGTAGGGATGAGCACTGACACGATGATTGATTTCTGTTCTTTCTTCTTTTCCTAATAAGAGGAGAGATGCAATTATAAGTGAGGACTGTGGCAGGGTTGGAGGAGATGTCCTGGTAGACAATGATCTGCAGGTAGATGATGAGAGGTGGTAAAAGTGCTAATGGTCTTAACCCCCGTGTGTCCACAGCACAGCACAGCACAGCACAACAGATCGGCTCGAATTGAGCAGTAGGTTCACAGCCAGCAGTTAATTTTAACTTTTTTTTTTTTTAAAGCTATGCAAGTGTGGATGGAGTGTGGAGGAGCAAAGCTTCACAGACTTTTAGAATGTGCATCTGACAACGCATTGCCTTTTTAACCATTTCACCCCAACTTTTCACAACCATTTTTCCTTTAAATTTTGACACAATTGCTGTCCTACCGCTGTGACATCCTCCATAAATTTGAGAGAGCATATAGCTTTAGGAGCTTCTGAGGTGTATGTAGCCAACTGTGCCCTTCTGCTGTCCCTGTCCAGAGAACCGTACCACCTACGCAGCTGTCGCAGGTAAATGGCAGGCGCCCAGTCAGCGAGCAGAGTCGCTGTTTCACAACGAAGAAGAAATAACCCCCCTAGTGGCTCATATCTTTTCAATGGTCTCATTTTGGAAGAAGCCATTTCAGCCAGCTTGCTAGCTAAGAAATCTATCAACAGTAAACTCTCAGTCACAAGCAACTAAAACAACATTTTCTTGTTTTCTAAAATTTGCTAACTGCCCTCATCAAATATATAGTTAATTAGGTAGCTATCATAAAGAACTAATACATTATTAGTTTTTATGGTTCCCTTTATTTTCCTAACGTTTCACTCACTAGGCTAGTTCCTCCAAAGTCTTCAGATTCATTGAGTGACTGATCAAAATCACAGAAAAAAAATAATTAAAATCACCTGTCTCTTCTATGGCAAAAACATTCGCACGGTGGTCACTGAGGGCCAGATTCAGAGTTGCGATAAGCTAATGGGACTTACTCCCGAAATTCCATGTAGCTTAAAGGTCTCATATCATACTATTTTTTGGCAATTTTATATTATTGTACAAGGTCTACCAAACATGTTGATAAGGTTTTTTCAGGGAAAAAGTTTTGCAATATATTTTAAAAATATATAAATCCAGTGAGTTTTGGGTGGGCGGTTCAGGTTTTTTCACATGCTTTGCGTTGATTGGCTAACTGACCCGGAATCACAATCACACTACACTTTAGATCCGAAAAACCGAAGAAACAAATTTTAAAAAGCAAACTAAGACATTAAAGAACGTATTTTTTACAAGGCAAATACATGTAACATATATACAATGTAGCGATTACCTCTTAACTGTTTAAATTATACTTAGCCTGTAGGCTAATGTTACTTTTCAAGCAGTCGAAGATGCATCCCTGCATGCTTTCAAATGTATTCTATAGATCAACAAATGCGACATTATTGACGTGTTCCCCCCTCTGCAAGCTATTTTTTGTAATGCAAATTTTTTCACAGGAGTCCAGTAATGACGTGACAGCTGGAGCCAATTCTGAACAGACATTTAAGCAGAGTGATTTTTTTCTTATGCAACAACAAAAAAATGGCAGGTAGTACCGACTTAATATTTTACCAGCACATAAGTATCATGCTACACTGCATATAAATGCTAAAAGTAGCTAAACTCCAATTTCCATGATATGGGACCTTTAAGCTATTTGTGATTCGTACATTTGACTTATCTGCAGTTTTTAGCATCTCTCGAGTACATACGCGGCATTACGCGCGCGGGGTGGAGATTTGATGAAAAGGAGGCGTGTCTGCAAGACATACACAGGAAGTTTAATATACCATGCATTGTTTTATTCTGAAAAGTGTTTTTCAAATAATCTTCAGCTGTAAAGTAACAACTTAAGGTCATATTCTTCTGCAAATGCACAGAAACCAGCTGTTGATTTCAGGAGTGATTTACTTCCATTGGTCTTCATTATTGGAGTCTCACCTCTGTTTGGCGGTGTTAGAGATAATAAGAATGTTGTGTAAGTTGAATCCAGTGGCCACTGCAAAGAAGCGTCTCCCAGTATCAGAGATATGCAGGTGTACAAGGTGGGTCTGACTCTGAATACCTGCTTAGAAAGCACCCCACTTAGCCAAAAATGCTTCGGCAGATGCGCAAGTCTGCCAAGTTTGAAGAGGCCCATAGCATGCAATTCAAAAAGGCAACTAGAGGGAGCTTTAACACAACCTAGAGCTGTGAGCACTATTATTTTAAATTTGTTCCAAATCACAGGGCTCATTGAGGGCTAGTGCTTTAGCTAGGTGCACCGCTTGGGAATACCATGACTGCGCATTACTGTTAAGCATTGGCTCCTCCACGTCCTGCCAGCCACACCGAGGTTTGGTAGAATTTGATTGTTCATACACAAGTGTGAATCGTGGGACTGTCAGGGACTGTCAGTGGGCCTCAATGTGGCCTCATGGGGGAGAGGCAGAGAGCAAGACAGTTGCCCCTCTGCACCAGTTCTGCTACAGTACCTTCGACACATGGAGGCGTTAACCCTGCACAGCCATATCACGGCTATTGTTAAGGGAGCCTTTCAGGGAGTCACAGAAGAAAATAGAAGTAAAGCATGTTACTCACACTGACAGCAAGATGCGCAAACATTGTTTCATAACTGTTCTGGGGAAAAAACTGCCTGTCTTTTGCATTCTACTGAACCTGATACACCGACTATCAATCTAAACTGACAGCATTGTTTATGGTTTGGAGTAAATGATTTTAATTAAAACAGTCTTTCCAATATTTTCATTTGATTCATGGATATGGTTTTGGAACCGACCTATTTGACAGATTAGATTCATTCCAGATTACAGTTGAGTTGAATGGGAGTATCTCCTCCTCACACATAATATAATGCATGTTTGACTGTGATTACCTGGCTTTTGTTAAGATCCTGAGAATGGACACCGTGAAAGAACAGCTGGAGGTACAGGATATTAAATCTGTGCTTCAACTGCAGAGGTGTTCCGCATTGAATGTACTGGCTGCCAGACAGGAGTTCTGTGACAGTGATGTATGGAAGGGTCACACAAGGACACATACACTGGAAACGTAGTTTGTAACTCTTATGAGTGACCTTAAAATGCATTAGGAAAGACATTCCCTAAAATGTGCAGCCATCGTTCTTCTGGTAACTGTGTCCTGACTTACTAATCTTCCTGACATGTTAAGTTAATTACTATCTGCTTGTGTCTGTCCCAATGATAAACCCACATTGAGTGACCAAGGACAGATAGATATTGGAAGAAAACAATAAAGTGAATCATAAAAAAAGCAAAGAAAAATGAGAGTTATGAATATACACTATTGATGTTGGACTCTAAATTCCTATTTTAGATTTAAATGCCTTCATATATGCCGTCTATATCATGCATTCTACTTCAGAATGTGTAATGAACTCACTGCTGTACCTTGTGTGCCTTTACAAGATTATGTCCCTCTTCAAAGAAGAAAGTAAGATCTTTTGGACTCAATCCTCTTTTCTAATGCACCACATCACACATAGGTCCCACTACCTTTTCACATGTATGTATTAATGATGTTATTAGGGATGTGATTCTTTTATAATTACATTACAATCACATAGCACACCGCTACTCAACTCCAGGTCCTGCGGGCCACCGTGTTTGCTCCAACTATGCTTTACACCGCCTGATTTCACTAATTATTTTACCTCCTTGATTCAGGAAGTCAGCTCATTTGTGAAATCAGGTGGTGTAGTGTATGTTTGGAGAAAATAACTGCAGCCCGCAGGACCTGGAGTTGGGTAACCCAGACTTAGCAGATACTCTTATCCAGATAGGCTTATAAAAGTGATCAAGACTATCAATGATAAAATCCAGGTTCAGAAAGTAAAATTCTCCCCAGTATTTTCTTCCAATCACCTGGATTTGCTAATTAGCGCAATTATTCATAGAGGAGGTAGAACTAATGAGTGAAATCAGCTGGCTGAGTTCACGGGTGGAAGAAACACATGGTAGGACTTTTACTTTCTGACCCCTGGACTTTCCACCTCCTGGTTTCAGGAATACGGTTGACTAAAACAATGACAAAAAAGAAAACCTTCAAAACACAAGAGCCGATTTGCATCGCCCTGCAGGGCTGCCGGCCACAGTTGGCACTGACATTGTCCGGGGCCTGCCCGTGCATAAGAACGGTGAATTAACAGGATGAGCCACCCAGAACATGTGCTTTTGAGAAACGGTCAAATGCAGAGTTAAAACAAGACACTTAAGAGACAGCACTGAGGGCCTGATGTTAATGCAAGTCAACGTGCCAGTGATTGATCTATCTTTTTGTTTACCTGCTGGGACCAATGGCACTTGATTATCTTCTGCTCCCATTCGTTTCTTCACTCTGTACATCTCTAAGCCTCGCTGTTCCTCTGCCCGATGCTACCAGCTGCTAAATGAGATCTGGATCCATAGGTGGGATTGGCGTTCAGTGAAGGCGCCAGTGTGTGCTCGTCCCCATGTGTCAAAAGGAACACGGTGATTCAGAGATGACAGCATGTCACAGGCACCTTCTGAGAACCATTTCTTAAAAGAGACAGTAAACTGAGGTTTGGGAATGAATGATGTGAACATTGAGTCCAGTCATTTGTCTTTTTTAAACTTAAAAATGGCTAAGAGGTATACAATGTTGTAACCCAAAAGACTGTTAGGATTACCATAATGGAACATCTATATTGGCAACAGAATAATTATCAATAGATGAGAGGTGGTTTGCTTTCTATAGAGAGGAGGTAGTAGTGACAAAAGTATGGCAGATATCCAGGGGGAATTGGGTACTGAGTCTTTCATTTATATTAATGGATGCCCAGATGCCTGCAGATATTTGCTCACATGTTGGATGCCAGACACTTTGTATAAAATATATCAGAGGCATTCAAGTTTTTTTGGATAAACTTTGAAATTAACAAACACATTGTCTGTTTTTTTGGAAGGGTAACCTAAATTATATATCTTTTTTAGTCAATTATGAGCCTGGGTTTAGTCACCATACCCGAGAGATGATTATTTAATTATGATGACTTTATTTATTTCCATGTGTGCATACCTGAAATACACCCTGCTTATTGCAACGTGAGATGTACTGAGGAAGGCAACATAGCCAGAACATGGCAAGTAAAATTATACATTGGCCAATTCACCTGAAGTTAGATAAAGAGCAACATTGCTCGGGGCAATACGGAACATTTTTCAGCCAAAAATGTTGTAAAATAGTACAAAATGAATTGAGATGTGCCAAAAATAAGGCAATATGCAACCTGTTCTGTATTGAGGAGGTAAAATACAGCTCTATGCAGGCAGTTAAGGTTGAGGTCTGGCGGTAAACTATTGAAATTACATTTAAATTATATAGAAATGTGTGGACTTAAAGGATTCTGAGCAGTTAATATGTAAATTATGTGCTCATTAGTTACCGAACACAAACATTCCTTGAACCGTTACACCACTGAAAGGTCAAGCAGATCTATAGCACTATGAAAACTTGTATCTTCAGAAAGTTATCAATCTTCTCTTGTGTAAGAGAATTTAGATTTATCCAGATTGTTTTTGTAGATAGCAGCACCTGACAGGCCAATTAATTTCAGTGCTGTATCAGCTGAAAGCTTCAGGCATTGCCATTGCTTTAACATTGACAGGTACACCCATAATAAATGGGAAATGGGATCTTGTAAAAGGATCTTCCACAGATTGTAGTCAGAGCAGCTCTTGCCTGCATCAAACAGATGAAAGGTATGTTCTCATTGCAATTCAAGTCATGGCATAGTATATATTTTTAGCTTTAAGCATCTCTGCTTCCAGGCTTAAAGCAAAAATATTGCATATGCAAAGTCAACTCAATTCCAAAATGAAACGTGGCATTTTAAGGGGATTTAGAGTTGGGTGCTTAAATGGCACAGAAGTCAAGGGGAGCTACATACATGCATGGTGTGTCCTATGTTAGAGAGAGACAATTGCATCGAAAATCTGATTTAAGTACATTTTTCCATGTGAATTTTACTCACAAAAAAGCCAGAACATCTGCACTTCATCAGGCAATATTGAGCAACTACAAGTGGAATATAATTTAAAGTGGAGGGAGACAATCACGTTTTCTGGGGTGGCTTGATGCTTCATTATTTCAAATATCAATTTGCCCCTCATTTTAATGCACATGTAGGTCAAATAGAAACAAAATTTATATTGTAAATCAATGCATAAACAGATTATTTTTAACACAGTGAGGGCACACTTTGGGGTCGATTTACTAAGATCCCAAATAAGGGGTGTTATTTTATGTGTGCAGCCAAAGTATTTGCTCGTGTTATCATTTCACATGTGGGTGATCAACTGAGAGTCATTATGTAAATTACTCCAGCCACAAACATTTAAATGAGAGATTTTTAAGGTTTGGAATAGTTACACTAAAAAAAGTATCTCGTAAGAAAGCTGTGAAAAGACCGGCAGCAATGCTGCCAGTGAAAAACCATTTAATGACTGGAAAAAAAGATAAATCCTGTTATTTTAAAGGATGACCGTTAAATAATGAGTTATCGCCATTATTCTACATGACTTTGACAGTGTTAAAAAAATTTTTTACAAACATTGTACAAACCCCAATTCCAAAAAAGTTGAGACAGTAATGTAAAATGCACATAAAAGCCAAAAGCAGTAATTTGTAAATTCTATTTTACATATGTTTAATTGAAAACAGTACAAAGAAAAGATATTTAATATTTTACCTTATCAACTTTACTGATTTCTGTAAATATACGATAATTCCGAATTTGATGCCTGTAACACCTTTCCAAAGATTTGGGACAGGGTCTAAAAAATGGGAAGTTCAAAAAACACCTGTTTGGAACATTCCACAGGTAAACAGGTGATGCTATCATGACTGGGTATAAAAGGATATCAAAAGACTCTTGATATCTTATTTTCAGGTACTCTTACAAGCGATACTATAACCTCTCTAAAGTATGCTAAATCTATTTGCATTAGCTCCTCCCACTATTACGCAAAATAGAAGAGAAGTGATTGACAGCAGGAAATCACTGACCAAAGGCTCTTAGCAGGACAGCAGATTGAAAAGCAATTGAAATGTGTTTTTGCAGCACCCTTATGAGTCACAACTCTCCTGATCTGGTGGAGTAAGAGTAGACCCAAACCCTAGGTAAAAATAATCACATGCAAACAATATATTTCACAAATATAGAAGAAAATGTATTTCACACAAAAGACAAACAGAGGAAGGTAAATTAAAAGCAAAGAAAATTTAAGGGAAAAGTCAGTCGCACATAAAGACAGTTGCAGTGAAAAGATATGTTGCACATATTAGAAGATTGTAGGGTAAAGATAAGTAATTTCTAGCTAATTCCCAATAGGGGAGCAATGCTCGCAGCAATCGTAGCAATGCTCACAATAATACTGCATTTTACAACCAAGGTTGAGCCGCCCTTGGAAATGTACAGCCAGGGTAATTTTGTTCAGTTTTATAGCATGCCAAGGCTTAGTTTGGAAGAGTTCTCACATCACTGCTCAGATTACTTCAGATTGCATTTCCGTAACCACAGTTTATGAGAATATGCGGACCGCAAGAATACGATCCGTTCCCACTTCAAACACTATGTATTACCCAACACTCCTTACACAACTAAAACATATTTTGTTTCATCGGTTTGAAACAGATTTTATCAAAAGATATAGAGATGGGGAAAAAGCTCATCCTTCACATTGTGTGAATCCTTTTTTTTGTTGTTTTTCTTTCCCGATTGTTTTATTGCTGTGGTTCTCTCCACCGTAATAAAGCTAGAGGACGCAACTTTTTTCCAACGGTCGCATTTGTTGTCAAAACATTTCAAAGTCACAAGATCCTTTGGCCCTGCCCACAGAGAAAGAGACACACCCCCACCCACTGCTTCCACAGACCTCGTTGTGAACGTGCAAGTCTTCTAGATACGATTGCAGGATTACAGACTGGTATAGCTAACATTACAGTAAAAATCGAAAAGTCTAGGTAAAACAACAGAATCTTGAAACTTTTGATCTACCTGTCCAGTAGAAACAATGGTAGCTCCACGAAACAATTCGTTCCCGAACATCTCGCCAACTTCTTAAATGAGCACCTATGTTTACTCCAGTTTTCGAGCGAGCTTTATCCAATTCCCTTTTCTTTTTCTTTCCGTGTAATAAAACACCATACACTGTGTTTATAGAATATGAGGGTGTATATAAACGTCTATGGTGCTGAATTTCTCTCACACAGTTCTTTCTATGATTGCTACCAACTAAGCATGACTGTTCCCCGATATTACATTTTTTAAAAGTTGCATACTCTAGCTTTAAGTATCAGTCACAACACACAAATGGCCTCAGTCAAATTCCATTTAAAGGTCTGCAAATACAATCAAATTAGCAGGGCTGACAACAAACGTATTCAGTTTATTTTAATCCACTCATCTGACATTATTTACCTTGCAGAACCTTATTGTTCTAATTGCCAATGTGCTGCTGGAGTAGTCTTGACCTAGGATCCCTTATCTTATCTCTAGCGCATCTGGAAAGGGAAGTTACAGTTTGTGCCCTTGGTGTTCTGAAATCTGTTTGGTTCTAGCAAGTTTTAGCCAGTGCTGTGTTGTAAGTCCATAGTTGAATTGTCTTGAATCATCACTTGACTTGGAGCTAATTTTTTTTTTAATCAATGTACATCCCTAGAAGATGAGCAGATCACTCTCACATCAGTGTCAACCTGGGTCAACCTGGTCAGGCTCATAGTACAGTAAAGTTACGGGTGCATTCCTTAAAGAATTTCAGGCACTTCAACAGTTAATTTAATTTTAAAAACTCTAAATAAAAGAATTCTAGGATTATGACAACAATTAGTCAACAACTAGGACTTTTCAAAATCAAACTCACCTTCCAAATACAGTATATACAATTCACCACAGTGCTTTTTATGTGGGTGTGGATGACAGTGTGGGTGAAGTATTGACCTGAGAGGCAGAATTAGCAAACAAACAAAGAGAAAATAAAAAGGTGAAAGTTTTTAACAATAACCACCATGGTGTTATTTTTCACTGTTATGCTGATGACAATCAGCTCTACATAAATTTCAAGCCACCCTCTGCAATTCCTCCTACTTCTCTTATTAACAGTCTACATTATATCATAATTTGGATAACCTTTCGCTTACTCAGATGTGACAGTAGCAAAACTGAAGTCTTGTTTATTCCAAATCTCCTGATCTTTTTCACGGTTCTGAGCTCTTCCACCACAAGAAACAAAACATACCTTTGTTACATCAATGCTGGATTACTGCAACTCCATCCTGACTGACATCCCAATCAGTAATCAGCAAAACTAAATGAATACAAAACTCAGCAGTACAAATTTCCCAACCATATTTTTAGAACCATAGAAAAATTGATATTGTTTTCCTTCCTTATTTTTGTCTGCGTTTATGTATAGAGCAATTTAAGAAGTAAGGATTTGGTACATTTGTTGAATAAATGTCTATAAAAAAGGAGTGGGTGCTGAGCAGAATTAACCTGATTGTGATTTGAAAACACCGCTTGACCATGATGCAAACACTTACTGTAGGTGATCCCAGTTTCCCAGTTAATTTGGGCTATGACGTAAGTGTCTTCTTGTGGGAATTTGTTGAACACCAGAGAGGTCGTACAGCGTAATGGATAGAGAGCCCACCTTGTAATCAGGGGGTTGTGGTTTCGACGAGCAGGTGTAACTGCCCTTGTACTTTTTGAGTAAGGTGCTTAAACAGAGCTGCTTACTTCAATTACAGGGGGTATGTCTAAAGCAATCTAAGAAGCAAGGTCTTGGTATTCAGAGGGTAAAGTAAGGATTTCAGAATCCTGAATGCTGTTAATCATCACCCGAGGGCTCTTTATGTGGGCATTGAGACACAGTACTGACTCAAGAGGCACAATTAGCAAACAAATAATAAAATAATAAAAAGGTGAATCTTTTTTTTTTTTAAAGGATGACCCTCACCTTCTTACAGAGGGTTCATCTTGTTCTTTCTGTGTTGACTCAAACTGCAAATACAGGAAAGAACCGTCAGTCCTGTGCACCCTGACACACCATGTATTGTAAAAATGGTAATTAGTCTCCAAGAATCACTCTTGGCTAGTTGGGGGTCAGCAGAGTTGTATGTGGAGTGCTGGATGTGCCCATTTGCTTTATCCTCCTGACGACAGTAAAATGGATATCATTGTCCCTCAGTCTGTTCCAGCTCAATAAATAGCCCTGCAGTTTGGCTCATGGAGGCAGGTAGACAGCTGTGGGAATGTTATAGATAAATATCACACACTGAGATTGTTCCATCGGGATGATGCGGTTTATGACTGTCTGTTTCCTCTTGTCTTTGAGGGAAACAATTAAGGATACTTAGTATGATCCGGTCACTGCTGGCTTTCTGAAAAACTTGTGTCCAGTGTAAATAACAGGACATTAGACAGCACACTTTAGACAGGGTGTCTTCCCTTTACCCAAAAGGGTTCCTGTGAGCTTGAGTTAGCTTTCTCTTGTTATTTTTTATATAGCCCTAAATGCTCGTAAAAAAACATCCTTTATCCATCAGCCCAAACCAAACCATCCTCTTGACTGTATCAGTACGTGTGTCAGTCAATTAGGATGGGTCACTGGGCAGTGACACAACATGCATTGTGTCAGATGAGGTGTATGCCGTAAGTTGCAGTGCTCAACCCATTCAATGCTAGGCAGAGATACGTTCATGAAGGTAACCAGCACTTCCATCTTCAGTGGTACACACTACCAACCACCACTTTAATTAGCCCTTCGTTTCATCAGAAGATTCTCGGCGAAAATCTGGGGAGAAATCTTCTGCAGGGCAGACAGCTGGCCATCTTCCCTTGAGCTGAGTAAGAATAGCTCCACATCTGGAGAAATAGCCCCTCCTCCAATCACTCCACCAACCCTCAGTCATCCATTGTCAAATAGTCTTTCACCCTGATCCAGCAATCTGAGGAGACTAAGACCTGGATCAAGCCTAGTTCAGCAATTCAAATGGAAACATTATTTGTGTTCCTTTGTAACAACATTTTTAACCACTGTCTGTAAGGGGAGTGGGTGGTTCGGAGGACCGGGTGCGACAGTAGGGAATCTAAAAGTTATTCCCGAAGAGGAAATAACCAAAAGAGCAGAAGTATCCGCAAAAAGGACAGGGAGAGAATGCCTCCTGCTCTCAATATGAGACAGCACCAAACGGAGGTAAAACAAACAAACAAATAAATAATGACAACCCAGACAAAATGGGCGAGAACGTTTAGGCTCGAGTGGTAGAAAAAAAAGGAGATAATTACTTCTCGTTCTAAATACGAGAGAACACTAAACAAGAAGTAAAGAAAAAAGGTAAATAAAGCAACTGTCTCAGCGAGAACAGTAAGACCAAAACGAAGAACTAAAAGTGCAAACGAGCAAACGAATCCAAACAGGAACTCTAAAGCACTATTAAGCAAGTCCCGCGTTACTTTTAAGCAAAGCGTAAAAGTGAAGTAATCGCTTAATCCTGTACTGTACCGGCTCTGTGTAGCAAAGCAATGCAACAACTAAACACCTGAAAATGTAAACACAGAGAATATATAACCGGCAGGTAAACTAGGACAGGTGCTGGAAATTAGGAAAGAAAGAATGAAAACCCGGGAAACAGAAGACTGAAAAACAAGGCAAAAGCGCCCTCACGCCGCTCAGAGGAAGAATGACCGCAGAAATGAAAGGGAGCTGAAAACCCATGACACTGTCCGCACTGGTTTTATACCCTTTAAGGTCTCATACTTTCACAAATCCAATTACATAAATATCTTTCTCTCTTTGTTCAGAATAGATGCTAATTTCCCCATTGACATAATCGTACTGCAACAACGCTAAAAGTTGCGTTGTCGCTGTGGACAAAGATTTTGATGCTTTGATGTAATTACCTAAAACTTACATTCAGACCAGTGTACCTATATGATATGTTTACATTTTTGTTGTGAGGGGTGTGTTTCTGAGTATACTCATCAACCATTTAATGTTCAAGCTCTATAGGGCTTCTTGGCTGGATCCCCAGCAGATTATAAGGAGCCCGCTTTAACATCACCCTCAGATGGCCCAAATAAAGCAGGAAAGCAGAGATCTGTTTGACTCCTCCGACATTGAAATTAGAATTAGACCTAGAATTAGTCCTCACTGAGTCATAATGTAAGAGGGGGAGGTCCTTTATTCCGTGAACATCAGAAGAGACCATTTGAAGGATGTTGGCGCATAGCTGCGGTACTCTTCAGGAATTATGCTGAGTCACTTTTTCATGGGATTACTTTTTTTACTGGGATTTTTTATTGCTGAACACAAAGCAGGCTGGAGATTACAGCATGGATCATTATAATACAGACATTATTTTACTTTGCCAACATCATATCATGGAGATGTTTTTGCGCATTGCAGTGAAGGAGGTGTCACCACAGTGCCTATCCTGTTAAATGTAGCACCCACAGCATTCTGTGAATGTCACCAGGAAAGTGCATCTGAGTGTCCATGCCATCTGTGATATTGCTCTGGGGAGGATCTCCGAGTCGGGGAGACCATGCCACCAGTGCTGCATGCACACCACAGCAAAAATGTCACATACTGTAGGTTTTGTGACTGAAAATATGAAATAAACCACAAATACAGAAAAATGTGATATCCTGTTATGCAGATTTCATGTTGTTTGCAGTCAAGAACTTTATTGCTAATAAGCACAAAGCCAGATCAGACCAATTTTTCTCATTTGAAATTGTAGTTGAAGAGGTGGGAAAGGTACGTAGTTTGTTGTACTAGGCCTACATAAAGTGGAGTTTATTGAGGAATTGAGTGTATTAAAATTACGTAAAATTACACAGGCAAGATAGTTTTGCTTAATATGGTACATTAAAGTTAACTCCCAAAAGCTTTTAGTGAATCACAATCAAAAAATTTGTGATAGTTAGTATGAGGAAACTGATGCAGTGTAAACCAAAGGAACTCGGTGTCGTGTTGCTGTAGACTCATAGTTAAGTCCGTTAAAATTCCTGGTATGAGCTGGTGGCAAACCACTTCACCTACTGAGCCACTCGAGAGACTCCGCGAAGTGGGTTATGATCACAGATTAATTAAAATTCATAATATTTCAGTCATGTAATGTTCTGTATTATAGCTGTTCACACATTTAAAAAAAAAATTCAAAAGGATTGTTCATTGGTTTTAATCATGAATAAGTTTTCAGTTTTTGAGGAGCATTTCTGGATTAATATAAATAAGTTACAGGTGGCCATAATGGTCATAGACAATAAAAGCGCCTTCAAATTGAAGCCCACGTAAAAAAGTTTATAAATCCCATTATAACCCCTTAATATAGTAAACATATTTTACAGCTGCTAAGAAATATTTTTGCCCTAGGGATTTACATTTTCCATTAATATTTATCATATATTAAGCTAAATGTATCAATATCAGCAGTGTTTGTGATGCCACATGCTTTGTTGGGTATAAGGTTGTAAGGCTCGCACATGCCCATTAAGATATCAGAAAGATGAGAAATTTCAGTCTCTGGTAGTAGTCTGGAAGTAGGTGTTTTATAAATATTCAAATGAACCTCCACTCCAAAGTTTGAAATGTTCTCTCCCACATTTACACCCACAGTCTGAGGTAGTATTGAACATGCTTAGCATGGTATCAGCTTAACAGCATTTCTTGAAAGCAGCACCTTTCCATCGGCTAAGAATGCAAACATTTTGGATATTTTGTGATGAAAGTAGAACATGGAAATTGACATTTTCATTTTATGTGATTAAACTTTGATTAAATTTATTTAATTTATTCCATTTTAGCACATTCAATAATTCCACAAGGGAACTGTTTGATTAGATAAGCTCTTGATTTTGATAATGCACACTCTGAAAACTGTGCTTCTTTTGTCATTTCAATATTTTCAGTGATACAATCTGTGCTTAGATGCAGCTGCTCAGTTCAACCCTAAACTTGGAACTTAAACTCAAAATCTAGTTTTTGCTATGGGGGGGAATTGAATAACACAATTGACTACCAAATTTGGAGAATATGGGGGAAAAACATTTTAAACTCATTTTTTAAATCTAGTTGATTTTGTCAATTAGAATAGAACCTGTGTTCTGTAGTTACTTTGATGACCTTTCTGTATGCACTTACTGTACGTCGCTTTTGATAAAAGCGTCTGCTAAATGAATGTAATGTAATGAAGATGTTGACCTTGTCTAGCATGGTTCTCACAGTGTGGAGTCTGAAGTAACGCACCTCGTTCTATTCAGTCCCGGCAGACTCCAGAAGGAGAGTTTCTACCCCTGGATCAGTTGGAGCTAGACGTGGGCTTTGGGACCGGGGCAGACCAGCTCTTCCTGGTGTCTCCCCTCACCATCTGCCATGAGATCAATCCAAAGAGCCCCTTCTTTGACCTGTCCCACCGCTCCCTCATGAACGAGGAGTTTGAGATCGTCGTCATCCTGGAGGGCATAGTTGAAACCACAGGTAAGTGGAGCCTTTTCATGATTATTTTTTTTACATTCTCCCCCATTTCAATGAGGTGTCTCAGAAATGCCTACAGGGATGCCATTAGTCATCTGGAGGCCTGATGCAAAGGGTGGTGAGACTACCCACAGCCATTCTGCAAGTCATGTAAAAAGAAGGACAGACACAGGCTCAAGTCACATTTGGGCTCAAACACTGACAACCAACATTATAAAAACCAAAGTAGAAAAACAAATAACAGACGGATGTTCTAACACCGAAACATTCTCTCCAAAACAAAAAAGGTACCGTGTGATAATGCCAAAGCCAAATGACTGTTGTACCAATCACACATGGATTTAGTACCAACAAATGAGAAACCCAAACTCAAAATTTTCAAGCAAAAATTTTTTTTCAAGGGACCTAACAAAGACTGCTTGAAGTGCCTGCATGCAGCTGCACCAGTTGTACTTCTGGGTTCGGGGAGGTGTAAAAATGAGAACATTTATTGTTGTCCGGTCAAAATCGAAGATTCAGCTTTGTATCTCTGAGTGGTGAGAGAAGTAGGGGTGGGAATCTCTAGGCACCTCATGATTTGATTCGATTCCGATTCAGCGGGCTACGATGCGATTATAAAACGATTATCGATGCATCTTGATGCATCAAAATGTTTTATTTTTATACAGGATTTATTTTCTCTCACTGTGTGACTACTTGCTACTTTTAAAACATAGCGTATTTGTAATGATCCATAATTAAAATAAACAGATGAATTTACTTCCATTATCTTTTATTAATACAATAGTAGTAACAAATGCAAAGAACCAACAAGAAAATAAACAAAAGTGTGCCTGTAGCAGCATCTTTGTAGTAAATGAACACAGAGTTCAGCATGTTCGGACAGTGGATCTCTAAGTGCTCAAATAAGAACACCACAAAGCGGGGGAGGAAAACCTGCGAAGAGGGAATAAACCACAAAGATTATCGAGAGTAACGCTACCAAAAATAAAAGCAACCCGAACCGGGCGAGAGACTTAACTAGAGTATAAACAGAACAAACGGAAAGAAAACCCTCTAGCACACCCGAGAGGGAAACACAAAAACCGGGTCGAGAGTAAACGGAGCTAAAACTAGCTAAACTCTAAAGACACCAAAAAACAAGTCCCGTGTAACCACGATAAGTAAGTGGTGAAACGGTCGTGACCGAACTGTCCGTCCTATACCGTAAATTACTGGCTTCTTTCGTCAAATGAATGGCAATAACAAGCACAGAGAAGCGGAAGTGCGCGGCTTAAATCTCCGCAGGTAATCAGCCCAGGTGTAACGGCTGATCACCTGAGGAGAATGAAACTCCCAGACGGAAGATGGAAAATCTGATGGACTGTAATATCATCGCGAAAAAACAACAAACGTCGCTGCAAAAAAGGCAGAGCGGGTACAACCCATGACACGTACAGGCGATCATAATGTCGAAAATTGACATATCGCTAAGTCCCGCCCCTCTTGGTTAATGCTCCAAACTCTGACAAACAATTGATTTCAAGTCAGAACTTTACAGTATAAACAATGGCAACAGTGGCTCTTTCCGAGATACTCGGGTAACGTTAATTTTGGGAAAACGAGAGAGCGATTTCCTCAAAGCAGACAGAAAGGTTTGAAATATGGAATTGAGCGGTATGTGCAAGAAGTAAAAGTGTTTTTACGAGCTAACGTAGCTAACATTAACGCCAGCTATACAACATTAAATAACTTAATGTTATCTCAAGTTGGCTGTTGTTCAGATAACATCAGATATGGTGGTAATGATAGCTGGCTTTACTGGTACCTCCAAGACCAGCATTAACGTTACAGCAGTGCGGTCTCGATAACAGAAGCGATAACGTTAATGGAATTACATGGTTTTTTTTAACGATTTTCAGTGAGCTACTGCAATCTTTCCATTGGTTTCAGTGCCCCTTGATCGAAACGCTGGTCAGAACTCATAGTAACGGTTGATTGGACAATTTCTGGTTTGGGGAGGAGCCTAGTGACAGATAAGATTGAGTTTTAAATAATCGATTATTGAGTTGTCCGCATCGAGCCATAATCTTTCAAGAGAGAATCGCAATGCATCTCAGAATCGATTTCCCCCCCCACCCCTAGACAGAAGTGGCGAGAACTTTGAGAAGGACGCATTGAATTGAATACTGACATTTTCTGTTACGACTGAGTACTGGACTGGACCCAAACGTAGGACTCAGAGGCAGAAGGCTGGTTGAACTCCACACAGGAGATATTTATTATATACACATGCCCACCCAGGGCAGCAGGCAGGCGGGACAGGCAGAATAGTAGTCAGGTCCAGGCAGGGGTCAGAACCAGGGAATCCATGAGAGCATGGGGATCAGGAGGGCGAAGGGCAAGAGCAGGGCTAGACTGAAACAGGTAGGACAGGAGCAGGCTAGATAGGCAGGAGAACAGGAGCAGGGCTGGAGCGGGACTTCGATGAGCACACAGGACTGGGAACAGGCTACAACGCTGGAAAGTAATGAGACAAGCACAAGGCTGGCACAAGACGATTTGGTACAGAACAAAGAAAACTGGGGAGACTATATGCCAGATTACTGACGAGACAACGAGGAACAGGTGAGACAAGAACACAATTCAGGTGCGGGGAAGTGGAGACACAAAATGTAAGGAGAAAGGGTAAACACGGAACGGAATGCACATAGAAACAGGAAACAGGAAACCAGAAAATCGGGACAGAGGCCGGAATGTGACAGTGTCCCCCCCCCAGGGGAGACACCTGGCACCTCAATGATGAGTCAGGGGGGGGGGGGGGGGTGGCGGACCGGAAACACAGGGAACGGAGACAACAAGGGAACAGGACAGGAAACAGAAGGGGAGGAGAGGAGGACAGGAGAAAGGAGGGGAGGAGACAAGGGACAGGCAAGGGGCCGGTAATGGGGCGAGAGCTTCGAGACCAGGTACTGTGGGCGAGGTTCAGGGACCGAGGGGGGGGGTGCTGGTGGGGAGGGTAGGGGGGGGTTGGGGGGGCGAGCTTCTTCAGGGACCAAGGCTGGAGGGTACTGTGGGTGAGTTTCAGGAGAGGAGCTGGAGTGTGTGTGAGTTCAGGGCAGGGGAATGGGGGTATGGGGAACTGCTGTGCTTTTTTCTAGGGAGTACTGTGGTGGTTGAATCCCTGGAACTGGAGCTGGAGGGTACTGATACACCGGCGGGACAGAAGACAGGTTAGACGGTTGGGGTTTGGATGGAGGGTTAGCGCCTTCTGACGGTGGCCGGGTGGATTGTAGGCAGGTGGAGTGACAGTAGGAGCTCAAACTTTTAATTTTATTAGTGGTCCAATTTAGATGGGGGCTGTGACGTCTCAGCCATGGTTGACCGAGGACCAGGGGTGCTTGAGTGGAGGAGATCACATGAAACTGGATAGTTTTGCGGTGATTGCCGGACAGGATGAGCAGTAGGGGCTCGGTCGAATGGGTGACCCGGGCGATGAGCTTCCCGTCCAGCGAGTAGGCAAAGGCAGGAGCAGGGCTATACTGGAACAGGTAGGACAGGAGCAGGCTGGATAGGCAGGAGAATAGGAGCGGCAGGAGAACAGGAGCTGGGCTGGAGCGGGGCTTGGACGAGCACACAGGCCTGGGAACAGGAACGAGGAGCAGGCAGGGAACAGACAGGATAAACCGGTGGAAAGCAATGAGACAAGCGCAAGGTAGGGCACAAGACAATCTAGCACAGAACAAAGAAAATTCGGGAGACTATATGCCAGATTACTGACGAGACAACGATGAACAGGTGAGACAAGAACACACGAGGCAACATAATTCAGGTGCAGAGAAGTGGAGACACAAAATGGAGGGAGAGAGGGAAAACAGAACAGAATGCACATAGAAATGGGAAACCAGGAAATCGGGACATGGCACGGGATGTGGCATTTTATTCTGTATTTCCACTGTAGAGCGTCTTTGTGAAAGTGTCTCTGTAAAAAGCACTATACAAATAAAATTGAATCGAAGATAATACAATACAACGAATACAACTACAATTAACATTGTACCTAATAAAAGTAAGCTATATTAGGTACATTTCTAATTCACCCTTTACAAGATGTTTTATGAGAGACGCATCGATTTGGCATAAGTACTGTATATGTGCAACTTAACTACTTTTATTTGATTGTTCAATGCATTTTTAAAGTTGTATGTTGGATCACTGTGGCGATGAGAAGGTGTCAGGCGCTAAACAAGCATTGACGAAAAGCTCCACAATTTCAAATGCAAACTGCACATGTGCAAACATAATTTAAATTTGTATTTAAAATAATGCCCATCCCTGTTTGTGGTATTGTATTACTAGCAGTTGGCTAGTGAACTAGCAGATTACATTATTTTACACTCATCTTTCTCATTCTCCTCATGTTCTTAAATGATTAGAGACAGAGGATATGTCATGGAATTTAACTGGATTACCACACATAAATGTCTCTTTATAGCGAAGAAAGCATTTGTTATTTAAGACGTAATTGACAGCGCTAACTGTGTCAGAATCTCAGAAGCAAAGGGGGTTTGTAAATATTGAGTTTCATTTCCTTTTCCTCAAAGGGGACACACAGTTGCTGATGTAAATGAGAGAAATCTGCTTTGTAGGCAGGATTTTACCCGTGGCCATGTGTTAATGTAGACGGGTGCTTCTTCTCCCCCCTTGCAATCTGTGCCCGACTCTCCCTCGTTGTTCTGCAAGGAGAACCCATGCAGTAATATAGGCTTAGACTTGGGTGCAGGCTGCCTGTGCAGCGGTGATAATGTTATTACGGGAAGACGGGTGGCTGTTAGCCATGGAGCTGGGGGAGAGGCGGAGGAGAGGAACCGCGTCACCCTCCAGGGCGCCACGCTTATAGTATGTTTGTGCAGCATCTGCATGTATAAAAATCAAATATAAAGATCGAGACGAATAAATTTAAAACGAATACCATTCATGTTGTTACTTTACTTTTATGAATTCAAACATGGGTCAGGACTGAGGGGCCAGTATTTAACTGATTGAATGAATATAGCATTGCAAGCCCATGCTAATTATCTGTCTGGAGTGGCTGTGCAGTTTTGTTTCTCAGACTAATTTCCCCCACTAATCCCGCAACTCACAGAGCAACCAGATCAGGCCATCAGGTAGTAGCAGACCACTGAAATGTGGAAATCTTGATTCAGGTAATTTACAGGCCCCTCCTCCTCAACACCTATAGCATTCCACTGTGCCCCTCTCAGTCAGCGTTTTCACATGAACAAGCCCTGTAGAAAATCATAATGACAAATGTACGCCTGCAAGCGGGACCCCACACCACGCCGGGCTTGACTCCTAAAGGCAGGCCAAGCGACTCGGAGAGGTGTTTTGACACCTCCACGATGACACCCGCCCACAACATCAACAAGCAGCCATCCTGTAAAACCCTTCACTATGGAGGAGCATGCAGGCGGATAACATCTGTTTTGCGGAGTCTTAAGTGCTTATTGATTTTCAAGCCCATAGACACCGGTAAAAAGGTCAAGGAAATCATTTTGCAAGGAATGGGAGGGAGGCCGAGTCAAATGGAATCCATGATTGAGCTCAAACCACGGAGGAACCTTCATCTTGTTGACTTACTCCAATATCTATTATGTATTATGGCCAAGGGCACAACCCTTCTTGGGAAAAACAGATAAAAATACATTTGTAGAGCGAAATGAAAGATAGTGGATAGGTACCGTATCAGTGTTGCAATAAGAGCTGTGCTTAAAAAGGAAAATCATGTTGGAATTTAGTAGAACACTGAAAAACATTGTGGAATTTTTTATTCATATAATGGACAAAATGCAAGCCAGTTCCCCTGTAATCTGGCCTCCCACAGCAAAGTGGAACTCTTTCTCTCAGCATTGCAGATAACACCAGTCATCAGGCCTTTTGCTGATGTGTATGAAATAATTTGTCTTTTTTTGGCTTTTTCACATTTTTTGCGGGCCACGTAAAAGTTTCATCGGAGCAATGGAAACTCAAACAGAGCAGTAAAGCAGTAAATTGGGATTTTCCTTTTTGCACTGGATGTTAATGAGACTTTGAGACAGAAAGATTCTGATTTTTCTGGAAAGACCAAAGCGAAGTATCTCAGACAAAGAGCAGCCAAACAGCATCATGAACGTGAAAAAGTGCTGCGCTCCACAGGTGCGCAGCACCATACTCGCCATGAGTAGGAGGTCCCAAATGAACTGCAAAGATCTTTGAGAAGAAGACTTGTCAATAGTTCTCACAATTAACAGCAGAGCAAAGCACTGGTGCCACAAAAAGAAACCTGACAAAAGGAATTATCCCACGCTGACGCATGGCTGGAGAGGCGCCAAGCACTGTCAATAGGATGCTTAATTGGCTGGAGAAGAGAAGTCAACTTACCGCCAGTCTGCTTGCTTGTTTTTGAGGTCGACGGGATAAAAATTAAAAAAAGATCGCAGGCGAATCTCGATAGCTCTTTCGTTTCTCCTCACATCAATTTGAGAACAAGCGGAAGTCTAGCAAGGCAACAAACAAAAAAAAAACATTACAGGAGACAGGAAAAAACAGACCGGATAATCACACAAACAGACAACCAATGCTGAAGACATCAGACAAAGCATATCGATGCTTTGTAGTTTCCTGTTAGATTGGATGTTGTGTGGTGAGTTGTGTGGTGTAGGTAGGTACATCTTTCCCTGGATAGTTTTAAGGACAGTGTTGTATCTATACATTGCATCATGTCCAGGGCAGTGCGTTACATATGTATACATAGTTTCCCACAAGCAGAAGACGCACAGAAAACATAACAGCTGCATAGAAAACACCAGCCATCAATAACGACAAAATCCATCCCTGTACAGGGGACAGCGATAGCTGGAGAATATTAAATACTTTTGCATTACAAGGAAAGTAAAGAAAGTGGTCTTGCTTTATTTTTGCAATCAGTTGTTTTTGTAAAAAGAACAGCAGAGAAGCCATTGAAATAATGCTTTTTTGGAGGATGCCCCACGGTCCAGAATCCTGCCTGTGTGCCAGTGCTGGCTGTGGGCCGGCTTACCGCATTATGACACATAAATCACTCTTGGTTGAATGCGTACAGCCCCATGCACCAGTTTCACTTCAGTGGCCAGTGCTGTAATCTGATTGAATGTCATTCAATTTAAGTTTGTTTTCTTCCAAAAAAAAGAATGAGGGCCCATATGCACAGATATGGCCAATGTGTGTGTCAACAAATGGATGTCCGTCAGATTCTGAAGTTGTCATTACGTTTCAACTTTTTTGATGAACTGTATAAACTTTTGTGAACTGTATGAGGTTGGTGAAAATGTGTTTTAAGTTCTACCATAATTGTGTGGTTAAAAACTTATTTAAACACAATGATGGTTTGGCAGTAAACTCATTCATTTTAAACAGGGTTTCAGGTTTCCACACTCTCAGTAAATAGGACCCAACTGATTTCACCTGCCAGTTTGTAATTGAATCAATTAAAAATGGAACCACTTTCAAACTGAATTATTTGCCATATAGTACATACAGCACAGAAAATGAAAGCTTTAGTTGCCATATAGTACATACAGCGCAGAAAATGAAAGCTTTAGTTGCCATATAGTACATACAGCACAGAAAATGAAAGCTTTAGTTGCCATATAGTACATACAGCACAGAAAATGAAAGCTTTAGTTGCCATATAGTACATACAGCACAGAAAATGAAAGCTTTAGTTGCCATATAGTACATACAGCACAGAAAATGAAAGCTTTAGTTGCCATATAGTACATACAGCGCAGAAAATGAAAGCTTTAGTTGCCATATAGTACATACAGCGCAGAAAATGAAAGCTTTAGTTGCCATATAGTACATACAGCACAGAAAATGAAAGCTTTATTTGCCATATAGTACATACAGCACAGAAAATGAAAGCTTTATTTGCCATATAGTACATACAGCACAGAAAATGAAAGCTTTAGTTGCCATATAGTACATACAGCACAGAAAATGAAAGCTTTAGTTGCCATATAGTACATACAGCACAGAAAATGAAAGCTTTAGTTGCCATATAGTACATACAGCACAGAAAATGAAAGCTTTATTTGCCATATAGTACATACAGCACAGAAAATGAAAGCTTTAGTTGCCATATAGTACATACAGCGCAGAAAATGAAAGCTTTAGTTGCCATATAGTACATACAGCGCAGAAAATGAAAGCTTTAGTTGCCATATAGTACATACAGCGCAGAAAATGAAAGCTTTAGTTGCCATATAGTACATACAGCGCAGAAAATGAAAGCTTTAGTTGCCATATAGTACATACAGCGCAGAAAATGAAAGCTTTAGTTGCCATATAGTACATACAGCGCAGAAAATGAAAGCTTTATTTGCCATATAGTACATACAGCGCAGAAAATGAAAGCTTTATTTGCCATATAGTACATACAGCGCAGAAAATGAAAGCTTTATTTGCCATATAGTACATACAGCGCAGAAAATGAAAGCTTTATTTGCCATATAGTACATACAGCGCAGAAAATGAAAGCTTTATTTGCCATATAGTACATACAGCGCAGAAAATGAAAGCTTTATTTGCCATATAGTACATACAGCGCAGAAAATGAAAGCTTTAGTTGCCATATAGTACATACAGCGCAGAAAATGAAAGCTTTAGTTGCCATATAGTACATACAGCGCAGAAAATGAAAGCTTTAGTTGCCATATAGTACATACAGCACAGAAAATGAAAGCTTTATTTGCCATATAGTACATACAGCACAGAAAATGAAAGCTTTATTTGCCATATAGTACATACAGCACAGAAAATGAAAGCTTTAGTTGCCATATAGTACATACAGCACAGAAAATGAAAGCTTTAGTTGCCATATAGTACATACAGCACAGAAAATGAAAGCTTTAGTTGCCATATAGTACATACAGCACAGAAAATGAAAGCTTTATTTGCCATATAGTACATACAGCACAGAAAATGAAAGCTTTAGTTGCCATATAGTACATACAGCACAGAAAATGAAAGCTTTAGTTGCCATATAGTACATACAGCGCAGAAAATGAAAGCTTTAGTTGCCATATAGTACATACAGCGCAGAAAATGAAAGCTTTAGTTGCCATATAGTACATACAGCGCAGAAAATGAAAGCTTTAGTTGCCATATAGTACATACAGCGCAGAAAATGAAAGCTTTATTTGCCATATAGTACATACAGCGCAGAAAATGAAAGCTTTATTTGCCATATAGTACATACAGCGCAGAAAATGAAAGCTTTATTTGCCATATAGTACATACAGCGCAGAAAATGAAAGCTTTATTTGCCATATAGTACATACAGCGCAGAAAATGAAAGCTTTATTTGCCATATAGTACATACAGCGCAGAAAATGAAAGCTTTAGTTGCCATATAGTACATACAGCGCAGAAAATGAAAGCTTTAGTTGCCATATAGTACATACAGCACAGAAAATGAAAGCTTTATTTGCCATATAGTACATACAGCACAGAAAATGAAAGCTTTATTTGCCATATAGTACATACAGCACAGAAAATGAAAGCTTTATTTGCCATATAGTACATACAGCACAGAAAATGAAAGCTTTAGTTGCCATATAGTACATACAGCACAGAAAATGAAAGCTTTAGTTGCCATATAGTACATACAGCACAGAAAATGAAAGCTTTATTTGCCATATAGTACATACAGCACAGAAAATGAAAGCTTTAGTTGCCATATAGTACATACAGCACAGAAAATGAAAGCTTTAGTTGCCATATAGTACATACAGCGCAGAAAATGAAAGCTTTAGTTGCCATATAGTACATACAGCGCAGAAAATGAAAGCTTTAGTTGCCATATAGTACATACAGCGCAGAAAATGAAAGCTTTAGTTGCCATATAGTACATACAGCGCAGAAAATGAAAGCTTTAGTTGCCATATAGTACATACAGCGCAGAAAATGAAAGCTTTATTTGCCATATAGTACATACAGCGCAGAAAATGAAAGCTTTATTTGCCATATAGTACATACAGCGCAGAAAATGAAAGCTTTATTTGCCATATAGTACATACAGCGCAGAAAATGAAAGCTTTATTTGCCATATAGTACATACAGCGCAGAAAATGAAAGCTTTATTTGCCATATAGTACATACAGCGCAGAAAATGAAAGCTTTATTTGCCATATAGTACATACAGCGCAGAAAATGAAAGCTTTATTTGCCATATAGTACATACAGCGCAGAAAATGAAAGCTTTAGTTGCCATATAGTACATACAGCGCAGAAAATGAAAGCTTTAGTTGCCATATAGTACATACAGCGCAGAAAATGAAAGCTTTACTTGGTCTGCCTGGTTGAAATTCCGTTGACGTCAATATGGGACATTTATTTTTTTAAGGTATACATAGCTATTTCTAGCATAATGTGGCTTTCAAGGGTAATCCCGCACAAAAATGATGTTTGATTTGTAAAAAGTAGCTCTCCTCCTGAATAAAATGAGCTCTCAGCCAATTTTCAACCTGTAGTGAGAGCAGAGATATAGCCGCAAACTACTGCGCATGTACCAGGTACCCGCTTTGCTATGAACTACAACAACCAAGAGGGATTACAGTTTATGGGTGGTGTCACAGCTACTCCCCACTGACTGAATAACGTGACACGGGAGCGGAGATTTTACTGCTAGTCCTGCAGCGTCTCTTCGCTAGTGATGGGCAGTTCGGCTCTTTTTTCTGAGTCGGCTCTATTCGTACCATTCAGTTTGAAGAGTCGGAGTCGGAGTTGCAATTTTGGTACTTCCGGTTAATACAGAAGCCGCATCTTTGAGCCGCATCTTTTTCTTTCAGCGGCGCTACTCGCGAGCTGGAATTAGAAGCTGTTTCAGACAGCAGACCCTAGCTGGTAACAAAGTAGACAAAATAACTTTGTAAACTAGCCTTGATATTTTATTCAGACGCAAATCATCTGAATGATACTCACTGCTAATATTCTCAATTTACAGTAGCCTACTGTCTCAAGCTAGTTTGCAATTGCAGGTTACGTTTATTTACGACTTTCCCATCTCCGTTTTTTCGATCATAGATTGTAACATTAGATCTTAATTGTTGTTGTTGGTCAAGAGTTCTAAAATAAAAATGCCACCACTTTAAATAAGTGTTTTCTGTCTTTTTTTTTTTGTAGCCTAATCTAGCTGAACACAATCGTAATATCACATATTTGGCCTAATTGTTTCATAGTTGACTGGAATTCGGTTTCAATTCTCGCAAAAAGTTTAATAATTTCGTAATATACAGTCGTCGTCTCGGAATATCATTAGCTATAGACTAACATAATTCCTTTGTCAATAGGGTTTCCGTTTGAATCACGCTGAGTAGTAAACCCATTTAATAGCTTAATGGTGTACTTCATTTTGCCCTTTGTTAAAACCACAGAACTCTATAAGAACAGTTATGTGGTTAAAACTCGACAATTACTTCGGTTTGTGTCACGGCTCTGGTTCCGGCTCAGTCTGGAGCCGTGGAATATTGTTACGGCTCATGGCTCTTAAATTGAGTCAAGTTGATTTCGTGCTGATCAGTAGGGTAGTATAGCTACTGTAGCTACGTATCTTTCTTTTAACCATTAGTAGTCATAATAACTTTGGAATGAGCTGGAGCGATTATTAACTTCACAAAAGTGTGTGCAATATTGTTAGATCAAATTAAAATGTATTCTTACGTAGGTTCTAACTTAGCAATCAGAAACTGCGCGCCGTGCATTAACCACTGCTGAGTGTCTCGGGGGAGTGTCTCCCGGCTGTAGTAGAAAGCAGGCAGAGTCAGAGCCAGAGCTAAGTACCAGAGCCGAGAGCCAGAGCCGTGGGTTAGCACGATTCACTCGAACTGGCGAGTCGACTCAGCATAAAGAGTCATTCAAAAATACCGATTCGTTCGCGAACTGCACATCACTACTCTTCGCTGGCAAGTAAGCCACAAATGTAACAGTTCTACTGAAAAAAATGCCACAACCATTAGCTGAGTCTCCAGAAAAAAATGGGGGAAATACGGCCATTAATTTAGGAAAACAGCCCTTCATTTATCTACGTTTGGTAACGTTGTTAGCTGTTTTAGCTATGTTTGCTAGGAAAGCCAAAACATTCAACTTTGCAACTCGAATGCACTGATGTCAGTAATAACACGGAAAGGACACCACCTCCAATATCCAACCTCCTGCCACAAACGAATGCAAGGTTAGCTACTATAGCCTACTGCATGGCAAACAGATTTAAAAACCAGTTTGTTTTATGCCAAGAAACCCGTGGCTAACAACAGTAACATCATTAAAATTGCTTCTGTAATCGAATGCTCAAAGCGAAACTGTTCAATTATGGTCAGCTCGCTAATTTTAGTCTACTTTTCATGGTCATGGATCATAGTGTAACGTTAGTTGACATGGTTCCTTACCGGCAGATTAAGATGTCAGGCAATACCGGAGGCCACTCCACTCTGTAACAGCACTCGAGTCCTGTTTGGTTCAGTTTGCCAAAACATCTTTAGGAAATAACGTAGACTATCAATGTAATTTTCTGACATTATAATAAAATAGCAAGGATAGCTAGCTTGATCTACGATGTGTCCCTATTCAGAACAGTGAGATGCAGGCAGCATTCCCTCGCTGGATCCGCCTACGTGCCTATATAATTTACACACCCACTTGATGCCACTGTAGTCTTTCAAAAACTTCCAAAAAAAGTTAAATATATTCAAATATCTCAGTACAGAATTTATTTTTGGCCAGCCACAAAAAGAGACTTAATTAGTTGCGCCTTGATCTGTTAAATGAGGTCAATATATTTTTTTGGGTGGAATTACCCTTTAAGAGGGTAAATTATCCTTCAATATACTGTAAAAGCATTAGCAGCCCATTGCAATACAGAGTGTCTTATTATGATTGGAACAAAAACCAGCACACACAGTGAAACACTGAAACACTGGTCTGTCAACACATGACAACACATTGCCATCATTGAAAAACATTTGTCTAGTTGGGTTTTTATGTACACAAAAATTCTGTGTGTACCGGCCCTAAAACTGTTTTATTGGTTACTCATTGGATAATTTCCCTTCTCTCTCCCTCTCCCCCTCTCCTCCTCCCTCAGGAATGACGTGCCAGGCTCGGACGTCCTACACTGAGGACGAGGTGCTGTGGGGCCACCGCTTCCTGCCCGTCATGTCTCTGGAGGAGGGCTTCTTCCGGGTGGACTACTCCCAGTTCCACAACACCTTTGAGGTGCCGACACCCCCGTACAGCGTCAGGGAGCATGAGGAGAAGATCTCCCCCGCGGCCACGCCCACGTTGGGCGAGGCACACGGCCGGCGGGAGAGGGTGTTCTCGGTGAACTGCATCGACGCCGTCGAGGAGCAGGCGGGGAGGCTGCCCAGCAAGCTGCAGCGAATGAGCTCCGGGAAAGAGGACCTGCAGCGCAAGGTGCTAAAGATTGGCCCGCAGCACTCGGAGAAGGCCACCAACATGGGCGACCTGCCGCTCAAGCTGCAGCGGATGGGCTCTGCCCCGGGTCAGGGCGACGCCGAGGAGCGGCTGCAGCTCAGAGCCATCAGGTTGAGCTCGGAGCCCCTGGACCAGTCCACTGGGGACCTGCAACAGCACAAACCGCCCCCCGCCCCCACCCCACAGGCGGGAGGGAGGCCCGAGGGCAACCTGCCGGCCAAGCTGCGGAGAATGAACGCTGACCGCTGACCCTGCAGGGACGAGCGAGGCCTAACAGATGCAGACCGAACCCTGTACATGTGAAAGACGGACCCGTTTGTCTAAAAGGAATGAACAAACTGAGGAAGGCCGGTGTGGCTTCACAACGCAATTTTAACGGGGACTACTGTGATTTTTTGCTGCTTCGCTGTTCTCTCCTTCGCTATAGAGCAATAGCATATTCACACCGAATCCCTGCATCTTACACGTGGAGGAAACCGCCGGAAACCTCAGAGGTGACTGAGGCCCGTCCCTGTGACTCCTTTGTCCTCTCATCACTGTGTGCATGTAGGAAGCACAGACTCCACTTGACCTCAACATCTCCATCTCTCCTCTCCTACAGTGATGCTACATCTCACGTCCTGGTTTTCAATACATTCACCTATAATTATAATAAATTATGCACTTGTAGCTCTTAACATGTTCTTATCTTCAGTTGTTGTATTTATTTGCAATTTGTTTATTTTTTCTATTGACTGGATAGGGCTCAGGCTTTGTGATGTATTAATTTTTTTGGAGGGGCACTCTCCGAGTCTCTTTCTCCAGCAAGGTTATGTAGATATGTGAATCCATGCCTCTGAACAGACAATCAATGCTCTCAATATTTACTTGTTGATCTAATTTGCATATGAAATGAGATGTCTGTGTGGACTGGTTGATGACTGAATTGCAACATGAAGGACTCTATATTTTAAAATGAAAACAAACATTTTAATATTTGAATGTTTAACTTGATCTGGTCAGATTAAACTAACAGAGTTCTGACAGTAGTGTCATGTATTTATTCATGGGACAGGGCTTCTTCAGTACACCGGCCCTGTGTCACTCTAGATTCTCTTTATATAAGAAAGGGTCTAAACATGTTCAAAATACAATATGATGCCGATATATCAATAGCGTTCTTTGTAGAACTGAAAATCTGAAACTTGATCATTATAAGTATACATCTTAATGCAGTCCCAGATGAAGAATTTTTAAATTGTGGAAATGTTGAGATGTCAAGTAGCACAGTACTTGTGTTAAGTACAGGATTTGTGTTATTCACTGGCTTCAAAAATCCTGTAAGACCGTAAATAAAAATCACCAAAACATGAGAAAAAAACCTCATTCATACTGCATTCTTTCACATCAGTCAAATCTCTCTCACTGTTGTGAAGCCTTCCTTGGAGCAGAAGCGCCTCTGGAAAAAAATAACCTGCAAGATTGTTTGGTAGCGAAGTTGCGAAGACGTCAACATCACTTCATGTGACGTGAGAGCAGGTGGAAAAGATTTCAAAGAGTGCAGTAAGAATTATTATTTTATCCTAGGGAGGATAAAAATAAAGAAACGTGAATAATAAGCTGGAAATCGGGTATCTGAGCAACGCAAAAGCGGGCGAAGCCTACACAGTGGAGAGCTGTGTCAGAAGCCAGGAACCTACCTTGCCAGCGGCACTGTTGAAGGCCTCTTAATGCAACACACATGAAGGGAAATGATCGCAGAGTACACAGAGAAAATGCCGGAATAAATGTAACACTTCTGGCATAAATTTACCGCCATAGGACTCCACAGACACATATAATGTCCGAATAATTGTAACATTTCTGGCGTACATTTACAGCCATAGGACTCCACTGACTCATATAAACACCATAGGGTGCTAAATGTACGACCACCATTTTTGCTGATGTGTATATGTGGTTCTGGCTAGGAGGCTGAGGGTGGGATGTGTAGCAAAAACTCAACTGCAATGTCATTTACAGATTTAAAAATGACGGTTCTGTGGCACTGCATAACATAGCAGGCTATAAACTCAAAGAAGGAAATTTTTTTTAAATGACCAGGAATACAGGCGTCCTGTCCTGACGGAGGTAGCGCAACTGCCACCGACTCAGCTCAACTGAGACAAATGAGAGGAAGGCCTGTAATTCTGCCATCAATATTTTAAAAGGAGTGTTATTATAAGCACTAGAGAACTTTTTTATGTGAACATGAGGCCCACTGTTTCCTGACTGGACTGTAATCGCACAGCTCCGGTATGAGGGATAATTGGAACATCGGTATAGCATAATTAGATTTCTTGCATGTACACAGTTCTTGGACTGACTGCATGTTCTCTGTCTTTTCATTAGTCTCAGAGTGGCTACGTGGAGTCTAATGTCCGCCTGGTGGAAAAGCAGGCTTTTAAAGGAAATGGGATATGACATTTTGATTGGTTTATTGCATGTTATGCCCAAGACACACCTATAATTAATGAAGTGACTAAATTCAGCCCATTTGCACGTTGCGCCGTGCTTAGCGCTCAAAAAACTCGCCGTCTAACTAGCAAAGGTGGACTTGGACACGCTGTACATGCACTTTATGCCATACGTTTAGACCAAGCACTAAGATCGCCAAGATAGAGCCCATGGAGTCTAATGTCTGCCTGGCAAGCAATGGTCTCCTTTTATTCCCTCTGAATTCAGGGCCCACAGAAAACCTAAACAGTAATTAATGGATCTTAATGACAGGAAAGAGAAATGCCCACGGTAAAGGTATCATGTACCGTATCATTGTACCAGTCATTACCCTGTACATTACAAAGTCCTACTTTATGACAACAGTGCATTAAAATAATGAATATAGCATCTCATGACCATAGATAGCAGACAGTTGCCCTCCGTAGATGCGCTCTTCTCTGTTGAGCTGCATGGCATACCTCTGGGGCAAACATATGCAGGGAAGTGCGCCTGTCCAGGCAATCACACTAAATCTAAAAACACAAATCTCAAGGAGCCTGCATTTCCTCCAGCCTTTCACTGTCACTCATTCAGAACGTATTGTTCTGTAGAGTCCCAAACTTGTGATCACGAATGGCTGTATGTGTGTCTGTGTGTTGTGCATGTGTGTTCAGTTGGGTGTGCATCTGTGAATGTGCTTGTGTAAGTGTGTCTTTGTGTCGATGTGTATGTATTTTTGTGTGTGTTCAGATATGTGTGTATTTATGTGTGTGTACATAACAGGCAACATGCCCAGGGCACATATGCATGTGCACACGTCCATTCTTGCCCTTTGCTTTCAGGAGGCATTCCACACAGCTAGAATAAAGAACACATTGAGCCTCATGCAAGGACATCTTATTTTTCTCTTAACTCTCTCTTATATTTGTCCTTGAGAGATATTTCTACGAAGATTTTACGTCGGATTCACCAAACGCTCGTAACCTCCAGAAATCTTCTTACAGGCCATTGTAAATTCACCTGTTCTTACATGAACTAGTGTTCACGTGAATTCCCTATTAGCATAATTAACAACCCCAAAATGCCATAGGGCCAGCAGCTGTCCTGTCTCCTGTATCTGAAAGATGTATTAATCACCTTTTACTTTTTGCACTTTTTCACATGAGCACATGTTGTGAATAAATTTATATTTGCATCGATATACCTTAATTTGTATTTTCTCCCTATTTTACATCAGTGTGCAGGTTTCTTTCATTGATTTTTTCCTTAATTTATTTTTGCAGCCTACAGACCTGGATTATACCTCTCAGGAGCTCAAACGAATTCAAAAACCTTTTCACATCATTCAAGACACATCCCACATGCACTTGTCTTGCCGCACCAATAAGCAGTCATTAGCTTTCCTGGCCCCAGTGAATCGCATGGGGGTTAAAGAAAAGAAAAATATGTTACAGGCTATTTGCGGGCTGGAGTGAAACGAGATGTATTTCAGGTTGATAATATCAAGCAAGTCCGCTCCTCTCAACCAGGCAGTGAGGAAGAATATATTTTGCATCTAGGCTATTAACTTGGACGTTGATGGAATCGAGGCTACTGTTTTTGATTGAGGAAGGTAAATGCAGGAAGCTTGCTATGCATGTATATACATATTTAAATTAAATGATGTTCAAATATAATTTTAACAATAAAAACACAAAATAACAAGATAATTTAAACATGGTAATATAATTATGGTGAGCCATTTATTCAAATTCACATTTTATTTTAAATAGAATTAAAACAAGCCAGTTGCTGGGAATATAATTTAGGCCTATTTGCTTTGGGCGTAACTCATACAACAGGTCGTGACCATTCTTAAATTTTGTTCTTATCTACGAGTAAATCCAAAATAAGAGGAACTAGAACGGCACTCAGAGCGATGCTACACATGTGCGCATGTGCTAATCTCGACCTTGAACATAATATGCATGGGGCTAAAACTGTGATCTTGCACTGTGAAGTCAGGCATTGACCAATTTAAAAAAAAAAATCAGGTCATTGCCCAACTGTCAACATTTGCACAAAATTTCATCACAATCAGAGTAGAATTGTTTGAGTTATGGATGATAGGGACATAGACACCGACAGACACACACACACACACACACACACACACACAGACAGGAGCGAAAACAATACCCCCTGCTTGCACTACTCGCGCGTGCAGGTGTAAAAAATGGTGAATGCCATAAAATTGCGTAAACCGTTTTTCTTACCTGCCACATAACAAATTTGTGCATGCATACGAGCGTTTCTTGCATGAGGTCCAATTACACTTTTCTCAATATATTGTAGGACTTATTTTTGTATTACTCAGCAGAGATGTTGGTGACCTGTTCAAAAGATTTGTATTTATGATTGACCCCCTTGATTATGGGTACTTTCAGATTCAGATTCAGATTCAGATTCAGATTCAGACACTCCCTTCATGAGCAGCTGGAGACGGATGTGTGAACATTCAGATAGAGTCTTTATGTGGCCAACCTCACAGGAGGACAACGTTGCACTTTTCATGTCACAGTCTCCATGGCAACCCCCAACCCCCAACCCCCAACCCCAGATTTCCCAAGAGGCTGTTAGGGTTCCTTCTTAATTATGTTGTCCTACTGCCAAAGTGAATTATGATCACGTTCATGGGTCATCACTTACTGGGAGCCCAAGTTCATTACTCATAATTGTGGCCACACAAAGGATAGTGTTCAAGAGTTTTCTGGAGAGCTCTTTGAATTTCTAAGGATTCCACTCATGACCCCTCTCCTGAGAACACGAACAGCCAGTTATAAGGCTCCTTAATACAGAGGCAACGCTATCCAGAGTGCATTAGTTCAGTACCCATAGCAGTGGCTATGTCTGACTTCAGCTAAGATTATGATGAAGCTGTGCATAGTTATCACACACAAAAACACAGCTTGTTGTGGACAGTTAACCTGAATGAAGATGACATGTTACTTTGAAGACATTGTTCAGTATTGTCAGGTTAACCCCTCAACATTCGACCAAATAAAAAAAAACGTTTAGAAATGGGAGTAACCAGGTACATTATTCCCAACATGCCACCACAAAAGGCATGACGCCTGGCAGCTGCAATTGCAGTCAAAGTGATGCGAAATGTATAGTAAAGAAGAGACAACAGAAGCTGAGTGGATGGAAGCGCTCTTCACATCCTGCCTGTCTGTTGTTTCATATTCTGTGTGAACATCACTCCCCATACAGAGCGGGAATCAGCCTCACCTCACCCCTCATTGAATGCACTACTCCCTCTAAGGCAATACTAGATAAATGTTACATATGAATAATCTCTGCTCTGCTCAAGAGATAGCACATACCCACGTCATAGCTTTAATATGCTTATGATGAGTCACACATGCTGCGGTCAGTGCAGTGAAGTGGAACGCTGATAAGATTGTTTCGCCGGCTACGATCATGCTTCTCTGATCGAGAGGGAATAAATGTTTCTTCACTCTGAGAAAACGAATGTTTTCAGCTCAAAGGCAAGAGTTATTCTTATTGGCTTCATTAAATGAGAATGCAAGACTAATAACTATGTGTCACAAAATGGGGCATCGCATCTAACCGCCAAACATGTTGACGTCGGTCAGATGTCAAATCAACATCGGTTATGGAGAGCGATATGTAGTTGATTAGTGGGGCAGAAATTAAGGGGTTTTTTGACGGTATATTGCAACATGGGGATGAGTACAAAAAGTGGTCGCGTCATGACTCGACGTTGATTAGCCTTATAGCTGCGACACGGGTCGGCAAATTCTTTGGGGGGTATGTTCAAATCCAAGATAGGAAAAAGATATTGAAATCTCAGCCAAACAATACATAATACGTAATAGTAACAGACTGAATGAATGCACGACTGTGGTTTCAGCATGCATGTTTGGTTGCTTTCTCAGCAGATAGTGGCTTCCTTGCTGAAAACATAACAAGCCATATCTATGGGGTCACAATACGCTGTCTGTGTAACCAGAAAGTCACTGAGCCCCTTGTGTGATGGCCAAGTCACCTGTCTACCACATGCAATGTGGCTTTGTGAAGTTGTAAATATAAATTATATTTTCTGAATAAATAATCATGGTGAAATTTAGTCCAATAAAAAATAAGAAAAGGGACTGAACAAGAACAAACCATGCAACAAAATAACATCTTTTAGACTCTTCTTTATCCACATCTTGACTGATTCTGTACTGGAGTATGGCCGACAACTCCATTCCCTGCTAGCCTGTAAACAAAAAAATAAAACAAAAGATTGCAATGGACAAAGCTATTGATTTTGTCCTTGAATTTGGTGACTCCTTTAAAACCGCTGCAAAACAATGTAACTGGACAAAATCAATGGGTCTGTCTGATACAATTATGTGTCTACAGCTTGCTGGATAATTTTGAGTTTCAATTAAATTATTAAAAGTTTTCTTAATAAATTTGGCACCCAACGTGGGGCTGAATATGTCCAATTCCCACACTAATTTGGAATGTCCAATTATCTGCAAACATGTTCATGCACGAACCCCACTGCCGAGTTGAGAGACTGCAGACATCCATGGTTCTGCTCAGAAACATGTGATGTCACCAGCTGCTGCTTTTCACACCGCAGCCCACAGCCAAGCTCGCACAGAGCGGAGTTGGAGATGGACCATACGTATGCAGCTTTATAATGCAGTCCACGGGCGCCTGAGCGAACGGCAGTTGTCGCTGAATAGCGATGAAATGTGGACCCCTAACCGACTGAAGCCTCCCATAACCTGGGCGACGCAATCGCCGATTGAGCCTCGCCCTATGGAGGTACCGGCCGCAGTCAGCGCTGGCAGGGTCTGGATTCTATCCGAGACCGTGTGGCTCATCCCTGCACCGCAATGTGGTGCCTTAACTGAACGAGCCACCAAGCAGCCCAGAATTTGAGTTATTTTCAAAGAAATGATTTTTGGAGAGACTGCATAGTAGTTTTAGGGAACTTTATTTGTAAGAAACTTCTGCATTGCCTGAGGCAGAGTGAAATAAGTGGAACAGCACATTGGAAGATGGGTTGTGCACATCACCTCAGGCTCTATTGCTTGTCTTCCCTAAGAGATAAATTGAGCTGTTTATATGTCTGCTCAAATTCTCACTTCTTCAGCTGACTGAAAAACCTGTGGAGTCCGAAATCCGCTCTCTTCAATATTCCAAGATAGCGCTGCTGACTTCTGATTTTTAGTTTCAGATGAGAACAATCAAAGAAATTGAATAATATAATCCAAAACATTTTGTGTAAAAGGGTATTCTCTGGGTAGAGATTTGACTGCAGTCCAAGTCAATAATTACATTACATTCATTTAGCAGACGCTTTTATCCAAAGCGATGTACAGTAAGTGCATACAGAAGGTAATCGAAGTAACTACAGAACAGATAAGAAAGCACATTCTTCCCATACAGTAGCAGCTATCCCTAGTAATGAACACAATGCAGTTCACAGTGAACTGGGTAAATCAGCTCTAATACAATTCTATTCTAAATATTATACACTTGAATACACAGTTCAACAAGAACACATACCATGAGGTCCTAGATAAGTATTAGTCCAGGTGGAGTCTGAAAAGGTGCGTTTTCAGGCCACGACGGAAAGTAGGCAGGGTTGGCATGGAACGTAGGGGAATGGGAAGTCCGTTGATTAATTTACACATTCATTAGAATGATTTACGGAATGATGGACTGCACCATGTATAATATCTACATCCACTGCATTTGCTTTTTTTCATATTGAAAAAACACACGCTCACGTATGCAAAAATGGAGAAAACCATAGTCCTGCAAACACGTAAGATTCATAGGCCGTGCTGGGAGAAAAAGCGTCAGAAAGCTCTATTGTTAACCACCTTCGTAGTACCGGTTATACCAGATTGCGGTGGTTAGGTTTTGTCAAGCCAGCTAACGTGAAGAAACCCTGACTATGTAAAGCTTCCTTTGTAGTATACCCCCGAGGACTTTTGAAAACATAATCTCATGTTTATTGCATGTTTGTTATTTAATCCCAACCAATTAGAAAAAGTGATATCGTGTCAAGATGAAAAAATAAGGTGAACTGGTTTTTAAGAGGCGTCAAACACTGAATCGGGTCAAATTGACCCCAAAGATAATATGAGGGTTAAGATGTTACATACATCATTGATATACAATTATCCATAACAGGACATAGATAGGTTTTTGTCCTAATACAATGGTGGGATCAATGCTGACATATATTGATATCACGCACTAGTAGTGACAGGATATAGAATGCAATGCTGATACTGTTACGATCCGCTCCGCTCCCCGTCCCTTCCTTGGTGTTTTCCTCTGTTTTCCCTGAACCTGATTGTGTCATGTCTGCGTTCATTTCCTTATTGTGTCCACATTGCACAATTACTACTCGCACCACATCTTAATTACACAATTCACACTTAATTGCTTTCACCGCATTCCTCATGCGTTTTCTAATTGTTCCATCAATTCACTGATTTCGCACGCATTTCCCGCAAGCTGCAGTTTATCAGCTCTAATGACACTAGTTATATTTACCGTGCTGTTCCTGTGATTTGTTGTCAGAGTATTACGGTCCTGGTCTCGTTTGTACTTGTTTCCCTATGTGCTAGCTGGCTAGACCCTGGCTGTCTACCCCGGTCTGGATTTCCTACACCCTGGCTTTCCGGTGTGGATCCTGACTCTGCCTCCGCCTGATCCTTCACTACTACCCAGGCTAAAACCACTCCTGGCTACTTCGCTGGATCCTGTTCACCAGCTCTCTGCGGGTTCCACAGTGGATATTGTTTATTGTTAAACCCTGATTTCCCGGTGTGGATCCGACCCGGGATTACGAAAATAAAAACCCTTCTTTTCAAAAGAAAGACTCTGTCTCGTCGTGCATTTGGGTCCTTCCCTGCTGGTCATCACAGATACAAGATATAAAAATACATGTTACATAAAAACACTTTGTGTAGCCTACAATATAAGGTTTTGTACAATACAGGGTGAAAATACATGACGCTGCAGACAATGGCAACATTACTCAAATGTCAAAATGTCATATTCTACATTTTAAGCTCCTGTCTACATTTTAAACCCCCCTTGTAGCTGTCCAAAATATTATGGATCATAATCAGTTTTTTCTGCAATAAAACTTTTCCAGTGTCACCTCCTCTGACAGGACATTAACATTTTCAATGCCATGGAAACGGAGAGATGCTACTTTGTGATCTTTGTACGTCCATTTAAAATATTGGTAGCATAACAATCTGGGTCATTGTGTCTGGTATGTTCATTAGGCTAATTCTTTGTTTTAAACATCTAGATGTCTCTCCTATGTAACTTAGATCATAAGCAAATTTTAAAATATGATATAATTTAAAAAACATTTTTGCTATTGCATGCGATGACACCTTTTATTGGAAAATGGTTCATAGACCTCAGATGACAGAAAACATCCATTTTTAAAGTATTATGACATTGGGTGCAATTACCAGAAGGGTAACTTCCATCTGTCAGAGGGGCCCAAACTGATTATGAAAGGCCAGCTCTGACATAAAGAGATGAAACATTTGGTTAAGGGCAGAGTCTGAGGTGAGTAAATGCCAATGTTTCATTACAACAGTTTTTAATCCAAATATTATCGTATAAATGAGTCAGAAATCCTTATTTTTCTTTTATTTCTCATTTGAGATTGGCAAATTAGCTTTAAAAAGATTTTCCATTAAATATCATCAAGCATTGCTTCATAGCAGAAGCCTTATTAATGAAATCACAACAGGAATGAAAAATATATCAGATTCAGTAAAACTGGTTCTTAGACAAGCATAATTAGGTAGCATATTCTAGCATGAATTCTCAACACTGAATTTGGTGATGATTTTTCACACTAGCCAACTTATTAGCTATGTTAAGTTAGCTATATTAACACACAACTTATTAGCTATGTTAAGTTAGCTATATTAACACACAACTTATTAGCTATGTTAAGTTAGCTATATTAACACATAACTTATTAGCTATGTTAAGTTAGCTATATTAACACACAATTTTAAGGCAGTGAGTAAACTATTTATTCCTCTTTAGCCATGTGTATGCACAACAGTGATACACCTTGCACCTAAGCACTTTAGTATAGAAGATGATGTCCATCAACTAGCAATGTCTACAAAGGAATGTAAAAATGGAAGTACAAATACGTCTGGCACTATGCATCTTGTTTTGAGTTGGTTGAAAATGTGCATACTTGTTATTCGCAATGAAATGCCACTGAACATTTGGAATTTTGGGACATTTCTGGGGATTACAAAAAGGTTTTCTAATGTCTGTCTTATCAAAGGATGAAGAATGCATAATTTAGCTGGGTGGTCATGTATTTACATTGTAGCACAAGAGTATCTCATCGCTAACAGTGAACATATGTTACATGCTGTGTTTTGTCAAACAAGATATATACCTATTTTATTTTGGCTATGTATTTGTAATTTGGATACCACATGGCCACTGTTGACCATGAGATTTCTGATTCAAGTACGTCCCCATATGCAAGACCAGGAACCTGTACTTCTGCAAGATTTTGCCCTTATTTTATAACAGTACAACTGGAGATATTTTAACAAAGACTGATGCATGGTGTGAATGTAGACTTGCAGGATTTCCCAGGACGAGTGAAAAATATGAGGACTGCATCTTTGAGACATGAGGAGTAGCATGCAAATCAGTGTGTCCAAACTTGCATGCTTAATTAAGGAGGGCAAAGGATCAGCACAAACCTTTTGTCCTGCAGACACAACAATAATACAGCCAGGGGCCTGTATCAGACATGTGGAGGTTCCACAGGCCAACAGACATAAAGGGATCAATACACCACTCTCTGAAGTCTTAGTCTTCCCATGGGTCCAGAGCAGACTGCTACATTTTGCAAGAATGTGACAATATTGTAAGTGTTTCGTCAGCAAGGCACTGGCATTCTGTCCTAAAATAAAACATTTTGCGTTGCCTGTTACAAAAAAGAAGGCAACAAAATAGAAAAAAGGCCTATTTTTTTCAGAGTAATTTCAAGAGGTACAATAGATTACTACATAACATGATTATAATCTATGAGTGTTTCAGTACCATCAATATCACAGTGTGTGACCAGTTCTTTGTGCAATTCTATCAACTGTTCCATATTTTTTTTACTGGTTTGAGATGGACTTTCTGGAGCCATATTGTACTTAAACAGAATATGAATCTGACTTTATTGCTTCAGCCTCCAGACAAGAAACAAAAGAATCCATTCTTCTTGGAACTAATCATACAGCTACCATTTATACATAAATTAAATTAATGCATCACTGCATTTCCTTTCATTGGTGGGCACATTAACTCCTCAGCCCAAGATTTTAAAAGTGTGTCTGAGACCAGGAATTTGCATGTGACAAAAACTGAAATAAATTAGTCAAGACTAAAGATTATTGCCTGATAAATCACTTTTTTTCATTCAGTTTTTTTCCAGATTTTAGGAGAAGTATCTATTTTATGTAATTGTTACACCGAGCAAAGGATTTCACCCTGTAAAGACAACACACATTCATTCAAACAAAAAGGCTAATTAGTGGTGAATGTAATCTTACAAGTATACCATATAGAATACTGTATGTTAGATCTGTTGGTCTGCACTTTGAAATCACAAAGGAAAAATATTGCTGACTTACTACATATTTACATATAATTAACAGTCCTGCATGCTTTTTTGTGCAAGTGATTAAATATTATGAGCAGATACGTGGGGGATTCTTTCAAACTAATGACGGCAAAAAAAATCTTGATACTGACCTTGCAAGAAATTGGAAAAATACAATTAAAATTGAAAGCAATGAAAGAAACCACAAGGCATTTATTAAAATATGTGCCAAGGCCGCATGAAGGGCACATTTCTCCACAGTGGCCATTTAGGAAATCCCATTTTGTGAACATACAAACAAAACAGTGAATAATTAGCGTGAGACATGTTCCAAAGAGCCAAACTGTATTCCCATATGGAATTTCCCATATCATTTTGTCACAAAAGTCTTGAAAGAACCTCTGCTCTGCCTTATCTCTTAGCGGTATGCAGATTTAAAAAGTCATTTTGTCAAGAAATGTACAGCAAATATGAGTGACTTCCCTCCATGGTTAATTTATTTGTTTACTTTAATCCACTCTGTCCTGTCCTGTGTTACATCATGGCTTAAAAGCACTTTTCACTTGGCATATCATGTCTGATGGGCCATCTCATGTAAAATTGCACGTTGCATGCAGGCAATGTTACAGAAACGATTTAAACTCCAACACAGTTTGTTGTCACTACTGGTCTCCTGTGTTGCCATTTAGAGTTAAATGGCAACAATCTAAAATCTTCTCAGATAATATAGTGCTGAACATATTGTCACTAGAGCACAACTGTTCTCCATATCATTTACTCAGCAGGTACTGTCATTTGGGACAAATTGCAATCCTCACAATTTGACCTCACATATAATTTACTGGAACAATGTTAAAACTATTTTGCCGTGAGAGATGGCATTAGCCCACCTGGAACTCAAATCAATGACCTCAAATTGTGTGTGGTGTGGTCTGACTGCTGTGCAAAAAACAGCACCTTTCTACTCCACTGCAATCAATAACCCCCGAACCATAATGCGTGCTGCGCATGAGACCATGAGTAAGAAGGTGTCAGCTGCATTAACTTGCAGAAACAGAGAGCTCTAATGGTGATTACTGTGCCTGGTGACAGGGGCAGTACTCTGCAGGGCCTCCTGAGGAGAACAAATACAGTAAAGTGGGAACACGTGGCCAACCTCATTAAAGACAGCCGCACCACTAAGAGAGAGCCCTGGCTTATTACCTTTTCAATCTTTTGGCAGCTTAATTGGGTTCTCTGTGGAAGTTTTGAAACGAAAATTACAGTACTGCCACTTTGAATACAGAATTAGCCGCTATGGTTAAATGGGTAATGCATCTCAGAAATTAATACCCTGTCTTTACTTAATAACTTCCCATTGGGATGGCTTTGTTTCATGCAAAACCAAAATTATCTTACTTGCAATTCCCTGGATAAACACATTACATATGACCTGTGGTATGGTACCTTTCTAAATTAGTTTAATGCAAGAGAGTTCAGATTCCAGTAGAGGTCCTACATCAAATTAGTCTCATTAAAAAAAGAAGAAGAAAGGGGCAGGTGAATTGAAGTCCATTTTTCCATTCCATGCATGATCAAGAAATGTCTGGGGTCATTTCATTGCAATTTAATAATACATTTATCAAACCAGCCAGTGTTTGGAATTATTCATGAATTGAAATGTCTCATTCTCCAAAAAGTTCTTGCCCATCCTGATATTAAGATAAATCACTTGACATTTCTCCTCATTATTAACACAAACAGATAAAAATAGGAAAAAAAACAAAGATTATTCCCCATGCCACAATTACAAATACTTCAGTTTTTCTGTTTGAGTGAGGTTGATGGATGAAGACTGTTACATTAATGTGTGGATGATCACAGAAAAAGATGAAAATATCTGATTGATCCTGACTGTGGACTGTCATTTCCCAAAGATAACTTCCTCATGAAGCTTTCTGAATCGAGTAGCAAATGTAAAATCTGCCATGTTATAAGATGGGGGGGGGGGGGGGGACTTTGTATTGAATACTCATGGGTATGTCCACCCCATGTATGCAATGGTTTTCAAAAAAAAATAAGACAGAATATTTCCCCACACTGGCAAAGCTAGAGTACGCAACTTATTTTTTGAAAAATTTCAGTGAATGGGTCATGCGTAGTTGGTAGCAATCATAGAAAGAACTGCTTTGAGAAAAATCCAGCACCATACACTGTGTTTATACCCTCAAATTCTGCATTCTAAAACCAGCAATTCGTCCCAAACTGCAGCTGGCAGCGGCGCAGTGAGTCAGGAATCAGGATGCTCTCGATGGTGCTCCTGTTGAAATGTATCAGCCGTTTCTGTGGGAGCTGGGCCTCTGTGGGAGCTGGGCCTGTTCCTCAGCTGGGCCTCTGTGGGAGTTGGGCCTTTTTGACCAAGTGTGAGGTGTTGGAGGTCCATGTCAGCTGTTTTGACACATTCAAGGACTCCAAGGAACTATAAGTTTTCCACACTTTCCACTGCTACTCCATGTATGTGGAGGGGAAGGTGGACTCTCTTTTGTTTTAGAGGTCTTAAGGACCATGTTGTTGTTCTTACACCACTCAGCCAGATGTTCCACCTCAAGCCTGTAGGTCGTCTCGTCATCATCTGAAATCAGCCCGACTATTGTGGTGTCGTCCGCAAATTTAATTATGGAGTTGGAGGTGTGGATGGGGGTGCAGTCGTGTGTGAAGAGCATGAGGCTCGGCACACAGCCCTGTGGGGTTCCTGTGTTTAGGATGAGGGTGGAGGAGGTGCAGTTTCCAATTCTGACTTGCTGTGGTCAGTCTGTGAGGAAGTCCGTGACCCATGAGCACAGCGAAGAACCAAGGCCCAGGTTATCCAGTTTGCTGACCAGTTTGTGGGGGATGACAGTGTTAAATGCGGAGCTAAAGTCCACAAATAGCATCCTCACATAGCTGTTTGGTTCCTCTAGGTGTGTCAGAGTGGTGTGGAGAGCTATTGTGATGGCATCCTCTGTGGAGCGGTTTGCTCGGTAAGCAAACTGGTGCTTATACAGATCAGATGGGATGATGGTTCTGATGTGTGAAAGCACAAGTTTCTCGAAACACTTCATGGCTATAGGTGTTAGCGCCACTGGGCGATAGTCATTCAGACACTTCACAGATGATGATTTTTTGGGCACTGGAATGATGGTGGACGATTTAAAGCATGTACCTATAATGAATAGTAGCTAGGTTACTATTATACTTAACGTTACTTCATTCTGCGGCTAGTTTTTAGAATAAATGTTTTCTAAGGTTACTGTATGTTTTACTGTAACATTTTCTATACCAGTCTGTAATCCTGCAATTTTTGACTCATGACTTTGAAATGTTTTGACAACAAATACAACCATTTTACAAAATTGCATACTCCAGCTTTTATTATTTATTTGTTTCCAATTTTCCCCCATTTTGGTAGCCAATTGTACCCTATGTAATTAAATTCCCCATGTAGCAACCACTTGGGAATTTGTCGCTACAACCCCATCAGCCGGGAGTAAGAAAGAGGCCATCACGCCCTCTTCAGGGCATGACTCCTCAAACTCGCTTGTATGCAACAATTCTCCCCCACGAGTCCTCCCCCCACCCTGGGAGTGGCCGCCAATTGTCGCTCTCGCATGGCACCGGCCATACTCGGATCTGGCAGGACCGGGGATCGAAATGACTGACTTTTACCGCTGCGCCACCGCGTCGCGTCCTTCGTACTCCAGCTTTAACATAAATGCAAGTTAATGCGTAAATGCAGTTAATGCCAGCTGTTTTCACGGGTTCCCTGGGGAGGAATTTTGAGACGGTCCCTGGAGTGCTAAGCAGGGCTGTTTCGGCTGTTTTTGCTCATTGAATAATAGGGTACTAATGCGGAGCACCTGCCTCAGGTTAGAATTGGGGCTGGGCCATTGTTGATAAAAGCAGCGCACCTGACCAGGAAGAGGAGAGATCTGGGAAAAGGAACTGGGCGAGAGTGTCTGTGTGCTTTGTGTCATCTGCGGAGCACTTACCTGATGACCCCCATCCAGCTCAGCTTTGACATTGACTCACAAGCAGAAGGCTGCTGGTTCATATACCATGTATGCTTATACTAGGACAAACCTGGCCTCGTGTTGTACATATGCAGTCCAGGGTACAGTGTATAGTTTTGGCCAGATAAGATTCTAAGTTTGAAAGAAAATACTAATGGAGCTTTTCTTGGACTTTTTCTGGTAGCTCCTCCTTTGTGGGTTATGTTTTTGGCACTCTTAATATGTCCCATAGAGCTGATAGCTCTCCCATGGCAATAATTGTGTGCTTTGTGTTTTCTTTTTGGAGCCTGTTTCTTCCATGGGTTTACAACAGAGTTACTACAAGGTTTTGACAGAATGGGCCAATGGCGTTAAGGGTTCATCTCCCAAGTGTGGAACTTTCAGGGAATGCAGTCATAAGACAAAGTGGAATCAGCAGCTGCAAATAAATGGGTGTGTTGGGAAGTCATTCCAGACAAAGATATCCACAAACACATTTAGTCAGAAAAAGGACCTTTGAAAATTGAGATAAATGTACTGATTCTGTCCTTTTTAGTGAAGGTGCTATAAATCTCTTCAAGCACTTACAATAGCAAGGCTCTCCCAGCTCCTTTATCATTGTTGCTTCATAAATACCATTCTCCAATGAAATCTTGAGTCACAAAAGCCCCTGGTGCATTGTAGGCTTTTGCTTGCCTTTTGATATGCAAAACCTGCTCTGAAAAAAATGACCTGCTACACAGTGGCTTTAATCTGCAGCATGCATGGTGTTAAAACCTTCCAAACACTCTGGGATCCATAAAGCCTCTGTTTGAACACCTGCCCCAACACAGAAAACCCATTGTGAGCTTCCATTTTCACAAGTGGCTCCAATAATGGAGCAGTGTACAAAGGTTGGTACACAGCTCCTCTTCATGCTTGCTGATGTTGTATAGCTCATACAGGACTGTGTCCTGCTTTCGCGTGCATCATGCATCATGCATCATTTTGGGCTGTCACAGCAATGCCTCAGGGTAGGCAGTCTTTCCACGTATAAAATGCTCATTTTAGTGAAAGTTCTAAGGAATAATTGGTTTAGCATTGGTCCCCGTCCACGGCACGCAGATCAACAAGCTGAGATTCGCTTTTATAGCTGGGGCATAGCTTGCCCTCGCTCAAAAATGTCAGGGCGTAGCTATAGTTTTCAATTTCGTCACCGGGAGGAATATGTCAGCTGGAGGAAGTTTCCAGCCAATGACAGACTGGATGTGCAGTAGCCTACCCACAGAACTATATACTAGCTAGAAAGGCAACGTGGTCACATGGTTCCATTCAGCCCTATTCAATTTGGTTCTTCCACAATGGCACCGCAGCGAGATGGCTGCCATGGCCCGAAAATAGTATTACCGATGTACCATGTATTTCCAATGGAGCGTTGTGAAAGTCAACGGAGTCGCCCCAGCACAATCTAGGTGACAAAACTTCACAATATGGTAATCAATAGAAGCAGGCAATCACATTTTACATTTTTAAATAAAATCGCATCCCCACTGAGCTATGATGGTCAGCTCACAAGGCATACAGCACGGTAGCTGACTGTAGCTGGTTAGCTAAGTTATCAAGTATGCATGCCAGTTATCTTGTGCATAATAATGAAATGGTTTTCAAATTCTTTCACATGTGTAACATTTCTAAGGACAGACTTCACATCTCAAGATGTGTTACATTACTATAGTAACCTACCCCAGTGAAAATGTTGAAAAGTTGATGAAATGCCGTCTTGTGCCGTGAAAAACCGCCCAGATAGTTATTAGCAAAAGGCTAGCGGGTCAGCAGGAACGAGTTGGGCAAAGCTTCACTCCGCCGCAGACCCACCTGCTGCTAACTCACCAGACGCAATCATCCAGCTTTACTAACATTGCCCCGCTGACGCTGGATGAAAGACGACCATCTTAAAGTTAGTCCTAGGATGTAGCCAGGCTAAATTAGGGATAGATTTAATTAAATTGACATGTCTGTCAACCTAAATTAACACCCCTCTCGACGATGCATATGACGGCCTATCATATAGCTTGTTAGCTAAGCCTGCTTTGTTCACGTACAGCTTCGAACAACATAACGGCGACGTTAATCAAAGTTTGTTAATAACGTTAGTTAATGAGATGGCTATTAAACATTTTTAGTAACTGTTCGCGGCCGATTTATCTGAATTTGCAGTTGTGGTAAGGCTGTGAGGCGATTTCAACAAGGTAACGTTAGCCTACAAAGCCTTCAACATTAATCTATCTAACGTAGACACAAGTTCACCATAGTTCATTATATCAGTCCAACATGGACTATGCTTGCAAAATAGGCAAACGTACGATTTTCACAGTGGCCATTTCCATCACGATTTCTCATCATTTAGGCTACACCTCACGTTAGCTAGCCGCGCAAGGCTGGTTCACGGAAAGCTTGAGACTGAGCAGTCGGGACTCGGGATATACCGGTGTAGCTTGCCTATACCGCAGACGGCGGATTATGCTAAATAAACAAGTGGACGCAATCGTCATTATTTAATTATGTGAATGTAATCATATGCAACGTTAATGTATATGTATTGATTGTTTTGGTTTTCACAGAACATCGATTGTTTGGTGGGTGCTGGACTGGGGGAAAAAAAAGTTTTAATATGGGAAAAGTTGGTCAAACATTAGCCGTTTATATGTTTCACCTTCAATACATGGCGTGCAGAAATAGCCTATATTTTGTCTAAGCGCGTGACACAGTAACTGCATTATGCGATAAATGTTTGCGAAGAAGAGTGCTCCCGTTTATTGTAGCTTTAGGAAAGTAACACGGAAAGTTATTGTGGCGGCTGCGTTTACCATTTTTATGTTGATTGGAATGCAGCTGAATACATTGATGGGGTTACGTTAAGCTATAACTATGCCTGGTTTTCTTTTAAATGTAGCCTACATCGAGCTACTATTGGCCTATTATCAACAAGCTTTTGTGATAGCAGGTTATTTCTACGCCTCTGACTGCTACTGCGAGCTAACAGTACCTTTCATGTCGCATAACCACAGCATGTCTATGGTCACAAGGGGTTCCTGCTTTCTGGGAGGGTGGGCTAATAATGGCTAATATAGCCTGCTTTGTTCAACACGGCTTCGAACAACATAACGACGAGTATAGTGAACGCTAACAAAACAGCTTGTTAGAAATGTCGTTAGTTAACAACATAGATTGTAAACATTTTAGTAACGTTTACTTTTCGCGGCTCATTTATATGAATTTGCAGTAACGTTAGGCTGTGAGGCGATTTTAACAAGATAGCCGATACGTTCGCCTCTTCAGTATTAATCTGTCTAACACAGGGGTAGGCAACCCTGGTCCTTGAGAGCCGCAGGGTCTGCTGGTTTTTGTTGTTACTCGCCACTTAATTGATCAAGTAAAGCAGTTGATTACACAGTTAACTCACCTCACCTGGTTTCTTTAGTCTAAGCCAGGGGTCTTCAGCCTAAGGACCCCCTTGGCCGATAGAAACAGAGCGGGGACCCCCAGATATTTAAAAAAAACAAGTGGTTGCATCATGGGAATCATTCTTTTTTAATATAGTTTTTGTCAACAAAAGTAGCTTATTATTGCACAACGTTACATTACAAGATCACCATAGTTCATTATATCAGTTTAACATCGACATTACGGGAGGGTATACTTGTAAAATAGGCTACGGTTATCACTGTGGCCATTTCAATCACAATTTCCATTATTCGGGCAACAGCTGTACAAGGACCGGTGCTTCTCGGGAAGGTTGAAAAAGCGGTTGGGTCACCAATACTGCAATACCACAGATGGAAAATAAACAAGCAGGTGCAATAATCATCATTTAAGTATGTGAATGTAATCACAGCAAATACATATTCTATAATTTATCGATGTAGAACTTGTTTTGGTTTCCACATAAAATCGACTGTTCTTACAAAACCCACTCCGCAGTCATGCGGCAGCCATTACTCTCTGTAAAAGGGACAAAATCACCACTTTAGCGTGACATGTCACATTAGCCAATCAGAGAAAAAACTTTGGGCCTTGGAAACGGTGCCGTTTTGAGAAGGCATCTGCCTTTCTAGTTCTTGTATAGTTCTGTGAGCCTACCTAACGTTTTAGCACGAGAGACACTTTTGAGCCAGATCCTTTGTGTTTACGCTGTTTTGCGTTGACTACAGTAAAATGTCAAAGATTTGGACCAGAATCAATCGGTAACACAAATGTATCAGTTCTCATCAAAAATAAATGGTTTTAGTGCTTTGTTGCCCTTTAAATGTTTGTGGCTGGAGTAATTTACAGAATAACTCTTAGTTGTGTGAAATTATAACACGTGCAAATACTTTGGCTGCGCCCGCGAAATAACACCCTTTATTTGGGGATCTTAGTAAATCAACCTGCCAGTCTTTTCACCGTTTTCTTATGATATAAGAAAGAAAAGAAAGCCCCAAAATGAGCAACTCGCCTCCTACCCGTTTGACTCGTCGTGTGCCAAAGTGGGAGGAGAGTTGCTGTGTGGGGAGTGTCAGTGCAGTTAAAATCCATGACGAATTTACTACTTCGCCAGCGCGAGGGCTCGCCACACGCCATGCGCCGGCTGGAAAGTAGAAGCCTCAATAGAGGAAAATGGAGGCTTTTTTTTTTTTTACCAGCTTGGCAGAGCTGCATTTCACAGTGGTTGAAAAGGCAGCAATACATGTAAAATAAATTACATTGTAAATGCACATGCCTTCCTTCACTTGCTGGTGCTCTTTTCAGAGGAATCTATAGCAGCGCCATGTAAACACAGAGAGCATGTAGCCCCTGTTGCGCTAGACAGAGATGTGTGCTTCTCAGATTCATAGCAGGTGGAGGCTGTACATTCATCCCCAGTTTCCCCACCTCGCTCCCTCCCTCCACACCCTCTGGAATTTCACATTTGTTTATTGGAAACAGTGCTGAACAGATTCACCGATCTGTGAATCATATGGATGACCCTATTGCCTAGGCTAACTGTATTGCCAATCTGTATACTATTATATCTGTGTTTGTGTAACATTTTGTATGTCATATTTTACAACATATTGACATATGCTACAGTATTCACAGTTTAAAAATAACAGGCTTGTATAAAAAGAGACATGCTTTATTCCAGCTGAATCTCTCTCAATGAATGTCTTTCATTGGAGCAAAACACATTCCTTGTTATAAATAAATGGAACAATTAGATGAATCAAGTCCATTAAGAAGAGTCTAGAAGAAGGTCTAATGGTGATTACTTCATTATGTTTACTGTTGTGCAAAGCTCAGCCTCCTGTCTGAAAATATGTTTTGCATTAAAATTAAGATAATGATCTAACAAATACTATCGTCTTTTCCACAACAGCTATTTAACAGTCACACTGCCACCACTGCTCTCAACATTAATATGAACAAGGACGGGCCTAATTATCTTTCTGCTTGGTGAGTAAATCCATTTCACAATCCTCGACACGTTTCCTGGAAGGATTTACTACATGCTTTTCCAAACATATTTTGCACAAGAAAGAATTAAGCCTGCCCATTAAAGTACCCTGGGATGTGAGGCTAAGAAAGCAGTTTATGGAAGTGGTTACACAAACCACCTGTCAGTACTAAATCATCTCTGATGGAATACATTCTATCACTAGATTTTTATCTCTTATGTGCAGGCCTGCCAGTGATGAACTATCTCTGTTAGCTCAGTGATTTAACACCAAACATTCTGCTGTTTAGCACAGTGGATTAGGTGAACACTTGTGTTTAAAGACCATTTGAGAAGTAATGTATCCAGTTGGGTATAAAGACTGCTAATAAAACACATCAGTCCACAGTGACTGGATCAGATAAGTCAATATCACAGTGAATGGGCTGATGGCTAAGTAGAAATAAACACAGGTTTCATTCACTGGAGCAAAGGAAAGGAAATGTAACCCTCCTATTATGTTGACATTTTATGACACTTTGGGCCGGATTTACTAAAGGATTGCGACTGCTTTTCCGACGCTAATGCAGTCTCTGAAAAACAAATAAATCCTCTAATGTATAGCACTCAAAAGGAGACATTTAAAATGTTTCACACATGCTTCTGATCAGATGAAAAGACCAAGGTACAGAGGGGAGTCTTTTGCAGTCTACATGAATTGCCATTGAGCAGGCCCCAGGAGAGATGAAAATCACTTCATTTATTTTTCAAAATATGAAATTATAGCCAATTTGTTTTATTGAAAAAAAGACTTATTGCAGTCATCAGCTAGCAGTATAAAAATGCACGTATGAATTTAAACAATGTACACAATTGTTTTGCCTGTGCGGTCAGTAGGTATAATAAATTGTGAATACAGTTATACTTGAATACAGACATCTTTTCTTTACATCCTCTACTGTTCATAAATTAATTTTGTATGTGATTTCATTCCAAAAATTGCTCCCCTCCGTTGGTGCTGTATATGCTGTAATACGTTGTGTAGGTCTACGTCATAAATTAAAGTTTTATTTTTCTTGTGATTTTACCATGGTTGCTCCGTATCCAGTTATTAGCACCTTGTAATCTGGACAAGTCATTGTTATAGGTGTCTCCTAATGCGAACGGGGGCATTTAATTTTTTTGATTGCGTAATTAGGACCAATGATAGTAAATCGGTCGTTAATGTGGCGGTATCTGCAACCGCAAAAGAGTCACAAAATAGGTTATAGTTTTGCGCTACGACTGTGTCCTTAGTATATCTGGCCCTTTATGTTTGGGGTCTAATTAACCCCAACAGTTTAAAGCGACAAAATCATTGTAATAGAAAGATTTTTACACTTGTGTGTCACTTTCTCCTAGTTGACTAGCCTTTTATCCAAAAATATTTTTTAAAATCTGATAAACTGGAGGTCATTGAAAGTTTGTGAAGTTTAAAACCTGTCTGGGAAAGTATTGAATCACCCACAAAAAATCTGAGGTAAAACATTTCTATTTTCTTATGTTTTATACAACTACAGAGCCTGGGGTCAGAATTACCCCACACGACACCTCTGTATACACAGTTGGTATAGGACTTTTTAAAACAGCATTATGTTTATTGAATGTTTATCTAATCCCACCAAATTAGGAAAATGCAAGACAAAAAATAAGGTTAACTGGTTTTTAAGAAACGTCAAAAACTGAATGGGGTCAAATTGACTCCAAACATAATAGGAGGGTTAAACAAACAAAAAGACCTGGAGCCACTGCTCTAATTCACTTCAGGTGAATGTCATGCCGGGAGTGCCACACTTGTCACAAAGACTTCATTTTGACAGTGCAGACACACGCCGTACAAGACCAAGGTACAGAGGGGATTCTTTTGCAGTCTACACGAATTGCCATTGAGCAGGCCCCCAGGAGAGGATCAGAGGTGAATAGCTGTCGGCATATTCAAGATGGTCGACTCACATTTAGAATTTCATGAGGAGGGAGAGAATAATCAGAGGGCCAGATCCCAGGCTGACACGAAATGAAAGCAAGCCCATGACCCGGGGTAGAAATCAGCGCTGCAGGAGGCCAGCTGTTTTTCGAGCAGGAGCGCCTGCAAAGCTTCACACAGTCTCACGCTCCCGTATTCAGGCTCGAGCCACCCGCTGCCCCCGACATCGCATCTCATCGCCGGATCCTGTCGTCAACACGCTGGGCTTCTAAAGATTACATTCACAGTAATTATTGTTCCGCCGAGAGCCCCGCTCGAGCGCCCAGAGATAAGGGTGAGGACCCGACCGTCAAAAAAGCGGGGCAATGAGGGAGAAGGTGAGGCGTGAGCGGACAAAATCGGAAAAGCGTCCCCACAGATCACCACACAGAAGAATGATTAGGAGTGACATTTAAGGTCAGTGACGCCGCAAGACTGTGTATGAAAGCCAGCCCCGTGGAAGCTGAAGTGAAGAGGAGAGATTTCCTCACACTAATACAGCAGAAGCTGAAAACGGCAATTAGGCCTGGAAACGACAGGAAATGCCGATTCTCAGTCTGATGAATCAGTTTAAATATTTAGTTCAAGGAGCCATGGGGAAGCGTCTGAATGCTAAGTAAATATGAACATGAGGCTTTGCCCTTCATTCGCTGTCATTGATCCGATGGTCTGTACACACGCCCTCACTTTATCCACTTAAATACATGTAGAAAAAGATGTCCTCTGAAGTGGATGCCACAGCATGCGCGCTGAAGAAAACAGTGACGCAAATGAATGGCTGTTTGTGATTTTCAAAAGGGTAGAATAATACAGATGCGGTATTTGAAGTGGGTATAGACCCCCCCCCTGTCACACAGACACTGTAGTGACAGTCAGGCAAAGATGTCACCCTTTATCTCCATCTGTCTGTCAGAGCACATAATATTAAGCTCTTTCACAGGGTGCCTCTATGTCATAAGAGGTGAGAAGCTCAAAGAACTGGATGGTTGTGTGGCTGTGTCAATGGAAATGTAGAGATGTTAGAAAGGGTATGGCACACAACTTCATATAAAATATGCAAAATCAGACTCTGTGCATCTTTATCATATTAGGTGAAATTGAAAATTTCAATTGAAAATTAAGGAACTAAGAAGTAACTAAGATACTGTAAAAAGTAAAAAGTGTTCTTTATCGTACGATTTCTTTCCCTTCGACATGTTTGTTGTAGCTCCCCAGATTTTCTAATAACATTAAGCGTAGTCACGTGACCATGTGTGAATCCGGGTTTATGCAACGGATAAACACACCCCTACTCTGTGAATTCAAGGCCCCTTCGATGACTGAAATTACAGAGGAGCGCACACCTGCACACCTACCCCGGAGAAACGAATGCCGTCAGAAAATTATTTTTATTTTATTTTATTTTTTCCCACAAAAATGTACATAACAAAACAATGAGAGATGAAACATCAATATACACAAAAAAAATAAAATAAATAAAGATTACAGACAAGCTCACACAAGAAAATTATTATTTAAATAAAATAAAAACATGAATAGCCATCCATACACCTGTGGAGAGGCCCAACTAGCATAGAACAAAACAGACTTCAGCACCACAACAACTTCCATTTTTCTTTAATAGCATCCTCCCTATTTAGAATTCTGTATGTAAGCCTCTCCATCGAATACACCTCCTGCACTGTATCCTTACAACTATTTATTTCTGGGGGTGTGACCTTCCTCCAATTATTTGTAATTTGTTTCAGTGCATTTATTCTAAGTATTCTAAATAAATATTTATCATTTCCATTGAGGTTAGTGGGACATTTCCCTAAGAGGATGTTTTCTGCTTTTAAATGCAATGATCTTTTAAATACAACTTCCATAATTTTAACTACATCAGACCAGAAGTTATTCAAAATTCTACATGAATAAAAGATATGTAGATACTTGGCCACACTTTCTCCACAGTTTCTCCAGCAACTAGAGCTTGACTCTTTTTTACTCTTAGACATTATATCTGGCGTTAAAGAATACCTCATATTCATTTTCCAGGCAAATTCTTTTCAAAATGAAGATGTAGTTGTACTGAAGACTTCTTTATGACTTTGTTCCCAATCTATGTCTGTTATCCTTATTTATAATTCTTTCTCCCACTTGGCTTTTGTGTTTCCACCTTTAACCACATCTTTTCCTTGGAGTATCTTATAAATGTTTCCTGTTGCATTCTTAAGTTTACGATTGTGTTTTTTTATTATGTACATCAAAAGGGGATGGATATCTTGTAAGGATTTTATCTGATAGACCTCATTTATATAGCTTCGTATATGCATATATTTAAAAAAATGGTTATTAGGATTAATACTTATACAATTTAGAGAGATTTTCGAAAGTGTCCATCCCCTTTTCATTGTACATTTGACAAATAGCCCACATTTAGCCCAACTTTCCAAAAACATAATTAAATTCTGAATCTCATGCAATTTTCTGTAGACAGATCATTTCATTATCTTTAATATTCATCATCTTACAGATCCTTCTCCAGTTATTAACAGTATGTTCAATACAATAGTTATTTATATTACCTTTTGTCCTCTTTTGCCATCAGAATTTGGCTATAGTTACGCATTTTTGGAAGTAGACTGAGGATTGTTGCATTCTGTTGCCTCCAAAATTCAAAACTCATTTTACCAATCTCTTTCAACTCCTTCCAGTTATTAAATGTAGACATCCCTCTCCCTGTAGAGTCAGCTGTCAGTCATGGCACTATCCCAGTGCAAAGAGTGTTCCTACCCTGATAATGCAGGTGCAATTTTACCACGGTTCCACAGGCCTACAGGGAGTGGTAAAACATTCATGCTTTTGTCATATGATTTCTGAATATGGTTACATGTGGAGATAGAAGCTTTTACATTTGCGTAGCTTGGGACACATTTGAATATTGTACAACTGTCAGTACAAAGCTGAAGATTCTGAAGTCTGATTTATACTGACCTTTCTGTGGATCTGAGAAAAGAAAGAGGATCTTTATGCTGCTTGGGCTTTTGAGCAAACAGATGGCAATGTCAGATGACCAGCCAATTCAAAGCACAAAAAACTACAGGAAGAATGCTCAGAACCTTCACTCATCTATGATTGCATTGTAGAGAGGATTTATGAAGATGCATTGATACAAACCAGGGTGATATGGAATCCTGTCTGTGGTAAATCTAATAAATCTAAGGCCTAGTTTATACTGTGTAAGACACAGCTATGAGACTGGCTCATAACTCATGGCTCATAGCTCTGGGCATTTTCAATACATCGGCTCACTGACGAGCGTCCTGTGTTTATGGGAATAAAAATTTTAACGCTGCACTGGGGTGTGCATGAGTAGTCTCTTAAATTAAATTAGCCAGGCTGAAACTAATACAAAATATGAAGCCATCGTTCGTTTATACATACAAATATATACTTCTTAGCAACGCAGAACGCTCCGTATTCTCAGGCCAGTCAACCAATCAGATGTGAGACATTAATGACGCGGTGTGAGCCGCTAGAAAATTCGGGAGGTACGAGACGAGTGGCTCACAGCCTGTGAGAGGTTCCAAATTACGTCAATGAGACAGAAAATCTGGCTCACAGGGGTTGTCTTACAAAGTATAAATCAACTTTAATACTTGTTTAATCTCACACCTTAAAATGCACTTCTCCCAAGTGACGATGAGCAAGTGATGAAGGTGTTGGATTTTTCTATGCATGTAAGTTTAAATGTGCTCCGAGTATGTGTCTACCTGTATGCGTGTGAATCAATATGCATGGGCAGGGTTGCCAAATCAAACACATTTGCCCTGAGACACACACTTTCAGGCTCTATTTCACGCTGTCACACCACCCAAACCAATCTCACTCTGCAACTAAAAATGAGACCGCAGCTAAAACTGAAGCTTTTAAATAAATGTGAAATTGGTTCATAAAAATGATCAGAAAATTTGGAATTTTTTGGGGGTGAGGGGGATTGAATGTGGGTTGGTGTGAATGTGAGCATGCCCTGTGGGCAGCACTTACTGACTCCCTTCTTGATTAGTGTCAAACTGCGAACTCCACTGACCTTCACACCATTGGTGATTTAGACACCTTATCCCATGATGAGAGTTTGAAACATATGAAAAGGTACTCAGCGACAGCCACAGTCTTCTTCCCCTTGATTTATCAGTTTTTTTAGCTATCTGTGAGATAGCTAAGCTATGTCAGGGTTCATCATGGCGCGAGACTGGTTCCTGAGCACAAGTGTATTATCGTGTATGCTGGCCTGCGTTGTTTTGTCAGCACCTCCACTGTCTCTAACATAGATAACTGGAGTCCTTGCTGTGTGACACTGCCAAACAGACAAGATTAATGAAGGGGAAAAACTGTTTTTGAAATGAGAAATGGGATTGTGAACAATGTTTTTTCTTCAATACGGTCTTTATATATACAGTCTTATAGAGGACGAAAGAAGGTTTGATTTATGTCATTCTTAAAGTAGAACAAAAGCAGACACATTACATTCACAGAAATAATGCATCTCTGCTTTCTACTGTTGTTTCTCAATGAGGAGAAAAACTAAAAAGCTTATTTATATAAAGTAAAATAAACAGGAAAAAATCAATTAAGGTAATGTTGTTTTTAATAAGCTCCTCAGACCAAACCCAGCCCTGACGCTAGTGGGGGGAAAGGGGTTTGTCAAATGGGGTGGTGACACAGGGCCTCGCGAATGTGACAGTGTTGGACAAGGCAGAGGTTTTTTTTTGCTTTTAACGGTAAACCCTGGGACATGACACAAGACACGTGCAAACGGAGCAAAGATTGTGTAGTGAACAACTGCGAATAAGTCACACCCGTTTCACATCGCTCCTTTGTCTGTCTGACAGAGCGTCATCATTCTTGTGAATGTTTACTCCCCTCCTTGGCTACAATGTCTTGAGCATCTATGCACATTACCAGAAGTAAACAAACCTGGCTGCGAGGCAGATGATAGCATCCATCCATCCATCCTGATCTAATCCATTTATTCCTGGGCAGGGTCACAGGGGGACCGGAGCCTATCCCAGCATGCACTGAGCGAGAGGCAGGACAGGTCGCCAATTCATCTATATGAAGCACGTAGTGCAGAAACTGAGCATTAGTCTATAAAGTGGCCAGCTGTGCTGCGCTGCCCTGGCGTTGCCCAGTAAACTGCCCTGCACTCCTGAGGAGACTGGAGATGAATGACAGGAAAGCAAGGGCTTGTTTGTCCCTCTGTGGGCAGGATTTCTATGCCACATTTCGCGAGTGGGTTCCAGTTCCCGTGCCGAGCGTGAGTCGATGAGCATCTGGGGAACTTTCGGTTCCAGATCGGAGGCCTATTATGCGGCAGACACAAAGAAATGGCAACTTGCAAATGCCAGGGCAAAATATGGGCCTGCATATTTACAGTTTGTACTTCTGCAAAAACACAGCCAGACAAAGCCTGAAGGAAAACATATGGCTCTTTAAATCGGGTGTGTCAGCACATTTTTCTTTTATTCCTGAAGGAAAGTGCTTAAAGAAATCTACGACTCTGCTTCCCACCTACCGGCTGGTGCATGGTTTTGATTTGCTGTTGCCCTAGTAATGTTCTCCAATAAGGCTTTTTCTTTTTCAATCTGCGACGTGCACTACATGCATTCAGTCTGACAAATAACTAATAATAAATAATAATTTTTTTAAATTTCTTTAAGACACACAAGTCATCAATATTTATTTGAAAACAAGTAATGAGGGATATTTGTAAAGAAAATATATAATCTCATTTGCCCGGTTCACAGAGTGAAAGACAGGCCACCCCTGCGATCCCCAGAGGGCACATGCAATCAACACAGCAGAGAGTCCACAGCTGCTCTCTGCCAGATCAGAGCACAGTCTTTGGCACTGAGCTGAACACCGACACATCTGTCAAGGAGGTGACATTTCGGGAGGCATTTCGCTAATGTCTGGCCACAGGGACAGCTGTCCGCAGAGGGAGGGCCAATGGTCTTAGCATGCTGTCACTGGATTTTTCTATCACTTCTCATATGTTGCATTTTCATCTCAGTATTATATTTAAAGTTTAACTACTTGTAAGTTTGTAATGTAAAGTACAAATAAACATCGCAGGAAGGATTTGAACATGCTATTTTTATGCACACTTAAGACTTAGGGAATTTGGTATTTCATGTGGCAAAACATATTAAAGGTTAATTCCACCGAAAAGTTATGTTTGATTTGTAGAAAAGTAGCTCTCCTGATTAAAATGAGCTCTCAGCCAACTTTCTATCTGTAGTGAGAGCAGAGATATAGCCCCAAACTACTGTGCATGTACCAGGTATGTGATTTAGGCCTACTGTGAACTACAGTGGCCAAGAGTGGTTACAGATTATGTGCAACATAAAACAACGGCGGTCACAGGTTGCCACACCCACTGAATAACGTTACCGGAGCGGAGACCAAAGTGCTGGGCTGGGAATTTTACTGCTTGTCCTGCAGCGTCTCTTCGAGACTAGAGAGGCCACGTTACTCACTGGAAAGTTAGTCACTAATGTAACAGTTCTACTGAAAAAATACCACCACCATTAGCTCCCTCAGTTGGATCATTTGTCCACTCTGTAACCGCATAAGTACAACACTCGAGTCCTGTTTGGTTTCTTTTGCCAAAATATCTTTAGGAAACAACGTGTCTGTGTCATTTTCTGACATTATAATAAAATGGCAATGATGGCTAGCTTGATCTACGATGTGTCCCCACTCAGAACAGTAACAGACACGGCATTGCTTTCCCCCTCGTTGGCTCTGCCTACATGTCTATGTAATTTACACTCCCAATGACCGTTTTTATAAAATGCAGAAGAGGTCATTTTGATGTATATCTCTACCAAAACCTCATCTTTATATGCAGATTGTCATGGATCTTGCCTTCCTTCTCTTATCTCCGCGTCCTCTTTATTCCTTTTTGTCGTTACCGGTAATCTATCGGATTTTCCTTGGTTCTGCGACGGGGTTTTGCTTTCGCCTCGTCATTAGTAAGTTCACCTGTGATTAATTTCTGTTGACTATTTATACTCCGCTTCCTGCCTCTCTCGTTGCTTCCATGTTATTCCACATTCGAGCCGGTACAAGAGGTATAGGAGGTTAGTTAGAAAAAGCTAGTTTAAAAAAGAAAGGTTAGGAAGTTTAGAAAGTTCTCTTTTTTCGCTCTCAGTGCAGAGCAGAGGCTTTTCGTTTCTTTTGGTTTTCCTTTCTTATCTAGGAGTGCTCTTACCCTAAACGTTTGGGGTTCTGTTGAGCTCTCTGTGTTATACTTTTTTGTTTCGCTCCACTAACAGGAGTTAGATAAGCGTATAGCTTATTTCTTTGTTTTCGCTCGGAGATCGAGTTTCCTCGTTCTTATCGCGAGGTTATTTGTGTTTAACTTTTTGTTTCGCTCCACTAACAGGAGTTAGATAAGCGTATAGCTTATTTCTTTGTTTTCGCTCGGAGATCGAGTGTCCTCGTTCTTATCGCGAGGTTATTTGTGTTTTACTTTCGTTTCGCTCCACTAACAGGAGTTAGATAAGCGTATAGCTTATTTCTTTGTTTTCGCTCGGCGATCGAGTTCCTCGTTCTTATCGCGAGGTTATTTGTGTTTGGTTATTTTCCTTTATTCCACTACGGATTATTGTCCGTCGGTGGTGTTCTTTCGAACATTTTCAGTTTGCTCAGCTATCGCATCTGGACTTCCAATATTCCCTCTGTGTCTCTGACACAGAGATCCCCCAACACAGATATTTCAGTACAGAAATTATTTTGGCCAGCCACAAAGACAGATTTAATTAGTTGTGCCTTAATCTGTTAAATAAGGTTAATGTTTTTGGTGGAATTACCCAAAATGAGAAATGAGAGGGGAAGATGAAGCAAGATGGGCTGACTTGAAAGAATGTTGGAAAACGTGGGTAGCATTGCTTTGGAATTACGGCTTGCTTAGTTTCTGTGAAACATATTGGTGGAAGTTTATTTGTTAAAATCATACTCAGGCAGTATAAAATAAGTGATCCCTATTTTTAGGAATAGAATTGGTTACAGATGTGGAAAGAGTTTATTTATTGCATATACAACTTTTGTAAGTATATGAGCTTTTTATGCTGACAATGTTTTTGTTGAGATGTTAATATAGGTTATAAACTATGTTTTATTTCAGGCAATAGCTTTCTCATACAAAATTTCACTCTGCAAATATTATTTCTTTGGATCTACCGTGATTATCACTTTTATCAAATACATAAACCAGCAAGGAATATCCAATCGACAGTCTTTTAACCCTGATCAAGAGAAGTAACTGCATCCCACTGTACAGTAGAATTGGCCTTCAGTGTGTAGATTGAACTCTAATAGCTTCAGTGGATTTACGTTACCAGCCGTGTCAAATAAAGCCATTAAATTGTGACACCCACATTCAGCATGCCCTCATGTCAATTTTCTATTCCTGTTATTAGTTTTTTTTTTTTTTTTTACTTTTTCCCCACTTTGAGGCAGCCGGCCTTGAAGTGAGAAGCAATTTAAACAAAAAGCAACTATCACCTCCTACAAACTTTCAACCACAGGACCAGAGCTGTGCCAAATCAATTTCCTGAGACGCTCAGACGGTCTGCTTGGTTGGAGGGTGCGATGAAATTGAATTCTGCCGCTCATGAAGCTTCTATTAAACCCGATATATTACTTGGATTCAGTTCCCCATTTGCTTTAAAATTTGTCAGAAGATTACCCTCCGGAACGCTCACTTTTGACACCCGGAGAAAATATATAGAAATCACAGAGGTTGTGAAAATGGCAGCCCCTTTTCAGATGTGGCTTTCATTGCTTTTGACTGGTAGAGACCAAGTGTATTTTAATAAATTCCCTCTTGCATGCAGTAGGCACGTGGCCTCTTATGACATCTCATTGGAGGCCACCTTTTTGGACGAATGGCTACCTTAAGGTTGATTTCTCCATACTTTCACTCTCTTGCATTCCGATCTATGTTCTGTAAAACAGGAAATACCCAAACTATACTTTTCAATAATGCTGGATGCGTGATTAAAAATGAATTTACCCCAAAACATAGAATTACAAGTTTACCAACATCCAAGCTTCTAATTTTTCTGTGACATGTAACTGATTTGGTCCATTGCAAACCAGTAAACCAGTCAATCAAGCAGGCCAGATTTTATCTAACCTAATACTATTTGACGAATTAAATTTTATTGAGATCCAATTCTGACAGAATAACATTTCACTGCCAGTGCAATACTACAAAATGTTTCTTCAATAGCCAGAGCACTGTGATTCAAACCAGCTCTAACAATGCATTTCCAGGGGATGCTGGGTGGCTCATTTTGTTAAGGCACCACACTGTGGTGCAAGGATGAACCCCATGGTCTCGGATCGAATCCAGACCATGCCAGTGCCGGCTTTGGCCAGTAGCTGCATGTGGCGATGTGCAATTGGTGATTGCATTGCCCAGGGTATGGGAGGGTTCAGTCAGTTAGGGGGTCTACGTTTCATCGCTTTTCAGCGATCCCCGCTAGTCAAATGGACCGCATGTCAAAGCTTCCTCCTACTCCACACTGTGTGAGCTTGGCTCCAGTCTGCAGTGAGAAAAGAAGCAGCTGGCGACACCACGTGTTTCAGAGGATAACTGTGGATGTCTACACTCACCCTAATCGGCAGTGGGGTTAGCGCATGAACGCGGATGCAGATAATTGGACATTCTAAATTATGGTGGAAATGTGACATGTTCAGCCCCAGGTTGGGTGCCAATTTAAAAAAAAAAAAATGCATTTCTATTTTTTTTAAATGAATGGCATCCTGAAAATAATTTAGCAATGTACTGTAAATGTCATGTTTCTTCAACATTGAGTGCATTTTCTAGCTGGCGAAACATTTTCTAAGTTGAAAGACAACCAATCAGCTCTTCTGTCCATTCACTGTACATGTGCATTTATGACCAGTCATGAATTATTTTACAAAAATACTTTCCAAAAAAGCACTTTCCTCCAATGCTGACATGGTTAACAAAATTTACAGCATGGTTTGTTTCCATTTACTGTACATGTGCATTTATGACCAGTCATGAATTATTTGACAAAAATACTTTCCAAAAAAGCACTTTCCTCCAATGCTGAATGCAAAATTTACGGCATGGTCTGACCTTCAAATGTCAGGGTTCGGTGCCACCTCTCACCATGAGAACGAAGCATGAAATGTGCGTGAAAGCAGCATTCTGTGGCTTTGATGTGTTCAGGCACACAGGTTGTGATGTGCTGTAGCTATCTCGTTCACTGAGTGAAGCAAGGCCCTAATGCCAGGGGGCTGCCGTTACAGCCGAGTACCTCGTTTTAAATTGACATTAATATGGTCTTTCATTGCATTTTACGCACAACTCCATCCTGAATTAAGTCCTAACCTCAACCTTTGTTCATATGATCATTGTGCAGTACGCCATTCATTACTGAAAGTGGAACTTCACATTTAAATGAAGACAACCGCTATTTAAAAAAACAATAACATAAAATAAACCAAGTAAGGAAAACCATACTGTATTGATGATATAGTTTACAAATATTTACAGATGTTAATCTATCAATGCAAAGAGCATGAAACCATAATTTTATGGTGTTGTATATGTAGTGTGTGGATTGACTGGATTATATTTACCTTTTTGTCCTGCATCTGAAATAATGTGTTAGATGTGTGTGTGTGTTATTTTTTGTTACATTGGCAGGTTTCTATCAAAAATTCTGTTTAAATATTCCTGAATTACCAGGTAATTTTCAAACTTTTAACAAAGCCAGAGTTTTGTGTCATCTTTATTTTGCTATTATCAAATGATTACCATTCTCAAGATCATTTATTATTATGTAAATAAACAAATCACACTCTGTGATATTAATAGTGTATTAATTAGTGTATTAAAAATCTAAGCATGATGTATTGATAAAATAGAGCTGAGCTAACGCTTTCTTTCCCTATTATACAAATCATATATTGATTTCATTTTTCATACATGTGTGAAAAGTAAACGGCTTCACATTGAAAAATGTGCTCAGCTTGATACTCTCTCTCTCTTCTTTTCAAAATAGTGTTTTCTCAGCCACCTATTACCCTTATTATTGTTTGGACTCTGATAACTCTTTGAAATTTGAAATTCAGTGCACCTTTGTCAGTTGCAGTTTGAATGTAAAAATCTGCTCCTCAGCCCAATGGTTCATCCCAGTCTGTTTGAACAGTGGCTGCCTCATAACGGCTGGTAAATGTTGATATTAGCATTTTGGCATTTTGGACAGCTTGCGTGTGAGCGTGTGTGTCTCCACTTGTTGTGTATGGTCTGTGAAGCAATGGGACGAGGGGTATTTGTAGAGCATCTTTAATTTATGCTTCCTCTGACCTGAATTCACACTTTGAGCATAAGTATAATAACTGAAAATATAGAACATTACCTGCACTGAGAAGACTCAAATAGAAAATGTTGTAGAATCCGCAATTACTAGACCAATGAGGGAATAGCTCGGAGCGAAAGTTTAAACGTGATGTATTCCACTCTTGCTGTGGGAAAAGGTAAAAGTTATTTAGAAATATTATTATTTTATTTACTCGTTTATCTGACTCCATTTATAATTATAATTTAGAATTTTGGTTAAACATGCGTGGAGCTCGGAGTGTTTACACTCAACTCGCCCTTAGGTACCATCATTACTTCAATATATGTTTGCCGGAATCAACATTATTGCTGAAGCTCAGTTCGGTGGCGAACGCAGAGGTTGGGGGTCTAGTCAACACAATACATGATATTCATTTATCATAGATAGTTGTGAGCCCCAGTCTGAGTACATTTAAAGGGCTCCTTAAGGCAAATTTGACAATAAAAGAACCGGCGTATACGCCCATGGGTTCCCATATCAAATCACCAGAACCATGCACTACTCTGGGTGTATTTAAAGAGTTCCTTAAGGCAAATTTGACAAGAATCGGCGTAGGACGCCCATGGATTCTCTTCACATCAAATCACCAGAACCGATACACCAACCCGACCTTTACAATTGGACCGTCACTTGCTGCCTCCCAACTTGAGTATACACCACGTCTGTACCAGGCCGCTGATCAGTCGGTCCTGGGTCAGAATTGTCCCCCTGAGTCTTCAGTAGTAATTTAGGCTGAAAAGGGTATAAGATGGATGAGAGCCACGCACGTTAAATATAAAAAGAATTGGATAACAGGCAGGGAGGTCATTAGCTTGGAACGCTGCAGCTCAGATCATGCAGACAATTGAAGCTGGGAAAAAGGATTAAAAGAAAGATGCAGTTGATATGAAAACATGGTAATTTATTAATGACAAATAATCACTGGTTAAGACTGTGAGAGCAAACACGAACACATTCAATGCCTATAACTAAACACAGGATAACATGCTGTCAAGACAAATAAACACGAACAAGTTCACAAACAAAGTATATCACCAAGTGATTCCGTACGGTGTGACTATGGTACCAGGAGAACTGTTAAGCAGATTCTCCTATATGAAAATGGCTATGATGCCACTACAGCACCAGGAGACCTGTTAAGCAGATTCTCCTTGAGTCTCCCTTTGGGATGTCCTTAAATGCAGTACAGCGCCGGTATGCCCACTCCACAAGTCCCTTTGTTTGTCCAAATAAGGTCTGGCAGGAAGAGCAGTTTCACCACGCAGGGACCCCCTCCAGGGAGAGAAACAGAGTCTCCCTCCCTCAATCTAGTGACAGTAATAAGACTCTTTGAACGACGGCGCGTGATCTCATGATCTTCTCTATCATATCTAGATATCCGGTGAGGTCCCGGTGATGGCCACTCTTGGTTCCAGATATTTATATGGACAAGCGCATCCCTGATAACCTATACAATCCTCCTTCCACATTCTTTATTTCTCCCCCTCCAATACTTTCACATACCACACACTTCAATTAGTATTATCCAGGTTCACCACATTTATCATATTATCCACAATTACTTTATACTTCCACAATTACCAATTTACATGCACATACATATGATTCAATATACATATACAGCTTTGTTTAATATGTTCACCATTCAGTCCAGAATCTAGGCCGTAAAAGACCTGTGAGTTCCCAGCGTCATTCGGATGCTGTTTCCTTCTGATGTCCAGTTGTAGGCTCGACCCCAGCTGTAGTTTACGAGGCCGTGAGAAGTCAGAACAGGTTCTCAGGCCATAAAGTAAATTGTTTTATTGCACCCTCAAGGAAGTCACCACCAGCTGCAAGGCTTTAGGACTGATAACACTTTTTCCAGCCTTACAATGTCAACATTTAAAATGTGATATTATAAATGAAAGTATCCCCATTCCATATGCTGAATACAAAGGATACAGCATTTTATTATTAGCAAGCTTTGAATGAGCTTCCTAAATTGTGACTGCCTGCCGACTGTATTGCTCCAGCCTGGCTTTATACCCAGTCGAAAGCAGTCGAATAAGAATGATGGTCTGTCAAAAAATAATTTCATCCTTCAGCCACATTCCTAATTCTAACCCCCCCAAAAAAAATGTCTGACCAGCCATCATTATAGCAGTGGCGCATTGAAGGGTAAAAATAGCCACATCCCATTAAAGAGGCACAGATCTTTGCCTGATAGAGACATATGGCCAAAAATATCCCCACACACTACAATATCTATATTTGTTTTGTGGCTCATTAGATTATCTTGACTTTCTCAAAGCAGACCCTCAGTACTAGTGTAACTGGCAACCCTGTTCCTGGAGATCTACCACCCTGTAGGTTTTCACTCCAACCCTAATAAAGCACACCTCATTCAACAGCTAGAGATCTCATTGAGCTGCTAATTAGCAGAATCAGGTGTGCCAAATTAGGGTTGAAATGAAAACCTACAGGACGGTAGATCTCCAGAAACCGGGTTGGGGACCACTGTCCTAGAGGCATTGCAAGCATTATTAATATTTTTTACCTTTCTCAGTTCAAATAAACATGCAACTTTTGTTTTATGAGTAACTAACCTTAGAGGGATTCTGAGTACAATTCTTAATACAAATCCAGTCAGATGTGTGGTTGCTAAATTAAAGTGTACAAAGCACTTTATGTCTGTTAATCTAGTGTTTGGAACTACTATGCTCACATGACCAGAGGAGTCATTTGCATTTACATATACATGTTCTCCTTATGATGGTTTAAGATGAAAACATTGATATCACACTGGTTCACACACCTTAATATGTAGCCTAATCATTCACGCTTGTACTTCAATAAAACATAATTTTTTTCTGTTTTCTACAATAAGTAACCTTTTTCTGTATGCCCTGGGATGACATTTCTCTGCATTTCTTTTTCAAAAATGTTGCCATTCATAATTACTCCAAGCACATATCAGCGCACAGTAAATTAGAATGATTATTTTCCATGCCCTATGTGATAAGTATATCCCAGGGAGATACTAATACGCCATTGTCTATATTATGTATGATATATATTCCACCATCAGGGAAAATGCCAAAATGCTAATGCTGGCAAATGTTATAGCTCGTTCTTGCGAAAACATGACTGAGCCACCTATGAATGCTTACACTAAAAAATATCAAACATATGGCACAAGACAGTGCTGGAATAGAAAAACTAACATACATATTTGAAATATTACAAGCCATAATACTTACATATTGAGGAGGAAAATTTCTGTCATGTCCGTAGGCATATTTTCTGATAGAATCAACACTATGTTATCTTCTTCTGACCTATTCCCAAAATCCATGTAAGCAAGGCAAGGATTCTCAAGCTATGCTGACGAGTTGGCCAAATTAGTAGAGTCTTGTGAAAATAGCAAGAAAACTGTATGTATATTCTTGCATTTTCTGTAGTTGTTTGCGTAAAACTTGCTGTTACACCCACCTGTAATTTATTGTTCAAAGCATACAATAAGACATTGCAAACATCATTGCAAATTTTATAATGTCCTCTGTTGTATTTTATAATGTCCCAATCAGAGGTCGTGCTAGGATTTTTTTTTCAATACAGCAGTGTATCTATTTTCAATGCGTGAACAACAGGCAGGTGCATTTAATGATGTAGCCTAACAACATAGCATAATATTATATTTTGGACTGAAAACTAGGCCTACTTAAAAATAAATGAATAATCAAAAAATTTTATATAACAGCTTTGCCTTGCACAAGCGGATGAATTACATTAAAATTGTGCATTTGTTGAGCGTGACTGCATGTGTAATGTTTTTTCAAGAAAAGAAGCTGTCCTGATTTTGTATCATTAGTTTATTCGAACACATTTTTCTTCAGAATGCAAGCTCCGCAGAGGGCCGAGGGACAGACGATTTGAAATAGCGGATTTCGTGAGGGTAGCATTGTCTGATTTGCGGTGATAATAGGCCTAATGATAAATTGCCGTGGTTTTGACACTAAATATGTTAAATTACTATATTTCAAAGTTACATTTTTTTTGTTGTTTTTTACTGGCCCGAATGTCCGGAGGGAATTACCTTTTCCCGCCTTTGTCATAAAAAAATGGTCAAAACCAGCAATTGCCTGCCTAACGCGACCCCTGGTCCCAATACATGTGTGTTATTTCTATTGTTTTGGTATCAGTGTAACAAGGTGTTTGATGTGGGGTGAGGGGGAGGGAAATATATATTTTTTTGAATCTCAGTCACTGTAAAACTATAAATAAATCTGTCCTCCAAAGAGGAGGGGGGGGGAATAAAAAAATAAACAGCTAGTTGGCTTTTTATGCATGGGGTTTTCAGATGGTACTAGTGTTATTGTGTTATGAAGGGGTGTGTATTTCTCAAATGGATTGTCCAAGACTATAAATGATCACTGTATCTTGAAAGGGACATCTCTATGTATAAAACCAATGGCAGGATTGTAAATTTATTTCATATTCCGTAGCATATATTGATAGTAGAAGGACGTGGTATAATTACACAAGAATTTCACTTGTTAGGTGTTGTTATTATTCCGCCACTTTTTGAAACTCTTCTCCTACACCATTCACACCATCGACACCATTCATACCTCATATTATACCTTTATACACCCTCCAAGGTTGCTATTACTTTTTACCTTTATACCATATACACTTTTTCCGATAATTGACCTTTTATCGCCAAAAACATTAATGAGAGTCAATGGGCACATTTTGAAAACCGATGCATTCTTTTTGAAAAAGAATGTGGATGCTGTAACATATTATACTGCTTATGACATCACAATGCCTTCCTCTACAACACTTATAACCTAACAATACTATCCCAGATGATTTGACATTACCTTTTTGTGCTTTCATCACAATTCATTACTTCTTTGTATCACTTCCAGGTTTTTTAGACTACTTACCGCAAAATATATCACCATATTTGAACACTTTATACGCATTACCACTTCATACCAATTCCACCTTTTATTTACCACCTCACACTATACCATATTACCATCTTTTTATACCATTTCCAGCAATTGATACCACTGCAAAGCAACCACACCTACAATTTCTTTAGGAATTGTTAATATAGTTTATTTTGCTGTTGAGTGAAAAGAGCTTTTCACTGCTGTACTGGCATACGTTCTGGCTATTGTTGACTTTACCTTGTTGCTATGACAGAATACACATTCTTGGTGGTGAAAAAATCTATTTTTTTATGAACTCACGATATTGTCTACTGTGGCACGCGTGTGTTGGTTGGGGGGGATTGCTTATTAAATGGACAAGCTTTGTGACAATAGTGGGGTTTAGAAACTCCGTATTCAGTATAGTTGTATTGTATACTAGTAAAGCAAGAACACACAGTTTGTTTTTTCCACTCATACTTTGGTTGCGGGAGCAATGGATGTCTCAGTTGAGCAATCTCACGGCGTTGGCAGCATGGCCACGAAGGGGTTAATAACTTTTTTATGTTAATAATCCTGTTTCAAAAATGGGGGCATGACCTACACACTAGTGAACTTTTTTTCAGTAATCTGCTGTAAGGATCTGTGTTCTGCTTGTTATTTGTATCTTTATTTTGTATGTATTGTTTTTTCTTAGTTTGTATTCTGGCTTGTTTATTTTCCGGTTTTTCCTAGTTGTCCTTTGTCTGCTTGTTTACTTCTGATCTGTCACTCCCTGTTTACGTCTCTGTACCATTCGGGTGATCTCATTGGTGTTCGGGTTCCCTCTTGCTTCGCACCTATCTCTGTGCACTTAAAGTTACTAATTACCACTAACATACTAACGATAGATTAGATCTACTAACTCCACTAACAGACTAATTTGTATATACTTACTAATCATACTAACGGCAGGGGTGTGTATAGTTACTAATCTCACTAACATATTAGAGCGCACATTTTCATGCTGTTCTGTCCTTACTAATCATTCCCAGCTGCATCTGATCTTCTCTCCCTGTCATCTTAATCTATGCACGATTTCCTGAAACTCCAGGTCATCTGTTATCGTGTGTATGTTTGGAATCCAGTCCGCGTTTTCCCTAGTTGTCTCCGTGATTGTTTCAGTGTTCCCAATTGTATTTCAATTCTCGTTTGGATCCCCGCCCTTTCACACACCTGATTCCCTTTGTGTCATTTGTACCGTGTGCATTTAAGCCCTGTGTTACTTCCAGTCTGTGTCAGAACGTCGTTTTTCTTTTCCTGTGCCTGCATATATCTAAAGCCTGTGATCAGTTTAAATACTTCGGAAGATACCCTTTGTACGACTATTCTTTTGCCTTGCCCTATTCTGTCTAGTTTGTTTTATGGTTTTGACCTTGCCTGCTTTTGACCATTCTCCTGCCTTGTCCCCTGTACTGCCTGATTATTGGATTGCCCTGGATTGCCCCTTTGCCTGCCGTTTTTGTACCTCTCTACTTCCGACTTCCTGGCTTGACCCCTGCATGGTTAATAAATTACGCCTTTTGCCTGATCCTGTGGTCCGCGTCTGGGTCCTTACCGTGAACGTAAGCGAGAACGTAACATCTGCAGCAGTAGTATAACTTTTTTTAATTATTTAAATAAATTCATTATTCCTTAGCAGTTTTCATTGGATAAACTTTTAAATACATATTTTCAGGATTTTACTGAATACCAAATCCAGCACTAAAGGTTTTAAAATAACACATTCTTTCTACATATTTTCAAATTAACGGAATGTTATGAACAGTGCACCCACTTGTACTACTGTGGGTACTATTGAACTGTTTAAAATTTTCCTAAATAATTCATTATTTACTGGACAAAATCTGTGACAGTTGCTGGTTATAGTTCTGTCAAAATTTTAACCAATCAAAATCTTTACACCTACACACCTGCATTTGTAATCCTCACCAAATCAGAGGAGTCATGCTGATGTAAGACTGTTTAGCACACTCCACACATCTACAGTATGTCACATATAATCACTAATGCTATCAATCTATCAGCCGATCCTCATGTGTCATTACAGCCTGGTACACTTCGGGTACTATTTTGTCGGAAGAAAAATGGGCATGTTTGATTTTTTCCCATGGCTTTACCAGCTGTCTAAAGGCCGTGACACACTGGGGACGTAACGAATAAGCGAGGCGAAAATGCGAAAGATTCGTCGGCGAATATTTCGCGTAAAAACCTTACACACCTGCAACGATACGAAAAGCTCGCGTTCTTTTTCGCGTTTGAAAATCCGTGCGATTAAAAATGGATTACTCTTCGTCGAGCGATGACGACATGGTTATCCGTTCGGTCCATCACGGAACAAAAGTGTATTTTTTTTCCTCTACCAGAACATTAAAAACAGAGCATGCTTAAATTACATTGGCAAAATATTGAACCGGTCTTATTATGTGTCCGTTTTTACTTATGTAAAGTTTGTTTTGTCTACAACATGCTCTCCTTCTCTTCCCTCCTTTTATGGACATACGTGTTCCACTGCCTCTTGATCTCTTCCACTAATATAAAGGGTTAACCACAACATAACAATACATTACGTCATTTCAGCAAACACCTTTAAAATAAATTTGTCGTAGTCTATATACAGTGTAGCAACTCATGAAGTCTGAAGAGTTCTCTCCAAAACGATCGCTACAGGCAGACCTCGTCTGCTTTCCTCGTTATTTATATAACTTGGCTATCAGTAATCAGGAAATCCACACAGGAGTCGGAATAAGATTTTTGGGGAACTTTCTAGACTTTATTTGCCACGCACACAGACAACAGTGTGACAGCAAAAACATTTCATATAGGCTACTCGACCCTGCCCTTCTCCTTCTCCCCCTTTCTCTCCCTCCACCACAGAGGCTGCCCCTGGCCAGACCCGGTAGCTAGACTACGTGTCGTCTTTCTCCATCTGTTGGCCTATAGCCCACAATTACTACGGCAAATATCCACGAAACAATATCACATATAGCGGTTCGCTAGCTTTCATCCTTTGTTTTCACCAAGGCAAACAACCCAGCCGGTGACAGTGTAGCCTACATGAGCTCACCTAAAGTAAAAAAATAAATAGGCCTACGTATCGTGTAGCTGTTTGTGTGTAATCGCCACTGGTTGTTATTTTATTCACATGAACTGCTATCAACGTTAACGTTAGATCTAAAGGTTAGCTAACGTTAGCTGGCTAAAATAGCTGGAGACGACTTTTAAGCCAATGCTAATAACCTATGGGAGCTGATCAGATAGCAAGTTGTGCATATTGCAACCATTTAGCTATAAACCCACCATATTCATAGCCTATTTGCTCGGCTATGGTTTTCCACAAATTGTCCCTCAAATCGTTGTCTTTGTAACTATTATGTCTCTTATCAAAGAGTACGCTATACTAGGAAACGTATAAAATCAGTTGGTCTGCCATATTGGATAGTTTGTTGTGGCAGTGCGGTGATGTCAGTCATGGAAACTTGTTATGATTGGATAGATAAATAGTTTCGCAAACGAAATCTCGCAAAAAACGAACTACAGGAGTTCATTTTTATTTTTCAACATGCGATTTATTCGTGCGAGTAAATCGCGGCCAGTGTGTCACGGCCTTAAAAGAGGTACATTTTCATTGTGTGGGGTCTTTAAGAGTTAAGATAATCTTAGTGTTTTGTTTTTGTTGTGTGTTTTAACAATGAAATGCACTCAGAGAAAATGTTTAATTGATATAATTGCTGTTACAATAAATGAATAATATATAACCCCATGTTTGACTCACCTTTAATTGATTAAATTTAATTGATATATTCATGCATTAGGTCTATGTAGGACCAGTAGTGTTGGTAAACTGACCCTTTTGTAGCTTTGTTGTGACTCTTGTTCATTTTATTATGGTGCTACACTTTGGCCTAAGTGTACGACCATTATTAAGTAAAAATGTACTGTTTCAAATCAGCAGTTCCAATAAACAGTTCACAAAAACTACTGGCCCATAGACTACTTAGGGTAATAAGTAATAAGTTTCCCATTTTTCGTTTTTGGGTGAACTATCCCTTCAAAGGAATAGTTCACCCCAAAAGCATAATTCTGTAATAGTGCGCTCACCCTATTGTCTGTGGGCCGGTATTGATTGGAAAATTTGCTTAACTTTTGGGGCTTTAATGTTCACTTAATAATGATCTCACACTGTCCCTTAAGTGTCAAAATATTAGCTGCTGCAGAAGTCAAGTGACTTTCCAAACAATACTGGCCCATACAGTTCTCATAAGAAACAAGCTGACAATTTTTTATTTTTGAGTAATCCATCACTTTAAGTTGGCCTGCCAATATGAGACAACCTTGGAAAATATCATTTTTGGCAGCATTCCTAGTACATGAAAATTTACTATTTTATTTACTACTGAGAATTTTTAACACAGGGCGCAGGTTCTTTACGGCACAGACCACCTTGACATTTTTTGGCAAAATTAGAGTATACCCACTTCTCCAGGCATCACTACACCACTGGGTATATCACTTAACAACACGTTGCCATGCCTGACTAAATTACCTTAAACATTACATTTCACTCTTCTCTACTTGTGTACAAACTTTACTTTGTGTGGGGTTGGCTGTAAAACAAACGTGACATCCACTGAAGAATTAAAACAGTTTGCGGCCATCTTCTATTACCTCTCTCAGGCAGTGTGTTAACCTCTCTCTACTCAGGTAAGCACAAAGTCCATCAAGCGTGCCATTTTTGCTACAGATAACAATAAAATAGAGGTGCAGGTTACCGGTTCCTTTGCTGAGGTCACATGCACACACCATCCATTCCGCCCTTCCTGTTCTGTTCTGTGAGTGACGGACACCTAGTGTGTCCAAACTGTTCCCAGTGACAAAGCTCAGGCTTAATGGATGCGCATGTGTTCACATATCTTTCCATATTTTAAGCCACCTCCTGTTTCACAGGCTTGGTGTTCTTCACCAGCGCTGGGGTTGACGTGTCACGTTCTGTCCTCAGCGCATTAATAAGCCTCTCCGGTTCAGCGTGGATAAGATGGGAATGTGAGGAATCATTTACATCTTTTAAGCATTAGTCAAGTAGAGCACCCTTGAGGCAATTTGGCCCGATTTAAAACACCCCCAGAGAACTCACTGAGCATTCAGTCTACAAACACAAAAAGGAAATCTTTATTCACAAACGCAGAATGAAAAGTGGATTACTTTAAACGTCCAGGCAGATGGCGGGATGAAATGTGATGTTAACAGCACCAACCTGAGAGCCACTGAATAAATTGTACCTGTCAAACCATTGGCAAGGTTGTCGCTGGACTAATGCCACTGCTACTGAAATGAGGATATGCTACAGGACTCTGAGCCTCTTCACGTTCACCAGCCAAGATGTATGACCCATGTCAGCCCAGCTGAGGGGGATAAATGCTATTTCCTAAAACATGTAGGTAATTACTCCTAGTTAAGCTTGTCTTGGGAGTGTGGCAGCCGTCAGAGGAACGTGGTTTCTGGCGTGTGCTGACTGCATTCACATGGCTTGGATGGTTCACTGTGGAGTATTTTAAGTGTGTGGGCAGCTAAAATGAAAGCATGAGTGCCTCCAAACACACGCGCGCACACACACACACACACACACACACACCATCAGTACAAGCTCTTCAGAGGACACGTGTTTGGTGTGGAGAGGCCTCTTTACGAGCATCACAGAATGTGAAAAGGAGGCAAAGTGGGGGAGATATTGACATGACAAAGATAGAAGCAGAATCGCTCTGAGGAAATCATCTGCAGGGGCGCATGAGCCCTGTCGCCCCAAATTTGGCCTGGAAAACAGGGGTGGGATCCCTTCGCATTGTTTAACTATGACAGCCTCACCACAAATGGTTTGATATGAGCCCCGTTATTGATCATGCACATCTAAACCTGCTCCTTTGTTTCTTCCATGAAGTCACCAACTTCCATTCCTCTGCAATCTGGTTTCATTCGAAAGTCAACGTGAAGGGTGCAAGATTATAGGTTGGTAATATGGCTGGCAATTAAACTTCAAAAGTTTTAATATCAAAGCTTTACAGTTCAATATTCCATGTGAACTTTGATACATTCCATGGTGGGGGGGGGGGGGGGGGTGCAAATTATGCAAATGCAACCAAGTCTCACGCCGTCCACATCAATACATTAACATTCTGACCATAGTGATGCAATGGGCATGCTAGTATGCTCCAAACTAGCTTTCAGAATGCTCACCAAGATTAATACAAACCCCAATTCCAAAAAAGTTGGGACAGTATGTAAAATGCACATAAAAGCAGAAAGCGGTGATGTGTAAATTCACTTATTAATACCCCAGCCATGATAACATTATCTGTTTAACTGTGGAATGTTCCAAACTGTACCAGTCTTTTTTTTGTCCCAACGTTTTTGGTACCGTTTTCAATTAAATATATGTAAAAGAGAATTTACAAATGACTGCTTTCTGCTTTTATGTGCATTTTACATACTGTCCCAACTTTTTTGGAATTGGGGTTTGTAGTAAGAACGCCCACTCCAGTCAGTCAGACTAGACCACAAAGGCCTGCCTGTCAAACTATAGCCTGCAGCTCATTAAGTATCATTCCAGTCCTCAGATACTGAATTGCTATCAAGCTGCAAGGCAACATGATGGGGCTAGGGGGAGGAGTAACCCACTGAACAGGAATCAATAACATCTTCTTCATGGAAACAAACAACAAACAGACCAAAGCGTGAAGGCGGTTTCGATGTACTGTACTGTTCTGCCCATTAAACAGGGAACACGCTGCTATTAATAGCTCATGCAGTGTAGTTACCATAACACTGGGTCACTGTAGTCCAGATCACTCCCATGGGAACTGCTTGCCAGAAGAGGCTCTGATTGCATATGCTTATGGAGCATATAAGGCACCTGGGACCCAAAGAGCAGAATGTCATCATCCTATTTGGACAAACACATCATTTTTATAACCTCTCATATTCATAGCTTAACACTCCCAAACATATGAGGTAGGTAAACAATGCGCACATGGTTTGAGTGTTTTTCACAGATATTTTTCAGAGTGTGTGCAAACAGCCTTTGGGCGGCTGTGGCTCAGGAGGTAGAGCGGGGCGCGGCTAATAATCGGTCGGGGGGGTGGTTGGATCCCCCCTCTTCTCCTGTCACATGTCGAAAGTGTCCTTGGCAAGAGACCTGAACCCCCAATTGCTCCCCATGCAGGCTAGCGCCTTGCCTTGCATGGCAGCTGCCGCCATTGGTGTGTGAACGGGTGAGTGAGAGGCCATTGTAAAGCGCTTTGGATAAAGGCGCTATATAAGTGCAGTCCATTTACCATTTTACCATTTACCTTTTGTCGTTTAGCATACACGGCAGTCAGGTTTAGTATATTCTGCACCTTTTCAAATAAATCATGATATTATGTACTGTTCATTGTCCGTTTCCTTCATCATCTTCAACATCTGCAAATGAGTTCAATCTTTTGGTATACATTCTAACAGCTGATTAGGCTTTGCACTATAATAGAATAGATATACTTATTGAAACCCTTATTTTTTTTTTTTTTCATTTGCATTTGACCCATCCTTAGTTACCTAGGAGCAGTGAGCAGCCAGCGCAGGGGGGACGGGGACTAGTCTCTTCTTCAAGCAAGTTGGCAGTGGGCAAGGGCTGCCAGCTGTGCTGCACCATGCATGCATGTGTGAGTGTGGGGGGGGGAGTAAACCCCAACGAAACAAGGGGAGAACATGCAAACTCCACACAGAAAGGCCCCATCCGAGATTCGAACCCACGACCTTCTTGCTGTGAGGCAACAGTGCTAACCACTATGCCACCGTGTCCGCATAGTAAGCAAATTATATAAATAATAACATTTCTTATGTATTTAGGGGCAGGCCAAGAAAAAGCGATATATACGTCTGCAGTGATGTGCATGTCAATAACTGTTTAGTTTGTGGGTATGACAAATCACAACTGCCCCTTGTATACCACATCTGTGGATCAACAGTTGCAACCTGCAGAACATATAGCACACAGGGTTGACCATCTTGCACCCAGTAATGAGGTTTTTGCCTACCATAACTCGTGTGGACAAATGTGACTTGCGGAATAAATTATGTGTGAGGTAAAATGGTGATTTGATTTTATCTTAATCAACATTATTTTAAGATTAAGGTTAGAGTGGGACTTATTAAGCAAATAAAATATGCAATAATATAATCACTATTTCTGTACATTTGTTTAAATTAGTATGGTAAAATTGCTGATGTAACTCTTGCTAAACTGTTAACATAATTAAATAGAATTAAATACAACTGCAAATGAAATGAGAAAATGTGTTTGCTGTGAGATAAAATGAAATCTAACTGCAACCTTGGTAGAGGCATTGTACAGTCCATTTGATTCTAGAAAGAATAAACAAACCCCAATTCCAAAAAAGTTGGGACAGTATGTAAAATGCACATAAAAGCAGAAAGCAGTGATTTGTAAATTATATTTTACATATATTTAATTGAAAACTACAAAGAAAAGATATTAAGTGTTTTACCTTATCAACTTTATTGATTTGTGTACTGGGAAATTCAAAAAACACCTATTTGGAACATTCCACAGGTAAACAGATGATGCTATCATGAGTGGGTATAAAAGGATATCAAAAGACCTCTCTGCATTTGAATTCCATACAGGGGAATAGTATGGAACCCATAGTTGGCTAAATAGCTGTAAGTCATCAAGGGTCTGAGGTATCAAACGAGCCTCAAACCATCACTCTGCTGCCAGATATGCAGTAGATATGGATGGATCACTTTAAGGGTTGTTTCTCCTGACTCATTTCCCTATTGAACTCTATAGTGTTCCATCCCATACATTTTTTTCACCTTAAATTTTTTTTTCACTGGCAACAGTGCTGCCAGTCTTTTTGCTTACCGTTTTCTTACAGGATCTTTTTTTTATTTATTTTTTACAGTGATATATAGGCCCAGCATCTCTGAACATCAGAGTTCTCCTATTGACACTCCGATCAGCTAAAAGCCATTTCCAAATCTTTACAAAAGCCATCTTTTGTTGCTTGCAGGCATCGTGAAGAATCCAGTCAGGTTTATTAACACAGACCATAATGACACTTGCCACCAGGTCCACCTTGTAGAAGAATAGCTTCCCATGGCTGGCCATTTAAGAGCTGACTTGCTGAGGGCTGGGATATGTAAGAAGCAGCGAGCACCACAAAATGCAACTGTAGGTCATTTTCTATTAGCCTATTTAAAAATCGCACAAAACTGAAAACCCATTATGATAATGAGCCCACTTGGTATAATTAAATCCACTTTCTCTTGTAAATTTCCCAGTCTATGAATTCCAACTAGTCGGTGTGCGTTCTTTAAAGTGTGGCTCACAAAGCGGCTTTTACCATGCAGAGGATTCCTTCCCGTGAGTCTCCTCCACCTGACTCATAGTCAGAGACATTAAGCAGTGAATGCACATATGGAGCAAAGAGCTGTGCAGAATATGGAATGGCATATTTAATTCACTGCAGCAGCCTGATTATCCCAGACAAGTGCAGTTCCCGCTTAATAACCTGTTTTTCAATCCAAACCACTTTTTCGTGCCTGACGCCTACATTAATTAAATCGGACACACTGTAGTTGAAGAGGAAGAGAACACTGAAAATTGTGTTGACTGTCTTGCCGGTAAGGGATCAATGCCTGCGAGACATTCTAACATTCTGGCAGAGATGGACATCATGCACGCATAATGCCATTAAATAACATAAAACCATTAAATAACATAAAACCATTAAACAGTACAAATAAATGATGCGCCTGTGGTTAAGGAACTGAATGGAATATTCCATCAGGAACCGGTGTTGTTTTTTGAAAAGGCCATTATGTCACTGTGCAGAGCGAGCAAACTGCCGAGCTAATTGTGTCACATCGGTGGGAACGGTATCATAATAGGTCCTCATCTGTAAATAGCTTCAGAAACATACCCCCCGGTCCCTGCAGTCATAGCAGCGGGCAGCACTAACACACAGAGGTACGGAACGGTCGCAGATTATGACCGGCTCGGCCAGGTTGACGCCGATGTAAATGAAGACCGCCCATTTTATGGGGATACGCCTTGCTAATGAAGTGGCAGATCAAAAAGTGTCACGGCAGCAGTGTAGTGTAATGGTTAAAGAATTGGCCTTGTAACCGAAAGGTTGCAGGTTCGATTCCCAGGTAGGACACTGCCGTTGTACCCTTGAGCAAGGTACTTAACCTGAATCACTTCAGTATATATCCAGCTGTATCAATGGATGATATGTTAAACAATGCAAAAAAAAAAGTTGTGTAAGTCGCTCTGGATAAGAGCGTCTGCTGAAATGCCTGTAATGTAATGTAAAAAATGTTGGGAGTCAGCCGTTGAAGAAATCTTCAATCTCAGTTTATGCATTGTGCATGATAGCTCAATATGCTGAACAGAGAAAGCAGGACTACTCCAAACAAAATCACGTTGTCTTCCCAAGAGGACTATTTTAGACCAGTGAATGGACAAGGCATACCTGTGAGGGTGTAACAGATTACCAGCCAGAGGGAGAGGATAAAAACAAAGAATAAATCATGGAATTTTCACAGCTATTCCATTGCAGTGCCAAGCTTTGAAACAACTGTGTGATACAGCTGCAATATGGATGCATATTGATTCCTATCAGCTTAATATCCAAAGACCCGCGCGAGTGTGCAACTGCATAAACCTGGAAAAAGGCATTCCCAACCACGATCATGGGAATGCAAATCGGTAGCATAGAGGTTGTGTCTGTGACTGTTTGGACTGCTGGAGTAAGATTGAGCTCTGCTAAATTAATCTGCCCTAATTGATTAATATTAGAGTAAATTGCCCAGGGATCTGATATCCCCGTCACAATGCTAACAAGCTGTTCTGTTCTTTTTGAACTTAGACAGGGTTCATGATGATCTCTTGTGTAACAATTATTTTTGAAATGTAATCTGTGCTGTCGTTGCACATATCGGTGCCATTGACAAAATGCGATATAAATCTTTTTAATATGCAGAGTGTTTTGTTGTGGCAAAATTTTGAATGAGAGGACTGTTTTCCGAAAATGTATATACATTTATACAGTATCTACCAGTCACTGCCATATGGTCAGGGAATATTAAGTGAATTGTACCATCTGCTGATTTTTAATTATGAAGAAGCTGCCGTGGGTGAGAAGTTGCTCTTCATTAAAACTGATTGTGAAAAAACATACCTGTTTTTTTTTAATGCTACATCTATGTTCTACACTTCAAGCACAGAGCATCCAGATTTAAAAAACATGTAAAAACATCCCGATAAAAATTTACCATTTAAATACAACTTGTAACTGGTGAATTTTGGGATGCAGGCCTGGAAGAGAATGTGGTTTGTTGTTTTAACAAATTGTATAAAGTAGAAAAAAATACCTAACAATAACTTTACAAATTACACAGGAGTCTACATAAACATAGGCAAATATAGTACCTTGATATATCTGTCCCTTATGTACCAGTGCAAATTGTTATGTGTATTTTCTTAATTTAGCGGTTCTCCAATCTGGATACCTGGTGCCTCGCCCACTGTTCATGGTTTGCTAGAATCTTATCTCTGTTTATTTTGTTGCAGTAAGAACAGCTGCCAGTGATGAGCTGGACTACAGGAAATTGCAAGTGTAACAGGATAATACCCAGTGCTTGTCTGGTACTGTTTCCTGGCAACCAAGGAAAACAGCATATGGGCTGAATCAGAACAGATGAGCATGTACATACATAGACACAGAGCTGCTCTGACACAAAAAAGAACCAACCTGGTAAACAAATTCATAAGTGAATATGATTATTAATACATGTAGTCACAATGAATCATCTACAGATACAGAGATACGGATGCAAGAGATCTATTTTTCTTGCCATTTACTATTAATATTTTCATAATTTTTTTATCATACTTTATGTCCAGTTGTATATTATGTACATATATGGGAAGGATTCAATGAAAAACCAAACCTTCCAGATAAATCTAGTTTTTCTCACATACAGTGGTGTTAAAAAAAATAGCAGTACAACATCAGTAACCTGATGAACCCCTGTGATTAGTAGTAGTGATATTTCTGCATGGCAAATAATGTACTTGTAGATGTAGTAGTGTAATAGAAAAACAACAACTGTCATGACATGTACGCTGCTTGTTCTGATAATTGACTCATTCATTGAAAGGGGCGTGTTAAAAATAATAGCAGTGTAGATTAGAGAATTCATTAATTCTGTGAAAAAACAGGTGTCATTAATTGTCCTTTAGTAAGGACGAAGGGAAGCAAATGTTTCACACATTGTTATAAAATGTATTTCTTTCTGAATTGCTAAGTAAAATGGGCCATTCCAAACATTGTTAGGAGGAACAACATAAATTGATTAAAAAGTTGATTGGAGAGGGGAACGTATAAAGAAGTGCAACAAATTATAGGATGCTCAGCTAAAAAGATCTCAAATGCTTTAAAATTGCAACAAAAACCCGAAACACGAGGAAGAAAACTAGCAACTACTGTTAAAACTGATCGAAGAATAGTCAGAATGGCAAAGATTAAGCCAATCATCACCTCCAGAAAGATCAAAGATGATCTAAAATTACCTGTAAGTGCCGTTACAGTCAGAAGACATTTGATCGAAGCTAAGCTATCAGCAAGAAGCCCCCGTAAAGCACCATTGTTGAAAAAACGGCATGTGCAGAATCGGTTAAAATTTGCCAAGGAACACATCAATTGGCCCAAAGAGAAATGGCGTAACATTCTGTCGACTGATGAGAGTAAAATTGTTCTTTTCGGGTCTAGTGTTCGTCAACAGTACGTCAGACGACCCCCGGGTACTGAATTCAAGCCACAGTACACTGTGAAGACAGTGAAGCATGGTGGCGCAAAAATCATGATATGGGGATACTACAGTGTTGGGACTATTTATCGTATAACAGGGATCATGGATCAGTTTGAATACATGAAAATACTTGAAGAGATTATGTTGCCGTATGCCGAAGAGGAAACGCCCCTGAAATGGGTGTTTCAACAAGACAACGACCCCAAACACACGAGTAAGCGAGAAACATCATGGTTTCAGACAAAAAGGATTGAGGTAATGGAGTGGCCAGCTCAATCACTCGACCTCAACCCCATTGAAAACTTGTGGGGTGACATTAAAAATGCAGTTTCTGAAGCAAAACCCAAAAATTCAGAGAAACTGTGGAATGTAGTTTGTTCATCCTGAGCTGAAATACCTGTTTCTAGGTGCCAGAAGTTGGTTGACTCGATACAACGCAGATGCGCAGCAGTTATCAAAAACAATGGTTATGCAACTAAATATTAGTTCAGTAATTTAAAGTGAAGTTAAATCTTGAAAATTTTCTTCACTGCGCAACGTCCTGCCTTGTGCAGGCAGACCTCGGATTTGCTTGAACAGCAACGTTAGCTTGGGGTGAAGACAAAGGGCCGAAACATACCTCATGGAAATACGCGAGCGTGGACGCTTCGAGCTACGCAAACAGTTTCTCATTTGCCATGACATTTGTGAAAGACAAACCAGAGGAAAGCACACATCGAACAAGAAAGCAGCAGTCACATCATGAATAAAGACAAGTGAGCCAGTTCCAGTCCAAGCCATAACACTACTTCCTCCATGTTTCAAAGATAAGGGAGCGTCAGGGCTTTGGATCAAGAGCAGGGCCCCATTCCAATCCACATTAATATGCTCCCTTCACTTCTTCCCTCCAATGGAGCGAGTCCTCCAGTGACATATCATATGATGTACTGTATGCGAGGGAGCACTCCCAAGCAAAGGGGACTGATCGAGGGGAGGAGTTGGAGCTGTTTGAATTGGAACACCCAAATGTTTCTTCCTCACTTCAACCTTTGTGAGCAGCCAGTCAGTATGTCAAACCAAACGTTAGCAGTCCTATATGTAAATCAAGGCATGAAAACTAACTAAAGCTTTAATAAAATTTAGATGACATTACGGTACTTCATTTCACTTGCCCACAAAATTTTTGATGCAACGTTAGTGAGCATGCAGGCTTAATGTTCATTCACATTCAGCTTTGTTATCCCCTCATGGAAATATACCCTTCTTGTTACAGGCAGATGTGTACATAAAACAGTAAAGCCATAAAAACATATACAAAACACAGGAAAGACATAACAATAAAGTGACAACGCAGTCTAACGATCAAGCCATGAAAAAGTGTCATAATACCGTTAACCCTATTAACTTTGTCCTTCCAGAGGCAATTTCCACCTAGTTTCCATTAGTCTTATTTAAGTGTCAATATCTCAAAAAATATGAATTGCACATCCATGGTTTAAAGTTCAAATTGAAGAAGAAGCTGTATCATTCAGAAGTTTGCAACAGAATATACATTTATTTCAGAATCGTGACATACAGTATATACATAATATGCATAAAATAAGAAGCCTAATGTTTTTAAATACGTCTTTTAAAAAAACGTACAAAAGCATGTGTGTTTTTACATAACAACAGCAACGTATTTCAGCCCTAAGTGCGATAGGTGGCCCAGATGAAAAAGTAGTATACTTTAGTGTAATAAAAATATTATTTAAGTATACAAAGGTTATTACAAGTATACATTTCCTTTTTGTACTTAATTTGAAGTATATTTAAAATGTACTTTTAAAACCTGTACTTCAAGCATAGTCTCAAACACACCGCAATGTTTTTAGGGCCGAATTCAGAGATGGCTAACTTAAGTCAAGCGCTCTCCTGCACGGATTTAATGAGCTGACTTACGCCGTATTCTAACTTGTGTTGTGCAGGTGCTTATCTCTAAATGTGGGTGGTACAGGGCATGATATTCTAATTACTTGTTTTTTGTTCCTGCTCCCCAGGTTGCCAGGTATCTACTAAAATAATGTTTGTGGGGTTATGCATTTTCAACATGTCAGTGACAGTGCCTTTAATAATTCATGTTCATCTTTATGAAGGGTGTGAATAATTTATGAGGGTGCTGTTTATATAGAATAGAATAGAATAACTTTTATTTTCCCACAAGGGAACTTCAGTTGTAGCCCCAGCAACAACAAAAAAAGACAGACAGTGGGGCAGACCCACAACACACAAACAAACATATCAAACAAAGACATCCAACAGAATCATTACATCAATCAAGTGAATTAAGTGAATTAAAGTGCAATATAGCCATGATTAAAAAATAGCCCCGAGATGTCCAGTGTGACCAAGCAGTCCAACACACAAACTCCGCCTCCACGACTATCCTCCATACACGCAGCGCCACGGTCTCTGCCCACCGCCGAAACGGAGCACCGAACTGCGTCAATCCTCCCAGTCGTCTCCTCGTTCCTCTCCCGCATTATGTTCTCCTTCCCTGGCTGCCTTTTGAAGATTGCCTGCACTCCCGGATCAATTATATGCATTATATACATTATTATTATTATTATTATTGTCCTCTCACTATATTGGAGTTTGTTTATGTGTTACCCATAACTAAGCACAAACCCTGTAAAACCCCTATTAATGACACAAATAAAAAAAGGTTTGAACTTACAGCACGTCTTCTTCAGGCCGTGTGGAAGTCAAATTTGCATGCTGTGCTTGTGCACATATAGCTATTTGTTTTTTGCTCAATCTTTACAAGTTTCATCCTTGAACCCATCAGTATGCATAGACTAACTCCAATAATTCATATTTGTTGCATATGTGGTCACTCTTCTTTTTAAACTTGCCACATTGAACATTTTCTGCTGACCACTTCCCCATTGTTTTTGTGTGGCTTTCACTGTGTAGTGCTCAAGGAGACTCTGCCGTTCGAACTGCTTTACACTCCACCGGCCTCAGCCTAAGCATTGCAATCTCACTGCATTAAAAAAACATCGCTCTCATCTGGCTAAGAAGTGTTACATTGAAGGTATACACCTCTTCTCATAATATTAATGATATTTTTGTCATGGTTATTGGCAACCTCGGCTGTTCTGCGATCGTTATTTTTTTGGTGTCGTCAGGGCACTCTATCAGATTTTTTTCGTCTTTGTTCCGGTGTTTGGATCTCACCCGGATATTATTCCTCACACCTGTTTTGGGTTTCCTGCCAGTTATAAATAGCCCAGGACTTCCGCTTTCCGCCACTTTGACATTGTCTATGCTATTTGACAAACAGTACAGGATTCAAGCGACCTCTTCTCTGTTAAGCTTTGCTTAAGAGATACAAGGGACTTGCTTCAGCTTCTTAGAGTTATTCCATAGTGGGAATTGTTTTTCTCTTAGTTGCTGTCTGTCCCTCGGTTTGGTTTGCACTCGTTGTTCTCGTTGAGGCAGATTGCTTTTTATTTTATTTGCTTTTCTCTCCTACTCTCCCGTATTGAGAGTGAGAGAATTATTTTCTTTTCCTGTTTTACCTTTCGTTTGTTTTCTTACCTGTTTATTCGCTTGCTCATATTGTAAGCGAGAGGTATTTTCTTTTGACTCGGTTCTCGAGTACGCCATTATTTGGGGTTGTTTTGTTTTGGCTTAGGCCTGGAGTGTTTTCTATTCTCCATTCTTTGTTTGTATATACATATAGCCCCCTCTCATAGTGCGGACCCGTCCGTCTTTTTGGTGCACACTACGGTGTGTGCTTTTAGAACCCTGCCTATTCTCCGAATCATACACACCACATTATAATTTTGCTTTCAGAATGGTACACAGCCAAGGACTGTTCATCACAAAAAACAGATGAAATCACCTTTCTTCACAAAGAATGCTGCTCACAAGGGAGAATGTATTGCACTTGTAAACTCATTGGCACATCAAACAATCCCATTAGCAGCTGAATATCATAGTTTTCAACAACTTATCTTCTGCTGCCCCTTTCTTTCTTTTTTTAGACATACTCTCTATGGCTCTACTTTTTTCTAAAGCAACAATGGGAATTTAAGGGAATATCAAAGCTTCCAACAGACTTAGAATGACAGCCTGCTATCAAAGCAGAAACAAATTGTGTGGTTCCACTGCTTGTATGTTCTATAAGCCTATTGATAGTAGGCAAAAGTGGAGTGTATTCAAAGCTAATTTGTGTATAGAAGATGTATTCATAAATTACATACTTTTATTAGCACAACATTTCTGTTTCTTTTTTTTTTTAAAGCTATAGGATTTTCCTATTTTCCAGCTATTTTCACCCCTTCGCGCAGATGACAAATTTGGTAGATTCTCACCTATTTAGGTGGTGTTCTATTTAAGACTTTATAACTCCAGGTGTGAGCATCACAGAAACTTGGGAAATGGCTTAAATGAAGCAAGACAGTTGTAGCATTTACAATACTACCTTAGATTAGTTCATTTTTTATAATTTAGGTAAAAAAAGTACCACAAATGCAAAGAAATCTGGGCAAAAGTAGTGTGCAATGAAGTACTGAGAAATACAAATGTGAAACAGGTAAAACTATACATTTCCTTGATCATAGACTCCTTTAACAGTAGCAGATAATCTGCAAAGATTATAATGTTGTCATGGGTTTTCAGCTCCTTTTATTTCTGCGGTCATTCTTCCTCTGAGCGGCATGAGGGCGCTTTTGCCTTGTTTTTCAGTCTTCCGTTCCGTTTCCCCCCCCCCCCCTAATCTCCCGCACCTGTCCTAGTTTACCTGCCAGTTACATAAGCTCTGTGTTTCCATTAGTCCTCCATTCCATTCCAGGTGCTTAGTTGTTGCATTGCTTTGCTACACAGAGCCTGTAAGGTATAGGATTAAGCGGATTATGCTTTGGACACCAAGCAGGCCAGATTGGATGCGTTTATATGCCCCCCTCTGGCAGGACGCCACCCATGGTAGGGGTTGCCCCTAAACGCAAGGGTGTTACTGCCACCGATGACCCATCACGTAAAAAAGGTAAGGCTGGCAGGAGAAATAACCTCTCCGCAGAAGTCACGCTGCAGTTCAGCAGCTGGCTATTTTTTAAATATTTATAAATTATATTCCTATTTCTTTTATTTTTTTTTTTTTTTTTTTTTTATTATTACCTCCTGTTACAAAACCCCACACCCACAAGGATTTATTTACCTTTTTAATTTACCTACCAAAATCAGCAAAAACAAATATCCTTTAGAAAGATTTTTCTGGGAGCAGCTCTCTCATCTCATCACTAAAATCACTACTATCTTCGCTTTTTTTTTAACTAAACTAAAAACATCTAAAACTTATTCATATCATATTCATATATCCATATGATTTGATTCTTGAATGTGATCTTTAAATTTTCCATTTTTTTTTTTTTTTTTTTTTTCTCTTTTTTTTTTTTTTTTTTTTTTTTTTTTTTTTTTATTGCACACTGCCCTTCGAAACTAAATTTTTTTTTTTTTTTTTTTTTTTTCTCCTTTTGTTTTTTTCTTTTTTGATTTTAAATCCATTTTATTTTAATGCCTCTCCCATATAGGAAAGAAATCCTAAAGCTGCTGGCTTTCTTTTTTTCCTTTGCAAAGAAACTCTTCTTATTGTTCTACTTGTTTTTAACATTGTGCTAAATAAACTAAACTAAACTAAACTATGCTGGAAACCCGTACTAAAGTTGAAACGGCTCCCCAGCATCGTCCCCCTGAGGGGCCTCCAGCAGAGGAAGATCCGAACATGGATCCAAACTTGAGGAGGTTGAGGCGCTTTCCACAGCGGCTTCCAATACCGGCCCTGCACTTTTGGCCAATCTGAGAGGGGGTCGGTGGAAGATTTGGGGTTACTACTTAACCTCTCTAAAAACGATTCTCTGTTCGGCCTTAGCACGCATGAACTGAGATGTGCCCCAGGCTGTTCCAAAGGAGACGACTAGGTTTCATTACCATGCCGCCGTCTACCGATTTTTTGGTGGAGCTAACAAAGTGCTGGGCACACCCTGACTCGCAGTGTGTGCCCGTAGATTGTGGGACGTTCCCGTCTATGTCGGACGCTGAGGTCCATGGCTTGACCATATGCCCTCTGTTGAGCCCGCCATTGCAGCGCTTGTGGTATCTCCAGAGGAGGCAGTTTGAGCAGATGCCCGCTGCCCTAGACCACAGTGCAGAAGAACTGAGGATCTGCTCTGTAGGACATATAACCCCTTCAACCCATGTTGCCAGGGTGGTGTGGATTGGGAATTCGCTCTCCTGGCTGATGCTTGCACAGTCACAGATGTTGCTTGATTCAGGGGTGGACACGTCGATCAGTGACACATCTCTTCAGGCATTTGCGTTCATGACATGTGAGCTTAGTCGTGTGATGTCCTTGCTCACGATGACCCGGCGTCAGGTATGGTTGGCTCAGATCCCTCTCCTTGACGCCACAAAGAGAACCATTTGAGACCTGCCGATGTGGAGGCATTGAAATACAGGGAGTGGCAGATGCCCCCCCCCCCCCCATTCAACACACTACTGTTCGTTGGAACCAGCTTATGGCTCGTGATCATGCACAGCCCGCGTATAAGAACCAGGGAGCCCCTCGTCATCCGGCCGCCTGTGTAGCAGTGTCTGATTCACGACACAACCCCATGGTTCCACCTGGCTGTCCAGCTAGGGGACAGCAAAAGGATTACCGCCTCCAGTTCAACCGTCGGCCCCCAACATTTTCCCAGGGTCAAGTAAGCATGTGTCCTGGACCCCATCCAGTCAGGAAAATTTCAGTCGGGAAATTACAGGCCTCATAGAGAAGGGCGCGGTGTCAGTGGTGGCTTCTTCCGAAAGGCTCAGTGGCTTTTATTGAATATATTTTCTGATACCAATACCAGTCCGGGACCTGAGGGGCCTGAATTTGTATCAAACGCGATATGCTTTCTGGATGCTCCGGATATCGGAAGTCCTACACACACATAAAAACAGGAGATTGGTTCACGGCTGTGGACTTGAAAGGCGCGTACTTCCACATCACTATTTGTGCGGAACATCATTGCTACCTTCGCTTTGAGGTCAGGCATACCAATTCAATGTCCTCCCATTCGTTCTTTCCCTGGCCCTCCGTGTATTCACCCGCTCTATGAGCGCTGTTCTATCGCCACTCCGGTTGAAGGGGTTAAAAATCCTGCCATACCTGGACAATTGGCTGATATGTACAGTATGGAGCTCTCACACACTGCCCAGACATTAGCATATGAACCGCCAGGCTTTTTTCATCTGCATCCTTTTGTTCTCACTGATGGGCCATCAGTCCTCCATCCCATATAGTGCACGAAGCGATAATGGCTAAAGCCCAGCCCCCAATAAACTTTAGGTAAACAAAAATGATATAGATCAACAACAAATTAGAGACTGCTTTTGAAAATCTTCCTGGTAGCCTATTTTCTAGCAGTTTGCAATATACTATGTTCTAGCGTGCTATTATTTTTTCTAAGTTTCTTTAGAAAATAAATAAGTCTTACATGAAATGTCTATTAGGTTAGACCTGGAGTTGTAAACAGCATATACAGTGCCTTCCACTATTATTGGCACCCCTGGTAAAGATGAGTAAAAAGGGTTATAATAAATTCACCGTTTGGTGAATTAGCTAAACGTCACACTGTAAATATTAGAAAAATCCAACTTTAATTGAGGTAAATTTATAATGAGAAAAAAAAATCCCTCATCAAGAAATAATTAAAAACTGTATAGCCTAAAATTATTTCCCTCCTGAAAAATTAAACATCATTACAAATGAGCAAGGGAGTTACTGCACTTATAATACTAGGCTACTGCTTAATATTCAAATATTTTCCCATGTGATTCTGTGAATAAATTGTTGCTAATGATAGATCCTACCAAGTCTCTTGGAAGGGTTCTGTTTCTGCACCCCATCCCCTGTCTACAGGAGTCCCGCAGGGATCTGTACTTGGTCCTCTGCTGTTCTCCATTTATACAAAGTCTCTTGGTTCAGTAATCAATTCACATGGCTTCTCATACCATAGTTATGCTGACGATACTCAACTCTTCCTTTCTTTCCCTCCCTCTACCCAACAGGTGAAGGAGAGGATATCTGCTTGTCTGGCCGACATCTCTGAGTGGATGACTACCCATCACCTGAAGCTCAACCTCGACAAGACAGAGCTCCTCTTCATGCCATACAAAACCTCCCCGCTACTTGACCTCTCCATCACCGTTGACGGGACCGTGGTGGCTGCCTCCCGCTCTGCAAAGAACCTGGGGGTGGTCCTAGACGACCAGCTGGACTTCAAAGACCACATCAGGGCGACGGCACGATCCTGCAGGTTCCTCCTGTACAACATCAGGAGGATTCGACCGTACCTGACCACCTACTCCACCCAGCTTCTGGTCCAGACTATGGTCACCTCACGCCTGGACTACTGCAACTCCCTGCTCGCAAGCTTACCAGCCTGCGCCATGCTGCCTCTTCAACTGATCCAGAACCTCCCGAAATTTTCACATGTCACCCCCCTGTTGAGGTCACTCCACTGGCTGCCAGTTGCAGCTAGGATCAGGTTCAAAGTTCTGACCCTAGCCCACACTGCAGCTAATAGGACAGGCCCCGTCTACCTGCAGGACCTGATTCAGACCTATGTTCCTGCTCGACCACTTCGCTCATCTACAGCAGGGCGCCTCGCACTTCCCCCCCTCCGTGTTAATGGCACTCGCTCCTCCCGACTGCGGAGCTTTTCCACCCTAGCTCCCCAGTGGTGGAACGAACTTCCCATTCCCCTACGCTCAATACCAACCCTGCCTGCTTTCCGTCGTGGCCTGAAAACACACCTTTTCAGGCTCCACCTGGACTAATACTTATCTAGGACCTCATGGTATGTCTTCTTGTTGAACTGCGTATTCAAGTTTATACTATTTAGAATAGAATTGTAGTAGAGCTGATTTACCCATTTCACTGTGAACTGCATTGTGTTCGTTACTAGGGATAGCTGCTACTGTATGGGAAGAATGTGCTTTCTCATCTGTTCTGTAGTTACTTCGATGACCTTTCTATATGCACTTACTGTATGTCGCTTTGGATAAAAGCGTCTGCTAAATGAATGTAATGTAATGCAAATTTTGTCTTCAGTCTTTTTTAATTTTAGCAGTTTGGAATAGATTATTTCCTATTTTTATTATTATATTTTCAAATAAAAAAAATTAAATACAATCATGTACCTTATTGGAATAAAACCTAGAAGATTACATACAGTAGCTCTTTTGATAAATGAAATGGTTTCCTTCTGAAAATAAATAACCTGATTTAGTTTTGCATGTTATCACTATTAAGCTACATCTGGGGCATGTTCCAGAAAGCAGGATTACTGAGTTAGCTGGTGTAAACAGCATATAGGCTAAAACCATGAAATTTAGTTTTATGCACATTTTTGGAGGTTTCTGTGAGCAACTCCCGCAGAATAAGTATAAGTGGCCAGAATAAGTTCTCCTTGACCTGACTGCAGCGTTTGATACGGCCAACCACAAACTCCTGATCTCCACACTGGCTGAGATGGGCATCTCTGGAACTGCTCTCTCTTGGTTTACATCTTATCTCACAGATAGATCCTACCAAGTCTCCTGGAAGGGCTCTATCTCTGCACCTCATCCTCTTTCTACAGGAGTCCCGCAGGGATCTGTACTGGGTCCTCTGCTGTTCTCTATTTACACTAAGTCTCTTGGTTTGGTCATTAATTAATATGGCTTCTCTCACCATTATTATGCTGATGACACCCAACTCTTCCTCTATTTCCCTCCCTCTACCCCACAGATTAAAGAGAGGATATCTGCTTGCCTGGCTGACATCTCTGAGTGGATGTCTAACCATCACCTGAAGCTCAACCTCGACAAGACTGAGCTGCTCTTCATGCCATACAAGACCTCCCCGCTTCTAGACCTGTCCATCACCGTCGACGGAACTATGGTGACTGCCTCCCACAAGAAACCTGGGGGTGGTCCTGGATGACCAGCTGGACTTCAGAGAGCACATCAGGGCAACGGCACGGTCCTGCAGGTTCCTCCTGTACAAAATCAGGAGGATTCGGCCGTACCTGACCACCTACTCAGTCCAGCTTCTTGTCCAGACTATGGTCACCTCACGTCTGGACAACTGCAACTCCCTTCTCGCAAGCCTGCCAGCCTGCGCCATTCTGCCCCTACAACTGGTCCAGAATGCCGCTGCTCGGCTTGTGTTCAACCTCCCGAAGTTCACACACGTCACCCCCCTGCTGAGGTCACTCCACTGGCTGCCAGTCGTGGCCAGGATCAGGTTCAAAGTTCTGACCCTGGCCTACACTGCAGCCAAAAGGTCAGGCCCCTTCTACCTACAGGACTTGATACAGCACTACGCTCTATGCTGGTGCAGGGCGACTTGCACTTCCCTCCCTCAGTGTTAACGGCTCTCGCTCGTCCCAACTGAGGAGCTTCTCCACTCTAGCTCCCCAGTGGTGGAATGAACTCCCCACGCCGTTGCGCTCAGCTGAAACACTGTCTGTTTTCCATTGTGGTCTGAAAACACACTTTTTAACTACATATACTTGAATAACTACATATAGGGCCAATTATATAGTATGTACTTTCTGTTTATTTTATTTTCTATTTGTTTTTTTGCTATTTTATAACTTAGAATGTACAGCCGACTGTATTCTGTTGATGTAATGTAATCAGTTGCGCCTTGATCTGGTAAATAAGGTTAATGTTTTTCGGTGGAATTCGCCTTTAACGTTAGCTGACAGCAATGTTAACCTAAGCACTCAACCCTCATTTGTTTCTCTTCTTGAGTCTCAATTGAAAGGACAAGATGACAGGCGAAATCAGCATATGGGCATCTTGTTCTTAGTCAATGAAAAAACATGAGAAGCCACAGATCTTAAGTGTAGGGTGATCAAGCACGCTAATTCACGTTAATCGGGTCCTAACTAATTAGTTCCTGGGAGTCTATAGTTTTGATTAAACAATTTACATTGAGTGTAAATAGATACTGCATAAAAGGCATAATTTCAGTCTTCTCTGCTGTACTGTATCATTATCAAAACAGTCCCAAAATTAAGCAAGTTACTTAATGTTTGAAACTAAATTTTATGTGCAGTTAACATTAAGCATCTTAACCAAAATGTTTAAAAGTTATGTTTATGTTGGCTATGCTGTCAATTGATTGATTGATGCTGATTCACACTGTGTCACATATTTGGGTGATGGCATTATCTCTGATTTGATCATTCAGTGATTGTTCTAGACCTGCCTGGATAGGCTACTGGCTGTAATGTGATCTGAAGTACAATGTGAACAATTTTGGCTGCCATTTGCCTGCCAAATTAGCATTTAAATGAACTGATGGAATAACAAAGTGGCTTGTTCAGCAGTGTTAGATTGTGGTGGATCTCTGTTCATTCCTATCAGCGCTGCCAGATAGGTTGCATGCTGACACAGCGTCAGGCCTATCTGGGGAGTATTTCACAATACAAGATTACTAAATTATCTGAATAATTGATCTGAGTAAAGCCAGGAACCCTCCCAAATCTGCAACATGGACTGAAATAAAAAAGAGCTGTTTCTGTGTTTTACTCAGTGCAGTTATTCAGCTAACTCAGTAATCCTGATTTGTGAAATACCCCCCTGGTTGCATTGCTTGTTTCTGTGCTTAGTTTCTGCTCCATGCAAATTTCAGTGTGTTTCCTGCACACAAAATTAGACTAGTATTCATAAACTGAAGAATTATGAGACTGAGGCCTATGACTGTCCCAGTGTCCCATAATTGAGCAATAAGTGGATATGGACACGAATGGCTCAAGAAGCTTGCATATGTACTGTATTCCCTTTTGTGTGGAATGTCCTCGGAGAAAGCCCGCGGATTTTGTCCTTCTCTAAATAATTTTCACCCTGCAAAGAGACCAACTTTCCAAAGGGGTTGATTGGTCAAAGGGCGGGGCTTTTATATGTTTCAATCTATTAGCCTGAACATAATCTGCCCTGGAACAGGGCGCCATTCATCTAAAACATAAAGAGAGATGATATGGAGGTCATGGAGAATACCATACATTGGGAAATTTATATCAGCCTATAAATTAGAAATCACCATCTCCCCATTGTACAGTGGCTGTTCAAAATTCAAATCAGTCTATAAAATACATAAAAGACCGATGGGAAATGAAAGTAACCATTACTGAATATGAATGGGTGAATATATTTATTTTTCAATACAAGATAACTCAATGATCTCGAGAGAATGCTTGAATTACTTGCATACACCCGTCATTGTGTCAGGCACAAAACCAAAAATATAGACCAGATTCCTCGAAGGCTAGGCTGTTTGCACCTGGCACGTACCACGTTCACCTCTAGTGTAGAGGACCTAATCCAAAACAGTTTTATCCAGAGTGCTTTGGCTATGCTTCACTATTTCACTGCATTTCTTTCAATGCAAGTTACATGTGTTTATTATGGTATACCCAAAATAGAGCTTGACTAATTTCATAAGCTTTAAATAAAACGTCTTGCAAGGGTGTCATGCTTAACAAAATTGGTTTACTGATTTAGCATCGTAATATAATTCACATCAAGCATTTTATCAGCATCTCATAGACTAAACAAAGACTTTGAAACAAACTGTGGAAGCATGAGGCAAGGCAAGGACTGAGTACCCTGACTTAAAGTTTTAAGACAGGAACAGTGTATCGACCTGCCTGATTGAGGCGAACATGTCTGCATGCGTACTGTATACAGTATATGATTGATTTGAAATGGCAAAGATGATGACAAGTTTTTTTTGTTTGTTTCAGGTGAATTACACAATGTATAAAAATCTGAAATATAATGACAAATCTTCTGGTTCAGGTGATTTTTTCCATTAAGAGCGTAAAACAAGGATGGAATAAGTTACTGTAGCTACATAAACATGACGTGTATAGTTTGACAATAGAAAAATTAAAGCCAGAATGAATTATCTGAAATAGCAACAGTATGTGCAGATACTATAAAATATTCTTTACTGGGATTAACTTAAAAAGCATTAGCAAAACATACAATCATAAAGTATTCTTAAATAAATAGCAATCTCACTTGCAACTATGAGAAACAGGGGTGTGATGTGTTAAGCAGCTGTCTATATATATTCACCCATTCATCTTCAGTAATGGTTACTTTCATTTCCCATTGGTCTTTTATGTTATTTGTCTGATTCAAGTTTATTTAATATATTTCTGTATTTAGCTTTTCACATAATAATGACTGTGTACATACACAGTATCAACAGACCATCAGATAATGTGACTACATTATCCAGCATACACTAATGAATGAATCTGATAAAACGCGTAAATAAATAAATATGAAAAACATCACAATATACTGCTGTGAAGACTTTATGTAACTGTTGGGCCACATTCAATTTTCTAAAGAGGACGATCAGATGGGGAACAGAGCCGACAAAGCACAAATAAATGAAGTAATTTATGCAAAATTACCCAGGAAAGTTTGTTCCTGAAGTGTGTCACAGATCAGTCACAGGGGGGAACTAGAGGGGCAGAGCAGGACAAGACAGAACCTGTGGTTACCTTGCAAATATCACACTTTATTTCTCTTCACTATTTTTTCCCCTTCTGAATTTACTGGGAATGTTGCCATGTGCTGGCAGTGCAGTAGTGTAGGGTACGGAACTGGGTTTTGTTACCGAACCGTTGCAGGTTTTTCGAGGTCCACGGACACTGCCCGTTTGTACCCTTGAGCAAGGTTTCACCTGCATTGCTTCAGTAGTATATCCAGCTGTGTATCAATGGATGTATAATATAAAAAAAAAAAAATGCTGTGTAAGTCGCTCTGGATAAGAGCGTCTGCTAAATGCCTATAATGTAATGTAATGTTTAAAATTGCTCCCTCGTTCATTCATTCGCTATTCCCTACATCGGAAAAACACTCAATAGGACACTCTATAGGGAGTCGCAAATTGAGATTTCGGACACTTGTGAATCATTATTTTTTCTGTGTTTGCCTTGTCTCATTTCAAACAGGTTTCAATCTGTGCGAGTGCATGAGCAGAGGTGAGGCATTGTATTGTGGTATTTTTAACATTAATAGTGTATATGCTTTATACACTACATTTTTCATTGACTTGTGGGAATTCTTGAGGGCCCTATATAGTGCATACATTTTTACAGTGAGAATTTAGACACTCAAATAAAATGATGGAAAGTAAATATAGTGCACTATATCGTGAATAGGGAGCCATTTCCAACACAGCTATTGTCTTTCAATAAATATAGCTTTGGAATTATCCACTATTTAGCCATAGACCATTTTTCTCATAGATATGAATATTCAAACAAAATCTATATAAGAATTGGCATTACAGATATAGGGCTCTAGTTAATTTGCCACTGTCCTTAATTAGTGCTACAGTTTTACAATTGCATCTTTTGAGTTAAGACTTGGCCTCAGTGGACAAAAATGCAACTGACACAAATCATGCACAATGCCAAATTTTTCTATTGAAATAACCACTCTTGCACTGCTCAACCAATGTGGACCTCTCATCCTTAGGGCTCTATTTTCCGGCCGGTGGCAAGCCGTTGTACTGGCGAAGTGGCAATTTCCTTGTATTTTCATGCACCTGAGCCCGTTTGGTAATTTGGTGACTCACAGTGTGCCAAAATGGGAGGAGAGCCGCTGTTGGGGGTGTGTAAGTCCATGTTCATTTTTTCAGTGTGAGATTAAACTAATTCACCAAACGGTGAATTTATTATAACCCTTTTTACTCATCTTTACCAGGGGTAAAGATTTGAGCATGTCTGTATGTATGTATGTATGTATGTATGTATGTATGTATGTACATGTGCAGTCAAGCCGGAAGGTCTGCACACCCCTTTCACCTTCTTCACGTTTTATTACGTTACAGACTTATACTACAATAGATTGAGTTCATTTTTTGCCTCAAACATCTACACACAATAGCCAATAATGACGAAGTGAAAACAGGTTTTTAGAAAATATGCAATTTTATTTTACTGACAAAAATAGGTTATTTAGGGGTTACATATCTGTACACACCCTTATCCTAATACTTGGTTGCTGCACCTTTGGCAGCGATTACAGCTTCAAGGCGTCTTGGGAAAGAAGCTACAAGCTTGGCACACTTGTTTCTAGACATTTTTGCCCATTCCTCTTGGCATATCCTTGCAAGCTCTGTCAGGTTGGATGGAGAGTGTCGGTACACAGCCATTTTCAGCTCTTTCCACAGATGTTCAATTGGATTCAGGTCTGGGCTCTGGCTGGGCCACTCAAGGACATGCACAAACTTTCTCCGAAGCCACTCCTTTGTTCTCTTGGCTGTGTGCTTCGGGTCGTTGTCATGTTGGAAGGTAAACCTTCGCCCCAGTCTGAGGTCCAGAACGCTCTGGAGCAGGTTTTCTTCAAGGATCTCGGTGTACTTAGCTGCATTAATCTTTCTCTCTATCAGGACTAGTCGCCCCGTTCCCGCTGCTGAAAAACATCCCCACATCATGATGCTGCCACCGCCATGCTTCACTGTAGGGATGGTATTAGCCAGGTGATGAGCGGTGCCTGGTTTCCTCCAGACGTGACGCTTGGTATTCAGGCCAAAAAGTTTAATTTTTGTTTCATCAGACCAGAGAATCTTGATTCTCATGGTTTGAGAGTCCTCTAGGTGGCTTTTGGGGCTTTGATGTGCCTTTTACTAAGGAGGGGCTTCCGTCTGGCCACTCTACCATAAAGGCCTGATTGGTGGAGTGCTGCCTGGATGGTTGATCTTCTGAAAGGTTCTCCCATCTCCACAAGGATACGCTGGAGCTCTGTCAGAGTGACCCTCGGGTTCCTGCTCACCTCCCTGGCCAAGGCCCGTCTTCCCCGATTGCTCAGTTTGGCCGGGCGGCCAGGTCTAGGAAGATTCTTGGTGGTTCCAAACTTCTTCCATTTATGAATGATGGTGGCCACTGTGCTCTTTGGGACCTGTAAAGCTGCAGAGATTTTTCCGTACCCTTCTCCAGATCTATTCCTTGACACAATCCTGTTTCTGAGGTCTGCAGATAATTCCTTTGACCCCCATGGCTTGGAGTTTCCTCTGACATGCACTGTTAACTGTGGGACCTTATATAGGCAGGTGTTAGCAATCCCCAATCATGTCCAATCAATTGAATTTATTACAGATGGACTCCAATTAAGTTGTAGAAACATCTCAAGCAGTATCAGTGGAAACAAAATGCACTTCAGCTCACTTTTGGGTGTCATATCAAAGGGTGTGCACACTTGTGTACATATGATATTTAACATTTAGATTTTTAATAAATTAGCACAAATGTCTAAAACCTGTTTTTACTTTGTCATTATTGGCTATTTTGTGTAGAATTTTGAGACAAAAAATGAACTCAATCTATTGTAGAATATGTCTGTAACGTGATAAAACGTCGAGAAGGTGAAAGGGGTGTGCAGACTTTCCGGCTTGACTGTATGTTTCCAAACTGGGAGAAATTGGGGAACACTTCATAAAAAAGTAGCCTAGTTTAAGCCACACAGTTCTTTTTTTCCTCAGCAGAAACATTAAATACAATGCGCACACAACAAGATAAATATTGGCCTTTAATGTAGATGACAAAACAGGTTCTTTATGTGGCCCATTTACTGTAGTCTCTAACTGTGTTTATTGCACCCACATGAGAATCATCATTGTGTCACCATTATTCCCTAACACTTCCACTGCTCTTCAGCGTTGATGTATCGTACTGTTATGCTCTGAAGGATAAGATAGGTGATGTGATTGTAAGCCAGCGATATAAATTGGACAGCTGCTTTTCTGATTAGTATTTAGCTTTTTGTGTTCAAGTGTTGCCACTGGCAGACAAGGACGGCTTGTTTTCTCCGTTATGTAAGCTGCATATGGTGTTCTGCAGAATCACTTTGTTTACATGGACAGAGACTGAAAGTACTTTCACAAATTAAACAGCCATGCATTATCCATGGGGCCATTGTTCAGGCAGCTCCTGAAGAAAAAGGTGAGCTTCCACATGTCAATTAGAAGTGACCCAATAAAACTTATTGTAGATGTTATACAGGGTTTATCAGGACTTCTCATCACCATGGATATATTCAATGTAAAGGCAATCACCTCTGTTATCGTCACGCTTGAAATAAACACACAAATGAGGTTATGGGTAATATGTCATACCGGACTGTTTCCAGAGGCACTACTGTTTAACTCGGCTCTAAGATTTGACCCTGGCTGGTATCAAATAAACCTCCAACAATCACTCTCTGGCCAGACTTGCAGTAGATGTGGATGGATCACTTTAAGGGTTTTGCCTCCTGAGTTCAATAATAAAATGAGTCAGGAGAAACAGCCCTTAAAGTAATCCATCCATCTACTACATATCTGGCAGCTGAGTGATGGTTTGAGTGACTAATTTGATACCAGCCACCCAGCCACTCAGGGTCAAATCTGAGAGCAGAGTAGCAGTCCTAACAACTTCTTGTTACGAAATGAGTTACAATTTAACTCCACAGGTATACACAGGTGCAGCTTAATGTAAAGTGTTACCTTTTTTGCTAACATCAAGTGTAATCATGTGCCATGACACATAGCTGGATTTTTGCAATGGAGAAACACACTCAACATGTAATATAATGCTTACATTGTGACATTCACAGGTGGCAAGCAATTTCCCAACATTCTTGGTAGTAATCAAGTAATCAATCATATTTTCAAGCATGTGGCGCTACACACTAGAATAAAGCAAAGTTCAGACAAATGACAAATTATTTGCACACAAACAAGGCACTGCACTGACACTGAGAAAGTTCTGGGACAAAGGTGAAAAAAATCATTCCAAATATTGCACAGACGGCAAAATAACACTTGGCCGTTCCAGCCAACTTGATGCAAAATTTGTTTTATCTTCCTCTGGACAAGTTTACACTAAGAACTGCCAAATAATGACAGTGCAAACTGTTAAGCACCTGACCATGATGATATTTAATCACAAAGTTGAAACCTTGCATGTTAATTTTAGATCATCTGCTTTATCCTTTCATTTAGGGGAAGCTACACTACTTCAAAGCAAGTCATTGTTATGATAAGTCAGGTAATGTAATTGCATTTTTATGTCTACTACCCATTGGTTAGGGAAAAAGTTACTGCCCAACACTATAAAAACAATGTTTGTAGCATGTGACAGTGTGGGCAGATTGCTCATTCATTATCTGGCAATTGATTTAGTTTACTGGAGCGGTGCAATGTGATAACTGACAGACAAGAAGGCTCTATCGACCTCTTACTGAGGGCTGGCTGAAATGCAGGTGAGAAAACTGCCCTTGATAAACTGCTGTACCTTCCCTTTACACACTGCATGACAAAGTGAAAGCAAAGTACAGTATTTTAATGTTATTTCAATTCAGTACCCAGTAAACTGTGGGGTTGACTGAGGGCTCATTGACCAATAAAATAGCTTTCACGTACAAGACCACAGGATTTTATTCAGGTATGCCTACACCCAATTTCCAATGATTCCCATTCATCAAAAAAATCATATATTATTTAAAAAGATGATATTTATTGCAGTGGCTGCCCTAAAGCTGTCGTATCTCCTAGTTTTAAATGTATTTTTAGGAAGCCTGCAAAAGGTATAACAGCATTATCGAACATGACGTTCGTGAGCATTCCTAAATTTATGTTTATAGAGGGAGTTGCAACAACAGATACCGAAAGGCAATTTATATTAACAGTGTTAATAAAGTTAATGAACATAACCTAAATCATATTTTATTCACAGGACCTTTGCGGAGAGCAGTACCTTTTTTCATTCTTCCCTATTCCTGGAAATTATATATAGTGTATTTAAGTTATCCATCCATATCTACTGTATTTCTGGCAGCAGAGTGATGGTTCAAGGCTTGTTTGATACGACAGACCCTTGGTAACAGACTCATTTAGCCAACCATGTGTTCCATACTGTTCCAGTGTAATTTACAGATAAATCTAGTCCAACCCCCCAATTCCCATAGAGATCCATTCAAATGCAGAGACATTTAGTATCGCTTGTAAGAGTACCAGAAAATAAGATATCAAGATTCTTTTGATGTTGTTGGGTCACAGACATCAGGAAGTCATGGCATGCAAAGGATATGCGACCAAATATTAAAAATGAATACTTTATTTTATATATAAATGCAGGGGTGCCAATAATTGTGGCCAATGTGGTTTTGTTCAAAATAATTATTTCTTGATGAGGGATTTTTTTTTTCTCAAAACAAAAAACAAACAATCTGTCAGACTGAGCTTATACTCAGGAAAATCAAAAGAAACACGGATGCCAGCTGACTATGAATAGGCTTTAGACACGTAATTGACACAGTAGCAGTCATTTTCTCTCTTCCTTTTATTAAATTTAATTTGCAATGTGCCAGACTCTAATCCAGATATTAATTACGTGTCCACAGGATGGAACCGGGCCCAATTTGTGGGACAGCAAGCAACCAAAATGGGGGTGAATGTCTGTAATTATCTAGTGGTTCGTGGCTGTTGTTTTCTTTTTTTTTGCGGTTCTCGTTCTGTTGTTTGTTTTTGGTTTTACACTCTTCCGGCTCTGAGCTAAGGTAGCCGAAGGTGTTCTTTTGTTTGCTAGGTTTCCCGTTCTGCTCATTACTTGAGCTCGGGAGATTTAGTTGGGTATTCACTAGTTTTCTAGTTCGCCCGTTTTTGTGGGTTGATTTTGGTTTGTGGCTGTTTTAGCCTTCAGCAATTACGTTCCTGTCTTTTCTTTCTTCCTTTATTATTTTCTCTCCCAGTTATTGGCCCTCACTATTGTGAGCTGTCATTAAGAAACCCATTACAAATGAAAAAATGGAATGTGGTACAATTATGGTTTTTCTTTAATATGAATATCCACTGTAAAGGTCAAAGATAATGACATAGGTCGAATAAAGCTCAGTCCAATTTTATGGCAGAGATACAGTACAGTGATTCTGCTGCACTGAATTCCATTCCCCCATCTTAGATCAATATTCCACTATAGTTCCTTCTTTATGTGACCTTTTGACAAACGGCACAAAAGCGCTTTGATGATTAAGCCAATTACCACTAATGACTCATTCAGCTTAAGTGTCTTCCTATGGTATGAAGTGCAGGGAATGATAAATGTTGGCCCCAAGAAACGGGATGCTGAGTCGTCCAAAGAAAACGATGTGCAATGTCTGTAGGACATACAGATAAGTTAATTAAATTGGTGTACAAAAACTGACCTTCAGCTTGTACGGCCCCTTCTCACTTCAGAATCTCAATCACATAAAATGCTTTCCTCACAAAAGCTTAATGCACGAATATTGCGAGACAGCGCAGTTAAACAACGCACATTTTTCAACAGTGGAAATCTTATTTTCTACTTGTCTCCTTCATGTTGGGCCACTCTGGAGTAATAATGATATAAAATGAATGAAAGCTGTTTTCCTCCGACTCAGCTCTGTGTCAGCTTGGCTGTGGGTTGTGCTGCGTGTAGATGTCTGCACTAACCCGAATCAGCAGTGGCAATCGCGGCAGTAAAGCCCAGCCTACATCAAACAGCCGGCTTGAGACGAGACGAGACGAGATAAATCTCAGAACGTCCAATGTTCTGAAACGGTTAAAAAACCCCAGGCTTAAAACTTGACATGGTCAGTTTCGGAAACGCCGGCTGACGAGAGCAGACGTTCTAAAACTGGACAGTACACACAGCTAAAACCTTCTTCTCAAACTGTCTCGTCTCAAGTCGGCTGTTTGATGTAGACTGGGCTTAACGCAGCTGTAGTTAATTGGACATTCCAAATTTGGGTGAGATTTGGACATGCAAGATTTAAAGAAAAATAAAGTCTAATCAAAGAAATGGACATTAATAGATAGATCAGAAGGGGTGAGTGGATGCATCTAGGCCGCCAGGTTAAGCCTTTATTTAAGGGTGCTTCTTCTATTAAGTATGGTTTAAAAGCTTTTTCATCTGTATAACTTAAACCAATGAAGAATGTCTTGTGATCTGAAATGCTCCAGATAAACATAAAAATGATTGCACACTGAATTTAAAAGGTAAGATAATATCAATTAATCTGTTTAAAAAGTTTTGTATTTGTTTTCACTTCATTTTAATCTAATCTGCTGCATTTCATTCAGGTTCCAAGCATCTCTAAGTTTTGATATGTTAAAAGTTTGTCCTTTGGTGCAATTTAAACATTGTTCCAGAATCAGTTCATTCCAGTCTATTAACATTTAATGCTTGCTTTATTTTTGTACATTTATTTGGCACAATAACATCCAAAATCTCCCCAATGCATTTCATTAAAGAGCTTTGTGTATCTAAGTCACATCATACAGATGAATAATTGATCTGTCAGTCATTTTACAGTCGACTCTCCATCCCTTTAATCACTAAAGACAGAACAACAATGTTAACTATGCATGCCAGTATGTGATGTCCCTGCTTCAAGAGGGTTTCTTTTTTAAAACATGCATGAAAATCTGCAATGTTTTTTGGCCAAACCATAAAACTAAGTATACTGGAAGAGTTCAGGAGTCCTATTGCATACTAAATTCTGTACAGGAAAGGCATTACACACTGGTGGCCAAAAGCAGAGCATGACAATTAGGTCATTGTCGTTTGATGAGTTAAAGACGAGCCCACCTCTTAGCTTACCGTCTGATGTAATTTCCTTAAGAAATGTACGATTTTACAACTACACAGTAAACAGTAAAACTTCTGTTAGGAGAACGGATCGGACCCAATCGCAGACACCAGAGTAATGGGAATAGGCTTTATTCGAGGTCAGACAGAAATTGGTCAAGGTCCAGCAATCAGTGCAATACAGGGCAGGCAGAAACGTAGTCAAATCCAGGCAGGGGTCAAAGTCCAGTGAACGGGGCAATGCAGGATGGGCAAAAGCGAACCACAGCCGGGTTGATCACTTTGGTGATGGGGAAGGGACCGATGAACCATAGTGTCAGCTTACGGGACTCGACTCTGAGGGGGATCTTGAGAGCAACGACGGTCCGCCGCCCGCTTGGTCCTGCGAGAAGCACGCAGCAGAGCGAAATGGGTGCGCTTCCAGGTCCTGTGGCAATGCCGGACAAGTCGTCGCTGTCGGGTGAAAACCATCTCCATTTTTTTTTCCATAAATCACTACTATTTTTCATCCTTTATGTCTGTCTGTGGGTTTTAAGACGATTTGACCAATATAAAGTATTCAAAATAGCTTGTGATTAAAACCCGTAACTCCATTGGCTCTTCAACTCTTCATCGGCAAAAACCTCCTATGTCCAGCCTGCCTCCTTCAGACAAAGTGCAGGAGCTACTTTTAATCTGAGGAAAACTTTGTCACAAGTCGCGCGAGTTGATCGGATCTCATCTACTACTACTGACATTACACCTGATCTTTTAATGGCTGGTGGAGTGCCACTGTGTCTGTCCAATCTATGTAATAAAATAACTAACAACTGCACTGCATGCTATGCTAGATTGTGACAAAACACATCACATTGTATCTTTGAGTGCATGATTGCCAGTAACATAATGTTTCATTGTTGTTTGACTAGAGCTAAACCATTTAGCAAGTGAATTAAACTGAATAGCCTTTATCATACAAAATAAGTAATCATGATGGGATAGCCATTGATCTGAGTTATTAATCCTAGGTAAAGATATTTCATTCTGTGTGTGTACTTAAGGTCAGCTGATAGTATAGGTTTAACTATTCCTATGACCAGTGGCGGATTCAGGTGGTCATGGGCCCCTAGGCTACTCTTTGTGTGGGGCCCACCCTTACTCATCATGCTTTACCAGAAAAAAAAAGAAGTAATTTAGTGCCATGTGTAAAAGCGTGCTAGGAATATTACACGGCCCACACGCACACACTCGGGGCACACTGGCATACACACACACATCGAGACAGCCTTTACAAAAGCAATGCTTTTGAAGGGGAATAAAGCAACCATTCTCTTGGCACAGTTTCACCATTTGCAAGTTTCCTTTTAAACTGGGTTTTTGGAAAGGTACCTCTTTTGGCGTTTGTGTTGTCTTTCTGAGGCAGCGACATTTGCGTCTTTGTTCTGGTCCCATTTTAACCCAGTATGTCTTCATATGTTCATCAATTTTATCCCAGCATGCAGGATCCAAGCTACAAGTGAGGCGGCCGTCATGGAGGGATTTGTGGCGGCTGGGACATCATGGCTAATTCCTGGGGTGTTAGTGGTACAACATACTGGTGTTTTGGGTGGTTGAAGTGTTGGTCCCTCTGTCTCAGACTCCTTATCTCAGTGAGATGGTTGTGAGGCATGGTCGCGGTCAGCTTGGATGGTGTCTTTGCCATGACTAGAGCTAGCTCTGGCTACAGCTAATCTCATTGTTTCAACCGCGCCAATGTTAGCCCTTAGCTGGCAGTCCTCCTGCTGTGGATCTTCTTGTAGTTGTCGACTAGATGAAGATTCGGCAGCTTTGAAATATCCAGTCAATTTAGAGATTTTCTTTAGCAGATCTTGGTCACGGCGTTCTTTCAGCTGTTGGGCTTTTTGCTTTTGAGCTCCTCTGTGGAAAAAGCGCCATTTTGAGAAGGCACCTGCCTTTCTAGTTCTAATATAGTTCTGTGTTTTACACTCTTTGGTACCTCTACGTCATATGGATAATTTTTTCCGCCCACAACGGAAACAGTCGGCACCTGATGGTTAGACCAGAGATTTTCTTATAAAAGGGGAGATAGGAGACATTTGCATTGTGAAAAGCGTAATGGCTAGTTTGGCTAGCTTGGATCACGTGCACCGTTGCTAGCCAATCGTTTCAAAGTATTGACGTCAGTGAGACTCTTCAGTTCAGAGTTTTTCGACAGTTATCGGCATTTGGCAATATGGTATTGCATGCACCCGTTAATATTTTGAAAGACAGAAAAACGACCATTTATGATATTACCACAACATGCACCTATAAAAAGTGACTTGCTTACTTATCACCGCTGTTACACTGAAATATCGGTGTTTACCAAAGACACATGGCCACACTTTAATTGCATTAGGAAGGGAAACCATTACAGGTGCTACCTAGCCAGCCTATGTAACGTGGGCCTACTGCAAATCATCAAAAGGAAATAATTAAAAAATCTCTACCTATTATTACAATTACCGTTGCCGCTGCACATAGACGTGGCATGGCAATGTGATCTATACACTGATGTTTTGGTAGAATGTTTGTGGAATACAATTCCAAGAGTAGAAAAAAGAATGCAAAATTGGATGTTTAGCTATGTAGCTAATTAGCTAGCTATGGTATCAGTTACCATTAAATAGCCTTTCAAAAATGGACTCGCTAACAAACAGACACACAACCTAACACCAATTTATTTTTTATTATTAAACAATGGTATACAGGTATGGAGCGATCGATTTCAGATACTTATCCCAAAGTTTGGCTGCTCCGAGATGCTGGGCCTGTAGTGTCGTAAATGAATTCTAACAGCTGCAACATTTCCTACTCTCACATTTCCTGTCTCTCATCTCACAAAACAGTATTTTTTCAGTATATGTGATGACAAACATGTTGAAGATGAGCGACAATGATGAAAATGACCAAATGACCATCTTCACGTGACATGAAAATAAGCAGGCAGTCAATTTATTATGTTACGAAGTGTCCACAAAACAGAAGCTTGTTCAGGGTGCTAAGGGATCTTCTCCATTGACTTACATTAAAAAATACAGCCCAAAACAGCCTGTGGTCTCTCTGTCGGTCTCTCTGAGGCGTTACACATTTTAGACCAATGATTGTTGTCACAAATCCGAAAACCCCATGGTAAGACCCCACTGAAAATTTGGCGAGGAAACCCATGCCCGGAAGAAACCCAAGGCCTACAAAAATACGTCATGACTGTAGCACTCTATAGTCCAATAAAATATGTTTCTGAAAATATTTGAGGTGAGAAATAGATCATGCAGTTGCTGAATCTTGATTCATATTTGATGTGCAACGTTTAGTTTGACAGTTTGATCCGAGTTATAGGAAATAATTTGTACAATGTATGTTAATTTATGCAAATAACGATGGACACAGCTCCTCCGCCCCCACCCCTCTCCCTTGCCTTGCTCACCCCGCAAAGTATTTTTCAAAGTTGTGTAGTAGGTGGAGACAGGCTGAGACAGTGGGTGTACTTACTTTTTAAGGCAAGAAGCAGCTATTGTAATAAAGCCAGGAATTGGGTAGCATGAGTACAGTAACATACAGTCATCATATTGATGCCTTAGAACTTCAACAATTTCAATAATCTGCAGTCTGGACAGGGGTTGGCCATTTTAGCACAGAGGAATGGTTTTGTAATGATTCTACACCAGAGCTTACGCAACACAGGCGTGTGTGATTTCAGTCAATCAGCGGTCCCTATGCATATGTGCAGTACAGGTATATTCAGTCATAAAGCACAATTGGTAGAACTTTGTTGTAGTTGTATGGCATGAGTCCCAAATGTGGGTGAAAAAATGATTGTTAGTTGCTCTGCGCTCCCCTGGGGGGTCCCCTGGGAAATAATTCATTTTGTCCTTTATTCTTCCTTTTACTTCTAAAAAAAATAAAAAAAAAAAAAAAAAAATCAAAACAACAGCAACACAAACAAAACAAATTCAATATAAGCTCAAGCAATAAGCAAAGCAACGTTTTTTTTTTTTTTTTTTTTTTTTTTTTTTTTTTTTTTTTTTTATTTTTTTTTTTATGTATATTCAGTAGGTAATTCAGACCACAGAAGCAGCACATGCGCATGCATCAGAGACCACCACTCATTCCAAAATGTCACCAGAAGCAAGCCAAAGTGGCAAAAAAAAATGCAAAAAAAAAAAAAAAAAAAAAAATAGAGATTATTGTTTTATTTTTTTTATTGACAGAATCCGCTTTTTGTTATATGTATATAGAAAGTGTGTGTGTTTTTTTGTTTTTTTTGCGCTATAGAATGGAGAGTGAGAAAATACCCTACCTATTATATATTATATTTACCCCCAGGGGAGCACAGAGCAACTAATGAACATATTTTGCCACCATTTGGACTCATGGGTAACTACACAACCCAAAGTTCTACCAAAGTTCAATTTTGCTTTAAAGCTGTCTTCATTTTTTATAAAAGTAGATCATGGATAAAACGTAGTGCCTAGTAAATCCATTTTGCAATATAGATGCACTGTATGTGTAACTGACAATGGTTAATTATTCATGTTGTAAAAAAATTTTTTATTTTATAACATGGTCATATTGTACGTCGCTCTGGATAAGAGCGTCTGCTAAATGTCTATAATGTAATGTAATGTAATATTATCATATTTCTTATTTAATTACACCATTAATTTATAACCTTCAATTAAATTCCTCTTTCACAAACAAAGTCCCCCTGCCCACACAGTAAACAACCCTGCAGTGCACTGCTTATTGGCCATAAGGGGGGAGACGGCTAATTACAGCGCTCCATTACAGTAGATGGTGGTTTGGCAGATTTAGAAACAAAGCCATTTTCTCTCTCTTCCCCTCATACTGATTACAATGCAGAAACAACAAGCCTGACAAGCCTGCTGGGACTGGCCTAATAAAACAAATGACTTTTTAGCTACATGTATCAAAACGTAAATCATAAAATATGTGCACGATTCTTTTCCAGCTTCTGAAGCTTATGGGTAAGTACATCAAAATGTGCTTTGTAAATTACAAGAAAAACTGTTACTAAAGACAGGTCCTACAAGTTGTCAAGATAATTAGTTCACAATTTGCATTTGTATGTGTGTATATGTCTGTATGTGTGTGTATGCTTGCATCTGTGTGTATATCTCTCCGTGTTTGTGCGTGCGTGTGCTTGTGTGAGAGTGTTTGCATCTGTGTGTACATTGTCATTATTATTAGATTATTGTTATTGTTGTTGTCATTGTCATTATCCCATACTCTCATGTCATTTTACAATTTGAATACAACTCCCATTTGCAGATTGGAGTGTAATCTTTATTGTTTACATTAGTGCCTCAAGGTCAAGCCACAACAACCTACTTACCCAAGAAAATGTATATTCTCTTCACATATGAAAATCATTTAATGCGTCCCACGCATTGGTCTAAACTTTACAATCAAGGAAGCTGCCAGCCACCCTGCTCTGATGCGGGGGGGTAAGAGGGATGGCTGTCTCCTCTCTCTCCACCAAAGCATGTGCCCTATCGATCCTCCCGAGCTCAGCCCTGAATCTCACGTCTACAAACATCTGACTCTGGCTCTGAAATCTCTTCCAAGTTCAAGGAATAAAAGCTCAGGGAATAAGCCGTTCAAGCAAGCTCCGACTGAATAAAGGGCTTTGAACCACATTGTCATTTCAGTGCCGTCACATATCTGCGAAATCGCGATGAAGCAAGACTTGCTAGCCTTCAGCTGTCGACCGAGATGGCTATTTAAAAGAACGGTGTTTATCTGCGGCGAAAATAAGCGCACACTGTTTTTCTTTAGAAGAAATATCTTAACCCCTTTGTGACATCTAAATATTAATGAAGCGCTGCACACCATGTGCTCATGCCTGAATGAGAGCAAATTAGCAGGAAGATCCTCCCACTCCAACTGATACTTAGTTGCAAACACATTTTAATTGGTTTGAACTCCAAAACATGCACCTTGCAATTCCATGAAAAAAGACTTTATGCTGTCTTCAAACATGCGTGGTGATGTGCAAAGGTGACCAATTACCATTAGTCATGGACAACATCAATCAGTCATAATTCATAGTCATCGGATTGACATTGTACATGCCACATTGTGACATTGTGGCATAGGGACAAAGGCGCTGACACCGACACACTTCAGAGAAAAATAAAGGGGACTTTTTTTTTTTTGTTATTTCCAATGTCAGCCATTTCTTTTACTGGCCATGTCTAGCCAAAGTCAGCGTGACTACATATTATTTTATTTTATACCATTTCTCTGAATGTCTGAAAAAGCAAATCAGATTACTGACCTCTTAGATGTTGTGATAGAAACATCAAAACCAGACTCTAAAGACCAGGAAAATCTACCATACTCCATCACCCCATCATATTATATTAAGTAATTACTTAATATTGAATGTTCCCTTTCACATGCAAGGACTTGACAGGTGACTATAGACCCTTTGCAGCTTGCTCTCTGGAACTGCTATAGCTACAAGCAATTCTCATGAATTCAAACTGAACCAATTTACTCTGTAAAGGGAAGGCATAAACACCGGACTGAGTCCCAAGTTCTGTGCTTAACTCATTAGCACGCAGCCCAGCATTTCCCAACCGCTATGCAGAAATGGCAGGCGACGGTAGCACTGCCATTCCGCAATAACACTAATGCAGCTGGACTTTAAATCAGCTTGAACAAAAGGTCTTTTTATGCCCATTAGATGTTACGATCATACAGAAGAAGATAAAACTATGTGAAATGGATAATGAAATTCAAGGTGAAATGAAGTGGACTTGTGTGTGGTGATTCGGAGAGGAGACATCACTGGTTAGCACCTCTATTCATCCGAACCAGCCCGTAGTTTAATGGATGCTACACTTACTTGTCAGCCTGGAAGAAGTGCTTCCTCATGTATGAGAAAGGAGGGAATGCAAGGCACAAGTCTGTGATACTCTGACATCACCAAATGAGAGCGTAAGAAACCATATTTATATCTAGCTATATTGCAACCAGCTAGCAAGAAAATGAACTTCTGTATTTACTGTAATGCTATTCTGGGGCTAGTATATCCTAAACAATCGGACTTGGGCCGTTTCCAAGGACAACATTTTCCAAGTATCGGAGCCATTGTTTATGAATTAGCTAGCACTTTAGCCATTGACTTAGCCAGCTATTAGCATTACATTTGCCTTTACCTTTACCCTTACCTTACTGAGATGTTTAAAGGAAGAGAGAAAGAAATGATGACATACAGGGACAAATTATGCTGCACTTTATTCTGTTTTGCACATACTTATTTCCAATTATTATTTCACCAAGCTTAGGTTACTAACAGTTGTGACCCTCTTTCAGTTCTGCTGGAGCCGAATACACGTAAGAGATGGAGGGGACCAGCGGCATCACTTTTCGATGTTCTATTTTTTTATTTAATTTACTTAATTATTTATCTATTTATTAAAATATAATAAGCAATATGAATGTTATGTCACTATGCACTTAAGTGTATTTATTTACTTATTAGAATATAATAAGAAATACAAATGTTAAGTCACTATATGCACTACTATGAACTTAAGTTATTGCACTTAAACAATAAACCTGTTAAAAGTTATCTTTGCTCTTGGTGTCTTTTGGTTGATCACTCACGTGGCAATCTGCTTCAAGCACAAAAAGAGTTGCTAGAGATTGAGTAAATGCATGTGCAAAACAATGAAGGATTTATTCACAAGTGAATATAAACATGTAGGCTGCACATACAACACCTTTACTTTTGGAAACAGCTTTCAAAGACCACGCTCACACAGCACTTCGGGTTCAGCGAATGTCCGGTTTATTAGCTGGCAAAAAGCAAAAGTAATCGGATGGTCAAGTTCAACATGTCAGTGCTGCTTCACCAAGCAGGTGTGTCTCTAGTAAGAGAATGGAAGGATATTACCAAAAAAGTAGATAATAGACTAGTATAAAATAGAAAGAACCAGCCGGCATTTATTAACAACAGTTAGGTAAAGGTAAACAAAATATGTCAGTAGTGTGGTGTGTGTAATAAAATAAAATCGAATAATCTATTCATAACTACACTACACCGGGGCACATGTTTGTAAGGGCACAGCAAACAACTACAATTTTATCCAAGATAGCTAAATTCTCGTCAACACATGGCAGAACCATACTGATCGGTATGGTTCCAGTTCGTATTGAATACGTTTGAGACAAATTACCAATTACTCTCTCTACATGGATTCTATGGTGTGCTATCTCTCTTGTCCCCTCAACATCTTTGGCATCAAACTGATATCGACCTTTTGTAAATGCTGGAATCTTCACCTCAGCACACATCATCCCTACACTCTCCTTGATGTCAAAACCCTGGTCAGCCAATATAACGTCACCTGGCAACAGTTTCTCAAGGAAACCTCTGTTTGTCACTGGTGCGCCCACCCCACCCCTTGGAAATGAAAGATACAACTCCCTGAGGTGTGATGCCAATCATGTACTTCATATTGTGATGGTGTTTGTAACTAGAAAACATCTGTGCCCATGCTTTGAGATTGGATAGCTTATTTGTGAAGACTTCAAAACAATCTACAATAACTGCAACATGGTTTCCAAACGCCTCCACAAACTGGTGAGGCATGCTTGCACGCAAACTCTCTCTGTCTAGCCAGTGCTCCATTGGGCTCATACGTGTGTGTGTAAAACAGACAGGGTGTCATTAAATGCAGCATACACAGTTGATCGGTTGACATGGAAAAGATGGGCTATGTGTTGTGCAGGCAGATCCAGCCGTAGGCGCATAAAAGTTAAGAGCAGCATTTGAAATGGAGACAAAACTCTTCTGTACTGAGGCAAGAAGGCAATAACATGATGACACTAAAAAAACACTATCATTATAAAAAAATGTGTCACTGTCAGTCATCCTAGTATACGCTCATCTAGTTCTCGCTTCAGCTCTCTGTTCTCGTCTAACAGCCTGTTTATTTCAGCACACATAAGCGTGCACATGTTGCAGTCCTCTACAGTCTCATCTACAGTCTCCTCTGCTTCTCACTGTGCCCTCTCCTCTGCTTCTCACTGTGCCCTCTCCTCTGCTTCTCACTGTGCCCTCTCCTCTGCTTCTCACTGTGCCCTCTCCTCTGCTTCTCGCTGTGCCCTCTCCTCTGCTTCTCGCTGTGCCCTCTCCTCTGCTTCTCACTGTGCCCTCTCCTCTGCTTCTCACTGTGCCCTCTCCTCTGCTTCTCACTGTGCTCTCTCCTCTGCTTCTCACTGTGCCCTCTCCTCTGCTTCTCACTGTGCCCTCTCCTCTGCTTCTTCTCACTGTGCCCTCTCCTCTGCTTCTCACTGTGCCCTCTCCTCTGCTTCTCACTGTGCCCTCTCCTCTGCTTCTCACTGTGCTCTCTCCTCTGCTTCTCACTGTGCCCTCTCCTCTGCTTCTCACTGTGCCCTCTCCTCTGCTTCTCACTGTGCCCTCTCCTCTGCTTCTCACTGTGCTCTCTCCTCTGCTTCTCACTGTGCCCTCTCCTCTGCTTCTCACTGTGCCCTCTCCTCTGCTTCTCACTGTGCTCTCTCCTCTGCTTCTCACTATGCCCTCTCCTCTGCTTCTCACTGTGCCCTCTCCTCTGCTTCTCACTGTGCCCTCTCCTCTGCTTCTCACTGTGCTCTCTCCTCTGCTTCTCACTGTGCCCTCTCCTCTGCTTCTCACTGTGCCCTCTCCTCTGCTTCTCGCTGTGCTCTCTCCTCTGCTTCTCACTATGCCCTCTCCTCTGCTTCTCACTGTGCTCTCTCCTCTGCTTCTCACTGTGCCCTCTCCTCTGCTTCTCACTGTGCCCTCTCCCCTGCTTCTCACTGTGTCCTCTCCTCTGCTTCTCGCTGTGCTCTCTCCTCTGCTTCTCACTGTGCCCTCTCCTCTGCTTCTCACTGTGCCCTCTCCTCTGCTTCTCACTGTGCCCTCTCCTCTGCTTCTCACTGTGCCCTCTCCTCTGCTTCTCACTGTGCCCTCTCCTCTGCTTCTCACTGTGCCCTCTCCTCTACTTCTCACTGTGCCCTCTCCTCTGCTTCTCACTGTCCTCTCCTCTGCTTCTCACTGTGCCCTCTCCTCTGCTTCTCACTGTGCCCTCTCCTCTGCTTCTCACTGTGCCCTCTCCCCTGCTTCTCACTGTGCCCTCTCCTCTGCTTCTCACTGTGCTCTCTCCTCTGCTTCTCACTATGCCCTCTCCTCTGCTTCTCACTGTGCTCTCTCCTCTGCTTCTCACTATGCCCTCTCCTCTGCTTCTCACTGTGTCCTCTCCTCTGCTTCTCGCTGTGCTCTCTCCTCTGCTTCTCACTATGCCCTCTCCTCTGCTTCTCACTGTGCACTCTCCTCTGCTTCTCACTGTGCACTCTCCTCTGCTTCTCACTATGCCCTCTCCTCTGCTTCTCACTGTGCCCTCTCCTCTGCTTCTCACTGTGCCCTCTCCTCTGCTTCTCACTGTGCCCTCTCCTCTGCTTCTCACTGTGCCCTCTCCTCTGCTTCTCGCTGTGCCCTCTCCTCTGCTTCTCACTGTGCCCTCTCCTCTGCTTCTCGCTGTGCCCTCTCCTCTGCTTCTCACTGTGCCCTCTCCTCTGCTTCTCACTGTGCCCTCTCCTCTGCTTCTCACTGTGCCCTCTCCTCTGCTTCTCACTGTGCCCTCTCCTCTGCTTCTCACTGTGCCCTCTCCTCTGCTTCTCGCTGTGCCCTCTCCTCTGCTTCTCGCTGTGCCCTCTCCTCTGCTTCTCACTGTGCTCTCTCCTCTGCTTCTCACTGTGCCCTCTCCTCTGCTTCTCGCTGTGCCCTCTCCTCTGCTTCTCACTGTGCTCTCTCCTCTGCTTATCACTGTGCCCTCTCCTCTGCTTCTCACTGTGCCCTCTCCTCTGCTTCTCACTGTGCCCTCTCCTCTGCTTCTCACTGTGCCCTCTCCTCTGCTTCTCACTGTGCCCTCTCCTCTGCTTATCACTGTGCCCTCTCCTCTGCTTCTCACTGTGCCCTCTCCTCTGCTTCTCACTGTGCCCTCTCCTCTGCTTCTCGCTGTGCCCTCTCCTCTGCTTCTCACTGTGCTCTCTCCTCTGCTTCTCGCTGTGCCCTCTCCTCTGCTTCTCACTGTGCCCTCTCCTCTGCTTCTCACTGTGCCCTCTCCTCTGCTTCTCACTGTGCCCTCTCCTCTGCTTCTCACTGTGCTCTCTCCTCTGCTTCTCACTGTGCCCTCTCCTCTGCTTCTCACTGTGCCCTCTCCTCTGCTTCTCACTGTGCCCTCTCCTCTGCTTCTCACTGTGCTCTCTCCTCTGCTTCTCACTGTGCCCTCTCCTCCGCTTCTCACTGTGCTCTCTCCTCTGCTTCTCACTGTGCTCTCTCCTCTGCTTCTCACTGTGCCCTCTCCTCTGCTTCTCACTGTGCTCTCTCCTCTGCTTCTCACTGTGCTCTCTCCTCTGCTTCTCACTGTGCTCTCTCCTCTGCTTCTCACTGTGCTCTCTCCTCTGCTTCTCACTGTGCTCTCTCCTCTGCTTCTCGCTGTGCTCTCTCCTCTGCTTCTCACTGTGCTCTCTCCTCTGCTTCTCACTGTGCTCTCTCCTCTGCTTCTCACTGTGCTCTCTCCTCTGCTTCTCACTGTGCTCTCTCCTCTGCTTCTCACTGTGCTCTCTCCTCTGCTTCTCACTGTGCTCTCTCCTCTGCTTCTCACTGTGCTCTCTCCTCTGCTTCTCACTGTGCCCTCTCCTCTGCTTCTCACTGTGCCCTCTCCTCTGCTTCTCACTGTGCCCTCTCCTCCGCTTCTCACTGTGCTCTCTCCTCAGTCTCTCTTTGGTGCTGGTGTCTATTGGACTGCATAGCAAAACGCTCTGCCTGTGGCACTGTTATTTCGTTGTGGCCCAGGTGCAGAGATGGTGCCCAGTCTGGATCTGTCTCCAACATTTCATATGCAGGTTTACCTGTAAACACACGGCAAGCTTTTAAGTATGATGAATATCTAACAACTGCTCTAGCTAACCACCTATAAATAATGTATTGTGTTAGTTAGCTAGCTAATGTTTTGACAAACTATGTAACTAGGCTTAACTATGTAGCTAGCTAGCTAACCAATGTTTACATCTAGCTAGCTATGGGTCATAACTCAGTATCTATAAATAATGTAGTATGTTAGTTCGTCGAAACATTGGCTAGATAGCTATCATAAAAACAAAATCCAGTCAGCTAACGTTTGCATCTAGCTAACGTCAGCTAGCTAACGTTGCTAACGCTTGCATTTAACGTTACCTAGCTAACCTTCATTAATCGTTCGTATCGTAAATCGATCATAACTCAAATCGTAACCAAGTACAACATTAGCAATTGTTATCATCACCCATCTAACGTTATCGGTTTACCAGTTCTGTGCCTGTGGGATTTGCTGTGGCAATTCTTCACACAACAGGACCCAGATATCTAGGAAGTATTGAATCAACGTTGATATTGTGTTATAAGCATCAATATCGGTCATCAACCAATTTTCAATGGTGGAATCAACATTCACTTTCTGATGGTAATGGTCACCGATGTAGGCTATTAGGTTGAAATGGAAACATTGTATCAATGTAACAATAACAACCAAAGTCATCATACTGATGAATAACATTGATTTTTGATCAGATTAATCAGATGCGCTTTCATTTTCAAATAAAAAAACGTTCGAATTATTCATTGCCTGTTTCTGCCGTCGCTGCTGTACATGACCAGATAGCAAGGAAACATTGAATCAATGTTGAATTAACATAAGATGAAGCATTTATTCAATGTTGATCTCTGATGTTGATTCTGTGTCCAGGTGCTCATCGAGTTTACGTTGAATCAATGCTGATGTTAACAATGCAAATCAATGTAACTGATGTTACATCAATTTATTATCAATGCAGTCTATCATAGCTAATGATTATATCACTTTATAACTACATTTAACCTTGCTCAAAGCTACCAATTATTGCTCAAAGTAGTCAAAATCTTTTTTTTTAAAACAAATCAAAATACTTTTGAGTTAGGCTACTAAAATAGATAACACATTGACATCAATTTTAAACCTCTGCTTAATGGACACAATAGCTACATGCAATAGTTATAGTTTCATGCTGAAAAACGAAAGTTGAAGTGTTTTAAAAGCTAAACTCGTCTAAAAATAATGTTTGTAACTGTTCACAATGTGGGTCGCGGTGAGCTGCCATGATGATGTGATGTTAAGTTCTTCGAAGTCGGGAGGTTGGGGTTGATTTGCCGATCCCTGATTTCCGACATGGAACTCAAACGTTTTTTTATTTGAAAATGAAAGCGCATCTGATTAAATCTGATTAATCTGATCAAAAATCAATGTTATTCATCAGTATGATGACTTTGGTTGTTATTGTTACATTGATACAATGTTTCCATTTCAACCTAATACATCGGTGACCATTACCATCAGAAAGTGAATGTTGATTCCACCATTGAAAATTGGTTGATGACCGATACTGATGCTTATAACGCAATATCAATGTTGATTCAATACTTCCTTGCTATCTGGGTGCTGTACAGCATGTCCTATCATTCTGCTGTAGAGCTCGTATTCAGCATAGGTGGTCATGATTTCAGGCCAGACTGCTAATCACTGTCAGATTAACTATTTGAAACGTTTTAAAAATGTAACCAGGGAACCTTTCCACTGCAGCGATGAGTTTTTGTCACAATATAAATGGCTGTCTGAAGTCTTATTAAAACACAATAAAGCCTAATGTGTTTTTGTACTGTCATTGCTTAGCCACTTGCTCATTTTACCATGCCTTAGTGGTGTCATCCCTTCTAGAGCGACGCCTCTGTAAAGAACTGCAGTCTCATGGTGGTGCCAAAGAAATATTCTTCAATTTAGATTTCAAAGGGATATAAAGGGATTGAAAACTTATGCTCATTTATTTTACGTTTCAGTTTTTGTGTTGAAGGTGTCTTTACTGTTATTGTGCTTTAGGTTTAGGTTATTGTGATATAAAAACAAGGTTGAACTTCCAAATACCACTCTATATACTGTGTATATATATATATATATATATATATATAGGATATTATGATCATTATGGAATCAGCTGCCGGTTCTTCGGAGTGGTGTAAAGAGCAAATAACGGGTAAAAGGCGGTAAAACAACAACAGTGTAAATTGGTCATTTTTCCATGCTCAAATCTGGCATTCTTTATTGGTATAGCAGTGTAAAGACAGCTTTAGTTCACAAGCTAGCCTTTGAATTGAGGCCAGGTTGTAGTTATAACAGACATGGACACCCTATATAGGTGTCCCACTCTCAGAGTGGCAGGTATGATTCTAAACACTGAAGTATGAAACATCTCAATATACGGCAGAAGAGTTTTCAGAAAGATTCAATGAATGACTTAACTGATTAATGGAGTTCTTTCTGGAGTTTTTTTTTGTTGTTGTTATTTAAATTTGAGTGTATGCTTTTCATTGGCTTGTGTTTGGTGTTCAGTGTTTGCATGCGATGAACGGTATTTTTTTCATGATTTTTCGGGAGTTTGTGGTCTAAAGCAGGAAAAAAAAACTATTGAAGTAACTCCAGTGCAGCTTGTACAGAGATGTTATGTTTCCGAAAGGCTATACATTTGTGCACATGTTCACATCTTCAAACATAAAAATCAGATTTATATAATGGTGGTATTTCTGTCCACAAGCTGTTCACTCCCAAGGACCTGTAACAATGTTGTTATAGAAAGCCAAGCCACAGGTTGCATGAGCATAATAAATAGTTCCAACCCAAAGTTAAATTAAACATAATTCCTTGAAGAATATTCAGGTAACATGCTATTTGTGTAGGTATAGCCTCACTGTACAAGCCGCTTTGGAGTTAATATCAATGATATCATCCAGAATAATATAAAACTCCAGAAAGTAAGCTATCCCTTTAATGCAATTTATATAAGCATCTGGGTTGGTATTTTTCAGAAAATCAGTTTGGGCAAATTGAATTCCTTGAGGTCTGAGGCTCACTCCTGTTCTACAGCTATTCTCATCCCCTTCATTTAAATATCAATTTTAGAAATCTTCCCTTGTTAGTTTGCCTGTCTAAACACGCCCATCATTAGCCAAGAGCAGCCCAAACCACCCCCGGGCAACCCAGACTGCCTCACCAGCTGTGAAGAACCGCACCACTGAGCAATGAGATCAAACAGAAAACTAGAGCCAACTGCTGAGGTCTGTCCGCCTAATTTAAGCCTGGATCAAATGGAGGAAACAGCCTTCCCACATGGACATGAAAAGAGCCCTCCCTGGCCGATACCCCAGCCATAGTCACAAACTGTTATAGTCCCTGGCCGATACCCCAGCCATAGTCACAAACTGTTATAGTCCCTGGCCGATACCCCAGCCATAGTCACAAACTGCTATAGTCCCTGGCCGATACCCCAGCCATAGTCACAAACTGCTATAGTCCCTGGCCGATACCCCAGCCATAGTCACAAACTGCTATAGTCTGCTCAGTTTTGCGCGACTGCTCTGCAGATATGGGGGGAAGTCCAGCTGAGTGGATTGAAGTGTAAGAACATGCAGCCAATGGTGCTTCAACTATGGAAGCATTTCCGCGCCAGAATTCGAATGAAAATGCAAATCGGCGATTGCATTTCTTTTTCATTAATTTGGTGCGCAAGTTATTAAAACTAAATAAGAAGTTATTAAGTTATTAAAAACTGCTACGAAGTTATTAAAACTGCTACTCGGCTCTAAGATTTGACCCCGACTGGCTGGTATCAAATGAGCCTCAAACCATCACTGCTGCCAGATATGTAGTAGATGGATTACTTCAAGGGTTGTTTCTCTTGACTCATTTTACTATTGAATTCTATGGGAAAATAAGTCAGGAGGCGAAGCCCTGTAAGTTAGAGCTCCCTAACTAATTAAAGCTATTTCATAGGAAAGCTAGATATGTATCGTATATCGCCAAAATGATTTTTTAGCCATATCGCCCAGCCCTAGCACTACTGGTTAACTCGGCTCTAAAATTTGACCTTGAGTGGCTGGTATCAAATAAACCTCAAACAATCACCATGTGGCCAGATATCCAGTAGATGTGGATGGATCACTTAAAGCAGTGGTCCCCAACCCTGTTTCTGGAGATCTACCGTCCTGTAATTTAGAAATGCAAATCCATTTCACTTAAATGGATTACACTACGTTTTCATGTTTTTCTGGCACAAAAACTAATTGGGTGACAAAATAAAATCCAATGGTATTGCGGGATCAATATTAGAGCTACAGACAAATCATACATATAGACTACTGTACAACTAGAGAGACAGGGCAACAGTGGGTTATATATTTTTGTGGGATACAGGAATGTATGGAGTACAGAAGGAAGAGGAGAACAAGTGGGCAAATGTCTACTGGTTGGGAGGGATAGAAGAGCAAGTAAAGGCACAGGCCTGGAAGAAATGGGGAAAGTATGTGGAAGCACAAATACCTGAAGCAACATGGCCTGAATTAGAACTGCATTGTACTATGAGATTTGACCCCGCGCAAGATAAAGCATTGGAGCAACAATGGGCCCTAGAAAAGGGAAATGAACAATGCAAAAAAATGGCCTAGCTCAACAGGTAAAGCAGGGGTTAAATTTTCACGGGGGGGAAAAACATTGTGGGTTTGCTTCACCAAAAATTCTGGTCAGCAGCCGGCACTGCTGTAGAGTCAGAAGAACAGCCCATACAGCAACATACAGATTAAATGCAATCGAATAATTTACCTGCAGATGAGGGTCCCAATTGGAATCCGGAAAGTGACTTTGAGCCCTCTTGGTCCATGTCGATTGGACCGGAAGGCCACCTCGCTCCAAAACCTAAAAGGGAAAGAGAAAATGTCATGGTCAGGAAAACATTAACAGTAGCGGCCCAAATTACACCTCAACAAAACAAGGAGAAAAAGGCTGATATGGAAGAGGCAGTGCCACCTCAAAAACATAAGATTATCAGCAATGTAAGTGTCAAATTTGAGGGGGAAATTAATCACTCTCAATCGACACCACCTGCAGAAATATCGAAAATGGTTTTGGAAAAGGAGAAAACATTGATTAAAGACTCACCAATATTTAAAAATGTATGTGATTCTCAATCGCCGGAAATAAAATTGTGTTATCCAAACATATATATTAACAAGCAAAAAAATCCTAGATTGGACTTTATAATTTAAAAACATTTTTTTATTGATTTGGGAATCCAACTCACATCCGAGTTGGATTCCAACTTTTGCAATGCAGACATTCAAATCGTCTTCCGGGGGCCACCTTCTATCATGCGTGGGATTTTGAAAAAAAACCTTACAATAAACAATGTGGAGGTGAACCTTTCATTTGGAATAAATCATAAAGATCAAGACCCCCGGAAAATGTTGATTAGAAACGCCAAAGAAAAGTTCCTTAAAAAAGAAGTTTTACCTTCCAGTCATTTATTATTCCATTAATCTGACAGAACAACAATCTGAGAATCATTAAGTCATACATCGCAACATGTTGTAATCCATTGTTTGTGATTCACATGGATGAATTCATCACAACGGGAGACAAGATACACTGGACAACCACAGCTAGGAAAATATTATTGAATTGGTACAGACAATCAAATGTATGAGCACAGAATAAAACATCCTCACCCCCATAAACTTATCAAAAACATTTATACCCACTATTGAACTGGAAAAACTGCCACTGCCACCAGACCACAATTTGTGTCATCCTTATGAACCACAACAACAGAACAATAAGTGGAGAAGATTCTGTTGATGCCAGGTAGTGTTCTAAATGCAAGGTAAGCTCCACCACATCCCTCTCTACCACCTCTTTAATCTGGCAAGAGACACTGCAGTGCATGAACTAAATGGAGAGCTCAAAGAAATTACATGCTCGCCCAATGAATGAATAATCCTAGTTTACCTGTGCACACATCCCCAAGGAAGACCGGTCAAAGGATTTTTATTCCCAAAGGTTATATATTTCATAGCTGTCATGTGTCCTCCAGTAGCCATAGCAAATAATTATGATTTTGTGGATTTATCTTTTTTTGTGGGTGATTGGGGTGTGTGGGGGTAGGTGGGTGTTCAATTACACTGAGTTTTGAAGGTTCACCTGAAGCTATTTCTAATTTTTTGGAGCTAATGACATTTTTTAAGTCATCATCTGCCCTCGTTGTGGTTGTGACCTTATAATGATCGAACGGTGAAATGAATAGTACGCATGTACTGTATTGCCTCGCACCGAGAGATATCCAAATCAGTCCTGTGAGTGACTACTCCATTTTTCCTTGTTGAATGATCCTTTAAAAATGGCAGAGATCGATGGGCGAGAAGGTGATTTCCACACGGAGAAGGGCTCTCATTAATAAACAGCAGTGTCTCCTTTCCTTGTGTGCTCACCAGGCGCTTTGACACAGCAGCTGAGGACAAATCTGACATGTCATAGTATTTGTTTCATTTGACCTCGGGTGGGGTGGGGGGGGCGGGGGGCAAGCTGGCATCTGCCTTTAAACAGAAGGTGACTCAGGAATGAGAACATGCAATTTGAAGAAAAAGAATCGCAGGCAAGCTCTGTTAGTCAATGCATAATGACACACATTTTCTGCCACTGGCACTTTACAAAATTCTGGCAGTGAAAAGCATGTATTTTTCCTTGAATCATAAATACTGGCATTTGCATTTAATTAAAAGTCCCTTATTTGCATTAAATCATTTAAAATCACCCATTAAGGCGCCACAAAAAAGTGTGACAGTTATTGGACCCAATGAGTCCCATGAAATGGCTGCCCATACCATTACAGACCCACCACCACACGTAACAGTTGGCAACAGACATTGAGGATTTAATGCCTCCTTAGGCTTTCCCCAAACATAAACCCGTCCAAATGTATAGGGTTACCATATTTTGGATTTAAAAAAAAAAAAGAACAGGGTTAGACGGGCGTTATGAACATAATACAAGGCTATTTGTTTGTTTATATATGGTCTTTGGAACAAGGAAATCCTAAACAGACATTTTTTAAATTTAATTAGCAAGTGTCCGTCAGTCCATTGCAGCCACAGTTGCAGTTTGCAGATTTTTTGGTTTTGGGCATATGTTCTCATAATTTTTTACACTATTTCCCTTGCCACCTTAAATTATTTTTCAGATTTTGTGCCTGACGCAGCTGCAATTCAGGCACAAACTATTTGGCCCCTTTGTTAGTATCTTCATCTTACTTTTGAGCAAATTGATGCTGGTTAGACCTCTTTTTAAGCAGACACATGCTGCTAATTAGCAGATTAATAGGAATCACCTGAGTGGATGCTTTTGTAATTGTAGTTTAGATTCTTCAAAGTTAAAGCCATTTTTCAGGGGTGTTTCCGATAAACAAACCGATCTCATTGTGCTAGTCTTTTTTGGTAGCTTGCTAACAACATTGAACTTTTATAACTAATTTAAATTTTAACACATATTAATTACTCAAAAATAAAATACATACAAGGACTGGTTATTGTTTGTATTGACAGAATCCACTTTGTTCTAGTTTGTGTGCTAGAAGTGTCATTTTGAGACTGTTTTAGCTGCCCTGTAGAAGTTAATGGAGAGTGACAAATACCCTATTCTGGATTATCACCTCAGGGGAGCACAGAGCAACTAACGGACATATTTTGCCACCATTGGGACTCATATCATGGCCAGGTAACTACACAACGCAAAGTTCTACCAAAGTTCAGTTGTGCTTTAAAGTCTGTAAAAGATCACACACAGAGGAATAATACATTCTTGGAAGGCAGAAATGTCACTGCTCATCTGCAATTAAGCCTATCCACGTTGGCCCCCGAAAATTTTAAAAACGTTAACATGTTCATATAACTATTGAATGAAAAGCTAAGTAACTTACAATATAACCATTACTTTGAGGATGATATACTCGGTTCTAACGTACGTAGCTAGCTACAACCATTACACACTACTGAGCTAGCTAGGTGACATACTGGTAAACTTTTTACCTTCCAAAATTTAACTGAACATTGCGGTTTATTGTAAAATTTTTCATTGAAAAGAGTAAGTCCATGGCTGCGTCCCAATCCAGTTTTCCTCCACCCTCATAAACTTCACTTGCAAACTATACTTGGGGAATCCATTTTGAGACCAGGACCTACCCTTGGTCTTCATTTTAGGTGCGAGTCCAATCCATTAGAAAGCCAAGTGAAGTTTGTGACATAGCCCCTCCACCTTCAACTTTTCTCAAGTGAACAAGTCTGCACCAGATCAGACTCGGCAAGCTCATATTACCCATAATTCTAATCGAACTTCTTCTTCGCTGATAATCACCTTAATATTTATCGCAGTATTATAAAAGTGCATATAGAACGGAAAAGACACGTATAGGCTAATCAGTAGGCTCGTTAATCCAGTAGTAGTTTTGCTATTTTGTATTTAGCCAATTGTTTTATGCAGCAGCAGTAGCGTACTGTGGGATGTAGAACCAGGCTCTCTGTAATCTTGCTTTTAAATCTTCATTCTTTTTCCTTATAATTTGCCAGATAACCTAACAATCAATTGATTTGCTCAATGACCAATACCAATTTGTTAATATCTCATGCAAAGATTCTGCAGTTTAGCTAAACGATCAGCACAGGTAAATTCGTTTTTCTACCTTGAATGCATGTGTTGCACTCAACGCTGGTTTCAGCAATTTAAGCAGTTTTCCTCTTTAAATTTATGCTTTATAATGTTTAAATCGTTTTGATTAAATTGAGTGCCGTCTTAAAATTAATAAAATTCTTTAACACGATGAGAAGAAAACGCAATGCTAATGTGCAACTCAGAGAAAACGTTGGGATTTTTTGCCAATTAATTATTCAGATTATTGCCATCCTTACTAAACAATCTCACATTAATTATCTATTTGCCATTATCATTTCTTAATCATAATAACCAAATATAAAATTAAACATAATTATTTGAAGAATACTCAGGTAAAATAGCCCACAGCCATGCAATGCTGTGGCATAGCTTTACTGTACAAGCTGATATATCAATAATATAATTCAGAATAATATAAAACTCCAGAAAGTAAACTATCCCTTTAAAGCAATTTATATAAGCATATGGGTTGGTATTTTTCAGAAAATCGGTTTGAGCTAATTTAATTCCTTGAGGTCTGAGGGTCACTCCTGATCAACAGCTATTCTCATCCCCTTCATTTAAATACCAATATTATTAATCCTCCCTTCTTAGTTTGCCTGTCTATACAGGCCCATCATTAGCCAAGAGCAGCCCAAACCACCCCCGGGCAACCCAGACTGCCTCACCAGCTGTGAAGAACCGCACCACTGAGCAATGAGATCAAACAGAAAACTAGAGCCAACTGCTGAGGTCTGTCTAATTTAAGCCTGGATCAAATGGAGGAAACAGCCTTCCCACATGGACATGAAAAGAGCCCTCCCTGACCGATACCCCAGCCATAGTCACAAACTGCTATAGTCCCTGGCCGATACCCCAGCCATAGTCACAAACTGCTATAGTCTGCTCAGTTTTGCTCGACTGCTCTGCAGATACGGGGGGACTTCCAGCTGAGTGGATAGAAGTGTAAGAACATGCAGCCAATGGTGCTTCAACTGTCAGAGCTTATCAATGCATTTCAGGGTTAGTCAAGGCCAAGAGGTGCTAAATGAGCCCACCCCAACAGGTAATGAGTGTTGAAAGCGAGTGAGAATTAGACGTGCCCTGGGTGAGCACAGAAGATGGTCTAACAAGGGAGGCCCAGAGGGGACACCCCTTTATCCCGTATTGTCATGACATCATGTGTGTCATTTTGCATCATCTTTGCTGCCGATCTAAATAACTGCATGAATATATAAAGGTCTCGTTTCTTCTCTGTCAGTCCCTGTAGGCCAGAGAGAGATGAGTCGTGCTCTGGGGGCGTCGAAAAATGCAAGAAACAGAATACAGAGACCCTTTATTGAGGGAATCTCGGGAGTTGAGGTTGCACAGCAGATCCCGCTTCTTAAAAATGCATGGGCATGTTGACAAACGCTGGAATTTTGAGTGCAAATACTTAAAGGGCTCTAATAAGCTAAATCTGCTCAGATTGCTCCATATTCCTGATTATAAATACTGTGATAGCAGATAGCAAGTTAGCTAGCTGCCGGTTTGTGTATAATCTGTGTTGTGTTGGGTTCTTTCTATGTGGGTGTCTAGCTAGCCAGAGATTGGCTAGCTAGGTTGTCTGTCAATTGACCCTTCACTAAGCCCTGCCCCCCTTAGTAACTGTTGCTACGCCCGTCAAGCTTTGTGTTCGTCAAAGCAAACATGGCGTTCTCAACCATAAAAGTAGGATACTGCCGTTTTGGAAAAATTGATTTTCAATTTCATATTTGTAATGCTAGCTGAAATTATTTAATGTCGATTTTGTGATGCTTGGCAGCATTATTTTCATCACAGCGTGCCGTCTCATTTGCTAGATAGCTACCAAAGTGACAGTGGAAACCTAACATAACAGACATCAGCAGAGGGACTAGCTAGCTTGGCATCAAATAACAAAACATATCTCATTCATGAAAACATTATTATCATCGGTTTGTTTACGAGGAGTCTGGTAACGTTAATGTTATTCAATGTGAGCGAACGTTAACATTTTAAAAATAGATCTACAGACACTGATATGGTTTTTTATATTATTTTATATTAGAAAGCTAACCAAACGTCCAAATAGGTCCAGATTCAGCACAGTAGTTAAGTGATAACTAGACAGCTAATGTTAGATGTGCTCGCTTTGGCTTTAAAATGCCTAGTTACAACAGTAGCATTACAGTATTGATTTCACGCTACAGAAGTGGACATTCCTTTGTATTAAATAAAAATTCTGTCCATTTACATTTGAGGTGACAGTAAATTTACTGTTTCAAATGAAATGGCTCAAGCTAGAGTTTGATATTATTTCACAAACTATTAAATGTTCCAATACTTTGTCTATTTAGTGTCCATTACGTTATTGCATTATTCATGTTTTTAGCTTACCAACATTTTCAGTTGGAGGTGGTCGGCATGTAACTGCAGCTCCACTATCAGTATCAGCAGCAGTAGTTGCACACACACAGCAGCAACAAGTATTTGGGTAACGTTACTTGGGACTTGGCTTTCCACTAATAAATTGCGGGAATAACATGTTTGTTAGAGAACAGTGATTTTCTTTCCTTCTTTTAATGTTTAATTTATTGTGTTCCTTTTTAGATAGAGCTAACGTAAGCAGTAGCTATAACAGCTGACGTCTGTTACGTATAGCCAAAGCTAAGGATGTGATTAACGTTGCATTGTTAGACCATTGGTTAGCTATTAACACCAAAATAAGGGTAACGTTGATGTTAACTAATGTTAGCTTTTTACCTTGGCGCAAACATAATGTTAGATGTGCGTCGTCATCTCTGAGGGGTTCAATTGTGAATGAGGTGGTCCACATAATTTTATCCACAGCCTACACTTTTCCTTGTTTGATTTGGGTTTTGGAAACGGGAAAAAATGACATCCTCCGCCAAAATCTTTGGATAAGGAGTGTCAGTTTTGCAGGTTCCCCAATCTCACCGTTTGACCATGATGACAAGCTAACTTACAACTAGGAAAGCTTGACCACAATCTCTGGCTTGACAGAGGTCCACTGCCTAGTAACGGCTAGGCTATGATTTGACAATCGCCGCTTGGAGGAGGGGTTAAGCAAAGGGTCAATTGTGTTTGTATATAAGCTACGCTGAATAAACGCCATGGATGTTGGCAAAGCTCTACCTGGCCTGATTGTTATTGTCCCCGCTACAATACTTTATGTCAGGAGACCCCAACCTACGGACTAATAATTATTTTGGCCCAATCTATGTATTTAAGCAGGACAACCTATGGAAATCTGGTAAAAAATCTGACTGTGCACAGAACAGCAGGGAAAAAGCAAGCCCGTGAACATTTATGTCTCTCTTCTCTGATTGGTTAAACTGCAAAGTCGCCAGCCAATCAAAGCCATGCACAACCATGCACATTAAAAAAGGCATTATAAAGATTTCTGCTCCATCTGTATTAAAAAAGGTTTTCTTTAGTTTGCAATACAATACTGGGAGGTAAAACTATACATTTCCTGGATCAAAGTCTCCTTGTCCACAAGTCTGAGGGTGATATGCAGAACTATTAAAGATCTATGACTCCAAATGTAAAAAGTTTACCCTGTTGCCCCTTAGTGGCTTCAAATGTGTCGTTTGCATTCAAGGAGCCAACCCTGAAAGATGTTGAGGAGATCATCAAAGCTGCTAGAACAAGCTCAGCCCCTGGCCCCAGTGGAGTGCCATACGTTGTCTACAAGAGGTGCCCCAGACTCCTGCAGCGGCTATGGAAGATCATCAAGGTAATTTGAAGGAAGGGGAAGGTGGCCCAGTAGTGGCGACATGCAGAGGGTGTCTGGATTCCTAAGGAGGAGAACTCAAGTACCATCGAGCAGTTTAGAGTCATCTCACTCCTCAGTGTTGAGGGCAAAGTATTTTTCAGTATTGTCGCCCGACGCATGACAGAGTTCCTTCTGAAGAAGGCATACATCGACACCTCTGTGCAGAAGGGGGAGTCCCGAAGGTACCAGGATGCATCGAGCACATAGGAGTTCTCACTCAGCTGATCCGGGAGGCACGGGAAGGCAAAGGAGACCTGGCAGTTCTGTGGCTGGACCTTGCTAATGCCTACGAGTCAATCCCCCACAAGCTGGTGGAAACCTCATTCGACCGACACCATGTTCCAGGCAAGATCAGGGACCTCATACTGGACTACTACAGCTGCTTCAGTTTGAGAGTCACCTCTGGAACAGTAACATCTGCATTGCATCGGCTGGAGAAGGGCATAATCACCGGATGCACCATTTCGGTGATACTGTTTGCCTTGGCAATGAACATGCTGGTGAAGTCTGCAGAGGTGGAGTGCAGAGGCCCACTCACTAAGCCAGGTGTGCGGCAGCCCCCCATCAGAGCATTTATGGATGATCTGACGGTGACCACAACATCAGTACCGGGTTGCAGATGGATCCTCCAAGGCCTTGAGCATCTCATCAACTGGGCCCAGATGAACTTTAAGCCAGTCAAGTCCCGGTCCCTGGTTGTGAGGAGGGGGAAGGTTACGGACTGCTTCTATCTAGGTGGTATCCAGATTCCATCTGTCGGAGAGAAGCCTGTTAAGAGTCTGGGCAAGATTTTCGACTGCACCCTGAGGGACACCGCAGCACTCCAAGCAACCAGCAGCAAGTTGGGAACCTGGCTCACAGTAGTGGACAAGTCAGGGTTGTCAGGCAAGTTCAAAGCCTGGATATATTAACATGGCATTTTGCCATGACTTCTCTGGCCACTGCTGGTCTACGATGTTCCACTGACCACTATCGAGGGCTTCGAGAGGAAGGTTAGCCACTTCCTGCGTGGTGGTTGGGCCTACCACGAAGCCTCAGTAGCATCGCCTTGTACGAGAGGAAGAACAAGCTGCGACTTCCCTTCAGTAGTCTGACGGTTTGGTAGTCAGGGCTTGGTAGGGCTTGGTAGCAACCGAAGACCTCGTTACAACAAGGTCCAGGGGAAAGAACGATGCCAGCTGGTCCAGGAGGAGGTCTGAGCAGGGGTGGAGGAAACCCACTCCAGTAGGATGGTAGGGATGCGGCAGCAGGGTGGGTGGACTCGATGGGAGCAGGCAGTGGACCGGAAGATCTTGTGGACAGAGCTCTGGACGTCTGAGCCACACCGGATAAGGTTCCTGATTCAGTCAGTCTACGATGTCCTCCCCAGCCCATACAACCTTTTCTGTTGGGGCCTGGCAGATACTCCAGCATGCCCATTGTGCCTGAGAAGAGGATCACATCTTAAAAGGCCCTGGGAGAGGGGCGCTACCGCTGGCGCCACGACCAGGTGCTGAGGGTCATTGCCGAGGTCATCAGCACAGGGATCTCCTTCAGTAGGCAACAACAACCAGCAAGGCACTCCATCGCCTTTGTTAAGGCCGGGGAGAAGCCACAACAGCGCCCAAGTCAAGCAGGGGGCTGCTGGCAACAGCACGGGACTGGCAGCTGAAGGTCGACCTAGGGAAACAGCTCAAATTTCCAGACACCATCGCAGTGACCGCACTCAGGCCAGACATAGTTCTGGTGTCGGAAACAACAAGACAAGTGGTCCTGCTGGAGCTGACTGTTCCCTGGCAAGATCGGATGGAGGAGGCTTTTGAGAGGAAGAGGGCCGAGTACGAGGAGCTTGCAAACGAATGCCGAAGCAGGGGATGGAGGACCCGATGCGACCCAATCGAGGTCGGATGCAGAGGCTTCGCAGGCCAGTCACTCTTCAGGGCACTCAAGAGGCTGGGAAGCAAGGGACTGCACAGCAGGAGAGCCATGAAGAAAATCACTGACGCCTCAGAGAAGGCATCTAGATGGCTGTGGATCAAGCGGGGTGATCCGTGGACCACAAAAGCTATTTAGACACAAGCTGGGGCCTGATCACCCCTGGCTGGGTCGCCTGGGCGAGGGTGTATGATGTTGAAAAACCCGAAACACCCAATGACCCCAGGTTACATCACTGATGATGTGTCTAAGTTTGCATCGAGAGGTGTGTGATAAAACCATGTGCTAAACCCGGTACTTGCGGGTTTTCCCCTGTATTTAAAGTTTTCTTTTCTTCTTAACGAATTATTTTTGTACATATACTAATCCAACTAACAATACTAACTGTGTGTTTATATTTCTATACTAATGATAACTAATAGATTAATGTGTATATATAACTAACGAATCACATTTACTAACGTAGGAGATTTAGAATTTTGTACTAACGTCACTTAATTACTAATCACTCTCGTGCTCCGCACTGCAGCTGTCATTCTCCCTTAGTTTTTCTATCTCTGCTCTCGTCGTTGTTATTCCTTAAACTCTCTTCAGCTGTATCCACTTTCAGAATTCACCCCTCATGTTGTGCACTCGTTTACCTGCTAATCCCAGGCCATGTGTTATCTGTTTGCGTGCATTCCAGTCCGTGTCTTCTGTTCCCCCTCATTATTAAATTATTGTTTCCTATTGTGTTCACCTGTGTCTAGCTCTTTACTCCTCCCACCCACACTTGATTCCTTTTTGTGTCATTACTTCCCTGGTGTATATAGTCTGCCTTCCACTGGTAATCTGTCAGAAAGTTGATCAATTCACGGTGCAGTTTTTTTGTAAGCCTGTGTTATTTGAGATTCTTGAGACAACCCTTCTGTACAACTTCGAGCCTGCCTTCTCCTTCTGTTTTGTTCGCTGTGTCTTTCTGGTTTTTTGACTCTTGCTACCTTTATTTTTACTACTCTTTTGGATTTTGATTTTGTACCGTCTCAACTCTGATTACCTGGCTACTGCTCTTGGACTGTGAATAAACTACATTTTTGCCTGCTACCTGTGGTCTGCATTTGTGTCCTTCTCAGAACATCACACCTTTAAGGAAATATGCCCTGAAAAATAGACCTGTGAGTCTGTCAGCTAGTATGTTACTAGAAGAGTAGATGACTTAGTTGACATCCTGTTGAAAAAATTGCAAAGTGATGCCCAGAGGTTCACTTTGGATGACCGTACTGCTGTTGTTGACACAGCTCAGTTGCTTGTATTCATTAATGATATTGACAAAGCTTTCAACATTACTAAGGAATTATCAGGGCTTAACATGAGCAAATATTTTTATGAAGGTCTGAAAAACATTTCAGTGACTAGATTAAAAGTGTGAAAGTCTAAGGTGTGTTACTACTGCAAATTCTGGGTTGATCAGTAAAATTAACTGCTATGAAGGATGCAATGAAAATTATCGCTAAATTAAACGGTTTGAAATGAAGCTGCAGCTGTTCAGTAGGAAGTTAGCCTGAGGGTAGACTGGATCAGTGCATCTTTCAAACAGAGCCAAACTCTTGAACCGGATTTTCTATAGGATATGCATGGCAGTGCAAAAGCTTGCATTGTTACAAGAGCAGTTTTCAGACAGATTCCAAGATTTCCACCAACATGATGCATATGGCTTTTTTAAAATCAGTTTTATATCAGTGTAGATTCATCTCAAGAATCTGTACAAATTGAGCTGATTGATCTCCAGTTAAAAAGTGCTTTGAAAGACGAGCACAACAAAGATGGATTTTACAAGCACCTCCCAAGTGATACCTTTTTCAGGTCTGAAAAAACATACCCAGGGCTTCATTACTATGTTTGGCAGAACTTGTATCTGTGAACAGACTTCATGTCTGAGGACAGCCAAGTCAAGGGTCGGGTCAAGACTGACAGATAAACGCCTGCACGCTGGATTGTGCATTGGTGTCACCAATAACACCCCAGACATTTGATTTGATTTGATTTGAAACCTTTATTTCGACAGGGAAGAACATACTGAGACCAAGTCTCTTTCACAGATGTGCCCTGCTTACAATCAACATATACAATCAATACAGTAGCAAAGGTACAAAAAGTAGTAAATAAGTACAGAGGTTATCTAGATACAATAAGCAAATTAAACAATAAAACCTGCATATCTCTCTATCCTAATGCAATACAAACCTGCATATCTCTCTATCCTAATACAATACAACCTGCATATTTCTCTATCCTAATACAATACAACCTGCATATCTCGCTATCCTAATACAATAAAAACCTACATAACTTTCTATCCTAATACAATACAAACCAGCATATCTCTCTAACCTAATACAATATAACCTGCATATCTCTCTATCCTAATACAATAAAAACCTGTATATCTCTCTATATATCTCTCTATCCTAATACAATAAAAACCTACATAACTTTCTATCCTAATACAATAAAAACCAGCATATCTCTCTAACCTAATACAATATAACCTGCATATCTCTCTATCCTAATACAATAAAAACCTGTATATCTCTCTATCCTAATACAATACAAACAACAGGAAATGCATAGAACATAGGAAAAAAAGAGGGGGGGGGGGAGGCGGGTGAATGCATGCATGTGTGTGCAAGTGTGTATAGCTGTGAGTAGTCCGTGTTTATGTGTGCGTAAGACTGAAGGTTACATACTGGCACTCAGCAATCTTGATAACTCAAGTCCGTAGAATCTTTTCACATTAGCCGCCTTGTCAGTGAAAAGCAGGCCCAGAAATACCACTGATTGTTCCCTCCAGCCAGGGAGGGTCCATCCTTGTTAACCCTATCCATGGTGGCCCCCTAGTGGTAATTGTCGACGTCCCAATTATAGTATTCATATGTCTCTGAAATAAATTACAAAGAAAACCCCCAAGATTTGGATGCATTCAGACTATAATTATGTATATACTGTATGTGACGATTCTGAAATTAATTTATTCTGTTGCCTCTTGTATGATGTTCAGTGAATAGATATACAGTATATTGGGCCTCATGTTACGGTTCTAACCGTTCCACGCCATGTTTTATGTTTATTGTTATGTCACGCCCTTATTTGTATTCACGTTCTGTCATAGTTTATTAGTTTGCATACATATTTCCATGTTTTTCCGCAGCCTTGCGTTCATGCTGTTTCTTCTCTTGCTGTCACTCACGCTTCCCTAATTGTTTCATTCTCCCTTGTCTAATTACTAATATACTAACATTAGATCAGGATTGGGTAATACTAACTATCTAACCATGTGTTCATGTTTACCTTACGTTTCTCGTACATGTTAATTACTAATTTACTAACGCTAGGTCAGGATAGGTTAACTACTAATGATTTACTAATTGCCTCGTTACGTGTCTCATTTTCTCAAGCTGTTGTGAATTTCCTGCTGCTCTCAAGCTAAGTGTCTGCACCTGTCTACACCTGCATATAAGATCAGTGTTCATGTCATGTCCTTGCGAAATTGTTGCCTCGCTAGCACTCTTAAGCATTTGTCAAGTTTACGTTTTCTGATTTCCTGTTTTGATCCAAGCCTGTTTTTTGACCACTGTTTACTGCCAGCCTTTTGTTTTCACTGCCTGTCCTGACCACGATTCCTGCTTGCTGATTTTGTACTTTTGCCACGCGGCGAGGACTCCGGTCTGACCCTGCTTGTTTTTTCGACTATTCTTTTGCCTTCTCCCTTTTGTACCTCTGCCACGCTGATTGCCTTCCTGGTTCCGAACTACTGCCTGGCTTACCGACGACGAGACTGCCTTCTCCCTCGGTACTTTTGTTTATTGGCTGGATCTTTTTGTGTATGACCTTTGCTTGTGCTAAGACAACGATTACTGGACTTTCCTTAATAAAACCCTTGCGGGTATTTATTACATCTGTTGTTCTGAGTTGTGCTTCTCAGGTCCAACCCTCCACGCACTACGTCTCAGAACAATTTCGCCAACATGGACCCTGCCGACTCATCCGCAATGCACCATGCACTCGTGGAACAAGGTGCCATCGTGCAGGAGCACACCCAGGAGATCTCCTCTCTACGCCGGGAGATGAGAGAGCTGTGCCAGGAGATGAGGAGACTCATCATTGCTGTCCAGCCACGTCCCACAGAACAGCCTGTCAGCACGCCTGCATCACCCCTGTTCAACGCCACGGGAACCTGGCAATTCCGGGAGCCACAGCAACCCCCCCCGGAGAGGTTCGGCGGAGAACCGGAGAGATGCAGATCGTTCCTCCTCCAGTGTGACTTTGTGTTCCGGCAGCAACCACAGACCTACCAGGACGACGAGCGGCGGATTGGATACGTGATGGGATTGCTGAAGGGGAGAGCCCTGGACTGGGCCACAGCTGTATGGTCCAGTGGGTCACTTCCCTCTCGCTACGCGGCATTTTCCCAGGAGATTCGCAAAGTGTTCCAACACGCGTCTAGCGATCAAGAACCCTCTCAACGCCTGATCACCCTCCGCCAAGGCAAGAACAGCGCCGCGGATCATTCGATTGAGTTCCGCACCATCGCCGCTGCTACCCACTGGAACAAGGAGGCTCTTGCCGATCTGTTCCGGGCCAGTCTCAGTGAGACTCTGCAGGACGAGCTGGCACATCAAGAACCCATCACGCAACTTGATGAACTCGTTCGTGCCGCCATTCGCCTGGACAACCGCTCCAGACAACGCCACCACGAGAGGCAAGTTCCGGCCGGCCAGCCCTACCCCAGACGATGGTCAAGTCCTCGACCCAGAGAGAGACCAGTGGAGGAGGCCGAGCTCATGGATCTCTCACGCACTGGGGTGAGAGTCTCGTCGGAGGAGCGGAAACGCCGTAAAGAGACTGGGTCATGCTTCTACTGCGGCAAGCTTGGGCATACTCAACAGCAGTGCAGACTTCGCTCCAAGAAGTCAGATGCCGACGCCCCAGTTCGGATTGGATCCCTGACCTACCCGGAGAAGACCAGCGGAGATGACTCTTGCGAGACCCTCATGGCCTTGATCATGTTGCCAGGGAGAGAGATCGAGGTCAGAACGCTGATGGACTCCGGAGCAGACCTTGATTTGATTGATGAGGTGATGGTCAAGGACATGAACATTCCCACCCTTCCATTGCCCCACCCCTTGGAGGCTCGGTCCCTTGATGGAAAGACATTCTGTAAAATGACCCACATCACCGAACCCATGCTACTGATTATTTCCGGCAATCACTAAGAAATAATCCAGTTTCACGTCATCCGCTCTCCCAACGATCCGCTCATTTTGGGGTTACCATGGCTCAGGAAACACAACCCCATCATCGACTGGAGGACAGGTCAGATCCAAGCTTGGACCCGCGATTGCCACCAACAATGCCTGCGATCCGCTCCTGCTCCAGCAGAGGACGTACCCACTCCACCTAAAGCCCCCAAACCTTCACTGGAGACGGTGCCTGCGGTCTACCTGGACATGGAGACAGTCTTCTCCAAGACGCAGGCTCAGACTCTGCCCCCACAGAGACCCTATGACTGCGCCATTGAGCTGTTGCCCGGCACACCCCTACCATCAAGTCGTCTCTACAAGGTCTCCAGACCTGAGAGGGAGGCCATGGAGAGATACATCCGGGACTGTCTAACCAATGGGCTGATTCGTCCGTCCTCTTCACCCGTGGGGGCGGGCTTCTTCTTCGTCCAGAAGAAAGACGGTTCCCTACGCCCATGCATTGACTACAGAGAACTTAATAACATCACGATCAAGAATAAGTATCCTTTACCCCTCATTGACTCTGCTTTTCATCCTCTTCATGAAGCCACCATCTTCACCAAGCTCGACCTACGCAACGCTTACCACCTGGTCCGTATTCGAGAGGGGGACGAGTGGAAGACGGCGTTCAACACCTCTCTCTGACACTTTGAATACCTGGTCATGCCATTCGGACTCACCAACGCCCCTGCGGTGTTCCAAGCCCTGGTCAATGACGTGCTACGAGACCTATTGGGTCGACATGTATTTGTCTACCTCGACGACATCCTGGTCTACTCTAAGAACCCTCAGGAACATGAAGTCCATGTCAGACAAGTTCTCCAAAGACTGTTGGAGAACAAACTATTCGTCAAGGCGGAGAAGTGTGTTTTTCATTCTGACACAGTGGAGTTCCCGGGGTTTATTCTTGAGAGGGGACAGATCAGGGCGGATCCCAAGAAGATTCAGGCGGTCACTGACTGGCCCACGCCTGCCACGCGAAAACATTTACAGCGCTTCTTGGGATTCGCCAACTTTTATAGAAGATTTATCAGGGGCTATAGTCAAGTTGTCGCACCCCTCACCAAGCTCACATCCACTGCCTTACCGTTCCACTGGAGCCCCGAAGCGGAGGGGGCTTTTTGCAAAATTAAGAGACTGTTCGCTTCCGCCCCCATTCTCATTCATCCTGATCCCACTCGCCAGTTCGTGGTCGAGGCGGATGCCTCTGACACTGGGGTGGGAGCGGTGCTCTCTCAGGTCTCCGCTACCGACAACCGGCTGCACCCCTGTGCGTTTTTCTCCCGCAAACTTTCACCAGCGGAGAGAAACTACGATGTTGGCAACCGGGAACTTCTCGCCGTCAAACTGGCGTTGGAGGAGTGGAGACACTGGCTGGAGGGGGCCGAAGTACCATTTGTGGTGTGGACGGACCACAAGAACTTAGCCTACCTCCAGACTGCTAAGAGACTCAACTCTCGCCAGGCCAGGTGGTCCCTATTTTTTGGGAGATTTAACTTCTCTCTCACCTACCGCCCCGGCTCCAAAAACATTAAGCCTGATGCCCTTTCCAGGCAATTCGACTCAGGTTTGGAGAAGGTGAGAGATGAGAACATTCTGCCCGCCTCCTGCACCATCGCCTCGGTCTCGTGGAAGATCGAGGCAGTCATACAGAGGGCGCTACGCAACGAGCCCGACCCCAGAGCCGTTCCGGGTAATCGCCTGTATGTCCCCTCTACTGCTCGGACTCAGGTGCTTCAGTGGGCCCACTCCTCGCCACTCTTGTCATCCCGGCTTCACCCGCACGATGGCAGTGCTCAAGCGGAAGTTCTGGTGGAGTTCCATGGCTTCAGACACCAGGATGTTCGTTAAGGCTTGTACCACCTGCGCCAGGAGTAAAGCTTCTTATCAAGCCCCGGCGGGACTTCTTCAGCCACTGCCTGTGCCCGGCCGACCTTGGAGCCACATCGGTGTGGATTTCGTTACTGGACTTCCACCGTCCGAGGGTAACACCACGATTCTCACCGTTGTGGACCGCTTCAGCAAGGCGGCACACTTCATTCCCCTGCCAGGACTGCCCTCTGCTCAAGAAACCGCTGACGTTCTGGTCAAAGAGGTTTTCCGGATCCACGGCATCCCAGCGGACAACGTCTCTGACCGAGGACCCCAGTTCATCTCCCAGGTCTGGAGGGCGTTCTGCTCAGCACTCGGAGCTACGGTAAGCCTCACCTCAGGCTACCACCCTCAGTCTAATGGCCAGACGGAGAGGGCTAACCAAGACCTCGGAGCTGCATTACGCTGTGTCTCCGCCAAGAACCCGTCTGTCTGGAGCAAGATGCTCACCTGGGTGGAGTATGCGCACAACACATTGCCCTGCGCCTCCACGGGGAAATCCCCATTTGAGATCTCCCTAGGCTACCTCCCACCTCTGTTTCCCGACCAAGAGGCCGAGATTGCTGTCCCTTCCCTCGCCACCCACATGCACCGGTGCCTCAAGCTATGGAAGGACACCAGGGCCGCGCTTTTGCGCACGGCTGACCGCAACCGGCGTGTCGCTGATCGCCACCGCACACCTGCACCCGCTTACAAGCCTGGCGACTCTGTGTGGCTTTCCACAAAGGACATTCCCCTTCAATCCACGTCACGCAAGCTCCAACCCCGATTCATTAGCCCCTTCAAGATTGACTCCATCATCAACCCCTCTGCTGTTAGATTGTCACTTCCTGCTTCCCTTAAAATTCATCCCACGTTTCATGTTTCTTGTATTAAGCCTGTGTCCACCCACCCTCTGTGTCCCCCGGATCCCCCTCCCCCTCCCCCCCGTATTATTGATAACCACCCTGCTTATACTGTGAAAAAGCTTTTGGACATTCGTAAACGAGGCCGGGGGTTCCAGTATCTGGTTGACTGGGAGGGCTACGGTCCAGAGGAGCGTTCCTGGATCGCTCCCAGCCTTATCTTGGACCGCAGCCTCATTAAGGACTTTCATCGAGACCACCCTGATAAGCACCATGGACCGCCAGGAGTCGGTCGTTAAGAGGGGGGTACTGTTACGGTTCTAACCGTTCCACGCCATGTTTTATGTTTATTGTTATGTCACGCCCTTATTTGTATTCACGTTCTGTCATAGTTTATTAGTTTGCATACATATTTCCATGTTTTTCCGCAGCCTTGCGTTCATGCTGTTTCTTCTCTTGCTATCACTCACGCTTCCCTAATTGTTTCATTCTCCCTTGTCTAATTACTAATATACTAACATTAGATCAGGATTGGGTAATACTAACTATCTAACCATGTGTTCATGTTTACCTTACGTTTCTCGTACATGTTAATTACTAATTTACTAACGCTAGGTCAGGATAGGTTAACTACTAATGATTTACTAATTGCCTCGTTACGTGTCTCATTTTCTCAAGCTGTTGTGAATTTCCTGCTGCTCTCAAGCTAAGTGTCTGCACCTGTCTACACCTGCATATAAGATCAGTGTTCATGTCATGTCCTTGCGAAATTGTTGCCTCACTAGCACTCTTAAGCATTTGTCAAGTTTACGTTTTCTGATTTCCTGTTTTGATCCAAGCCTGTTTTTTGACCACTGTTTACTGCCAGCCTTTTGTTTTCACTGCCTGTCCTGACCACGATTCCTGCTTGCTGATTTTGTACTTTTGCCACGCGGCGAGGACTCCGGTCTGACCCTGCTTGTTTTTTCGACTATTCTTTTGCCTTCTCCCTTTTGTACCTCTGCCACGCTGATTGCCTTCCTGGTTCCGAACTACTGCCTGGCTTACCGACGACGAGACTGCCTTCTCCCTCGGTACTTTTGTTTATTGGCTGGATCTTTTTGTGTATGACCTTTGCTTGTGCTAAGACAACGATTACTGGACTTTCCTTAATAAAACCCTTGCGGGTATTTATTACATCTGTTGTTCTGAGTTGTGCTTCTCGGGTCCAACCCTCCACGCACTACGTCTCACCTCATTCATGACACGTTCCTAAATATGTGCGAACATTTATGCACAAAACATTTACTCACAAAACAAGTTTAATTTACGACAGATTCATCAAACCGTGCGTGAAAGGCAGATTTGTTCATATTCCATGCGTATGTTCATACATTCCAATTCATCGTAAATGACAGGCGCATGCACCTTATTTTCTGATTAGAATACATCTATGCCCATGATTTGCCTACAACTACCATATTTCTGTCAGGACAACTGACATATTTAAATGACATGTTAAATAAATGAATGTGCAGTTTTGTTCTCGCCTTCTTTCTTCTGTTATGGCCTGACCCTCGACCGGGTCGTAACACGTGGTATTTTTCATGTCAACAGTTCCTCTGTTTGTGTCCATTTCATTCCCACCTTCCAAGTGGTTTATTCTATAATGTTCATTGTTTTTCTTGGACAGGTATCTTATCCCCTCCAAATGAGGGTGCATTACAATCTCTGTATTCATGTGTTTGGCCAGGTACAATTTGATGGGGCTCTTTTCATAAGAATGAACATGATTTTCAGAAACACTTGCTTAGTTGAGACCCTTATTCAAAGGAACAGGCATATCTTTGGTTACACAGATTTGTTGTACTTGGCATAGACTTTATAGCAAATTATATCCCCCGTACAGTATACAAATTTTAATTCAGGTTGATAACCTTTCTCAATGATATACGAAAGCAGTGTCGTGCCTAAGATTCAAACCTACAGCCTTATGGATAAGTTTCCAAAATGCTCCACAGTCCACACAGCAAAAACATGTAAAATGTAATAAAATAGCCAATCTGCCATATGCACAGTGAGTGAGTGAGGAGACACTGCTGCTTTAAGATTTCCCCTATCACTCATTACTTGACAATTATAGATCACAATTTCCGCATTGACATTTCCCAAGGTAGGTTATACGTAATCGTGCGAGACTCCACAGGCACTGCATCTCCTGATGAGTGAGAATGAGTGCTTCCCTCCTGCCCCTCGAACCACCCGTCCCCATGATGACACGCTGGGGGGGATCATTAATCCGATCCGTCTCCATGCAATGTGGCAAAAACAACACCTCACTCTCACGTGGCCTCACACAGACATAACAAATGGCCCTCCTCATCCAGACTTCCAGCTCCAACAGACAATGTGTTCTTCTGCAGGTCTCCGCAACCAACTCTTCATCAAGCACGCACATTCAATGCCAAATGTCCGGACAATTTTTGAAAAAATAGCAAATATTTTGCAAGGAAGCTGACAAGATTCAAGAGTCTCAGTTCAGGAGTGTTTCATTCTGCTTGTGCGTGTACATATGTCTGTCTGTCTGTCTATTGGTGTGGGAGTGCGTGTGTGTGTGTGAAATTTAACTAATTTCAGGGTTCGCCTGTATCTGGATAGTAGATCTTCCTTTAATGAGTCACAGCATGATCGGGCACACATGGGTGTGTTCTAGGAACAAACTATATGTATAAATTGTGGGAATTCGCCTCAAATAAATGTTCCCTGGCTGAAACAACAAAGGCAAGGAAATAAAATCTTGGTCCCAGACGTCCTTCGATCCAATTAGGCAATGAAAGTAGAAACTGCAGTAGCAAGCCAACACACGCAAGATTGCCAACCATCCACATTTGATCATCATTAACAGCTTTATCCATTTTCTCAGTATCCTGACAAAGGCGATACCAAGTCATTTGCACCCCAGATGGACCACCATGCTTACTCCAGTCCTATCTGAGGCAGGACAGAACAGGCCTGGAGAATCCCTTGTGTCCAGCAGCGTAGCCAATAATTAATTTAGAGAAAATACCCAGATAGCAACGATCAGTTGGGCCAACGTCAGGAACAGTTGGGGAAAGTTTGGCATGGTTGCAGTCAAGTTAGTTTGTATGTGAACAAGGAAACAATCTACTCTAAGAGAGAAAGAACATCACAGATTAGAGCCACTTTCGGCTTAAACCCTGGAGCCACCAGGTCAGTCATCACACAAACATGTTGAAGTCTGGTTTATCAAAATTCCTCAGGGGATATGGACATCTGTAACAAAAATAATGGGATTCCATGTATGGTTTGTTATGGTGAAGTTTTCCCGTCTGATAAGAATTATCCACCTTTTCCTTAATTCTAATCGGATGGAAATGTGTGGAAGCTAAGCTTTTACAGAGGCCTCACACGTCAGCACACAGCAATATTCAGCGGTAAACCCTTGCAAACTAATCTAAGTCAGGAAGTCATTTTCCAAGTTTCTGTGATGCTCACACCTGGAAAGCCTTAAAGTAACAGTGAAGTAAAATCCATAATATGCTTATAACCACATTATTTATGGCTATTAAGGTATGTATTGAGCACCAATAAAGTGTGAGGAATAAATTCCATTGCAATCTCGTTAAATTTCAGTCTATCTCTTTTTATTCCTGTATGCTGAAAAAAGGGTGGAGTCGAAATGGGTCCATGGTGACGTAGACGTGAAACCTCAACCAAAACATACTTTGATCTCATTACATAACTCCTCCCATAGTTTGAGGCAAATAAAACCGTCCTGTTCCACGAACAAATCCTGTCTGAAGTCTGAACCAAACGCTCGTTTTGTTTGCCCTTGACAATTGTTGTCCGGGTTATCAGCATTTGGATTTGGAATAGTTAGTTAGCTAAAGTGTTTAATTTTTCCCCTGCTCTCATTATCCCTATACCAATTTTATCCCCCTCCCAATCTTTCACCTTTTTATCCATCCCTCCGTGGTGCTAGCTAGTAACATTAGCTTGCTCCTTGCACAGCTCAGAATGGAAACAAACTAATCACTCACGTGTCGTTTTTACTTGGTGCACTGCTCATTCGTCAGATATATAGAAAATAATAGATAGTTAAGATTTTGCCAAATAAACCATGCCTTGGAAATGGTTTTGTTGTATTTTTCAGTGGCTGGTTACAGTAACAAAAATACAACGAGAACCATTATCCACCGAAGTACTTAGTTGCCATGCATGTAATTTTAGTTCGATTAGTAACCGAAATTAATGAATGGGCCTTTAAATACATTTTAAAAACTCAATAAAACCTACCATTATTTAATGATTTGTGTGGAACATGCATGTGGTGAAACGTCGCCTTGCTTTAGCCTGCTTTAAATAGACTAACGTTAGATCAAATGGTCGCAATACTCTGCTTAGCGTTTAACTTAACTTAACTTTGATTGCGAGCTTGCGTATGATATTTATCTCTTGATAGCAGCTGCACTGTATTTTACTTTGAATTGATTGCATAAATTTCTCGCCGGGTTCAAACCTATGGTTCAAACCACAGAACTGTTTAAGAACGTCGATGGCACTCCTGTTGAGGGCGTGGATTTAGACCACATCCTTTCAAGACTGAGTTTATTAGCTGACTTTGAGATATATATTAATATACCTACTCACATTTTCTTGAAAAGATATTTGATGGGTGTGTAGTGAATACATCCGTCTGTGATATGTTGTGGTTATTTGAAGTTTTTAGAATCCCTTGACCATCACTTTAAATAGAGCAGTACATAAAGATGAGGATTGCCTAAATTTGGCATCTGTGCGAAGGGGTTAAATCCACTCTCTCCTTCTTTGCATACGCGTCTAAGTCAGTGAGCAGTGCCAAATGTCAGCATCTTTGTAAACTTATTTCTGGATTAAGATTAGCATGACAGCATTTACCTTTGATGTCAAGGAAAGGGGAGACAAGTCTGGCATGCTATAAAAAATACAAGAGAAATATTTTGTAGAAGCTTCAATATACAGGCCTTGTCAACAGTCTCTAAAATGGTGGCTACAGCTACATCCTCTGCTGTACTTTCAAACATGAGTAAAAATGCCCCAGTTTACAGTATGTATTACATAATGGTGCCTGGATGTCCTCAAACCCCTCCCTCTCTACCCTGTGCCGCGTGTGAGCTGGAATCCCTCAGCAGCAGTCCGACCAGAATGGCCTCTCTTTAGGGGAAGAAATGGGACTATCTGTCATTTGTGATGCGGATACATTAACAGAGCCCATGATGCACCAGGAATGAGGACACAGTCTGTCACAGCAGAGGGGACCTTTCATCCACATACTATACATCCACAGTAGTACTGTGAACTGAATCCTTGGCTGTAGTTATTGGGGGTTGGTGGGATTGTTCAACCTCGAGCAATCTTAACCACCCATTTCTCAGTTAGGTTTCCCATCAAAGCTGTCCAGAAAAAGTCAAGAATCATAATTACATTACATTACAGGCATTTAGCAGACGCTCTTATCCAGAGCGACTTACACAGCATTTTGCATTTATACAAAGCATCCATTGATACAGCTGGATATATACTGAAGCAACGCAGGTGAAGTACCTTGCTCAAGGGTACAACGGCAGTGTCCGATCTGGGAATCGAACCTGCAACCTTTCAGTTACAAACCCAGTTCCTTAACCACTATACTACACTGCCGCCTTATAATGGCTTGAAATGTGTCCATTTAATACTTGACAGGCCTTTCTTCAAAAGTTTTGGCCTTTTCAGAGATGCGGAAGAAAGAGTAATGACAATCCTCCGTTGATAACCTTCATGTGACATTCTGGTGAATTAACACACACTGGAGATAATTTGATCAAATGTGTGCAAGATATTAACTGCAATAAGATTTATGTAAGTCAATTATAGTGTAGATAATTTGTAAATGCTTGGAAAGCATATTTCATGACAAAGATCAGCACACGAATTGGTATTCATGGTTTTTTCATAGCACCAGCTATCATTTCAGTGGTGTGTATTTTGATTTGTCACACACAATAATGGACTCTGACGATGACATTTGCCTTTCTGTCTGCACATGACACATCATTACCACTGAAGCGGAAGGCATGGTACACTTTGTGATGGTATGGCATGGTATGATCGGCTACTCATTTAAGGCAAAATCTGATTTCTAAGCTCGCATAACCGACGTTTTCCAAAGAGCACCTTTTTGTTTTTCACCTGCTCTGAACCAAAGTAATATTTTTCAATATTTAGGCTGCGCAACTATTGTGCCCTCGCTGTTCATTGCATGCAATGCCGCTGCCTCGCCGCTGGAGAAAAGTATGCAAAGTGAAGAGCTGCTGTGAGATTTGATCCTACTGTACGCACACGTTTATTTTGATAAATCTGGAGATTTGCGTAAATATAGTCGTACGAACACTTTGTCAGATTTGAACATACACATGAATGATAAATGAGGGCCATAGCCTTGAACTCAACAGAATATTTTTCCTGTCTGCTCTTTAAGTGACTCTAATCTATCGTTCCACTATTATTGACAGTACATTATGGAGGGGCATTTCACAGTCAAGTGGGTCTCATTTTCTATGATGATATCACCCTGGTGTATGGTAAAGCCAAACATGCCTTCTGGATAAATGGATCGCCACTGGAGATAGGCTTTAAAGAGAACACATGATTTGACTTGGAACACGTCTAACATGCTCAGAGCACCTGGGTCTGCCATAATGCAGTCATGGCCTCCTGAGCAGTTGAATTAAACATAAAGATATGTCATCTGTTGCCAGGCTGTGGAAAACCATGTCTGCGCCCTCATGTTTTATTCCTTAGGATGAAAGATTAACAACGCCTTGTGTTTGCCCTTTCCCTTCGGAGGTACATTTGAATTATTCAGGCGGCGGCCAACTGTGGGGGCCGAGGGGGTGAACACGGAAATCCCATCTACCATTCCGCTGCCCCCCCCCCCGGGTCGAGGGGAAACCCCCGGCACTCACCGTGGCCTCAGGCAGAACCTCTGGCTTGTGTAACATCCCCCTGACCCCTCCCCTTCTAACCGCAGCCAAACGGAGAAAATCAGCCATTGCCACAGCCATTTCGCATGAATAATGGAAAAAACAGGGAAACCTCGGTGCAAACATGTTAAAATGGCTGACCGTAAACTTGGCAGGGGTAGAACTCTGGATTAACTTCCCCCCCCAGAGAAATAACACTGCCATTGTGTGTAGATGGCTCTGCCTGATAGAATTTGTGTAACTTTCTCCCTCGCCTGCTGCCAGTGGCAAATTAACACCACAGATAACAGCAGAAGAACACAACTAATAATTGCATACCATGCAGTGTTTCAGTAGCTCATCGGAAAGCATGAGTACACAGATTATTTATCTTAATCCATCAGAAGAAGCAAATGTATATTCTTTATAATGGACAAAACTAATTTTATTCATTTTATGACATGTTTTGCATAGGGGTTTTGGACCCATATACACCTACCCCCCTATACTGATGAAAATATAGTCATTCCCACTTGAAAATGATGCAAAAGTGAGTTTTATGAGCCAAAACTGTTGATTTGTAGTTAAATATATCAATTTTTTTGTATTGAGAGCAGTGCACAATTTAGCCATTTAATGTTAGGTTAATGTTGTTCGTCTGTGACGCAGAGTGATTGTGAGTTTTGTTATTGAATGTATGCCTGCCGTGTCAGTTTGTACTCCCTCGTCCAAAGTAGTTTGGCCAGACAGGTGGCTGCTCCGAGGTGAGCTAGTGAGGTGTGCGGGTCACGAGTGCGTGTGCCCTAAACAAGGTCCTAACAAATTGTTGCACACCTTAAGAGTGTCGTATGGTGGCGAGTGTGTGCCGTGTGGTGTGTCAGTAACAGGCACGCTTACCTGTGGGGAAAGAGCCTGTGTTGCCCGGCGAAGCCTTATTGTTGATTGGAGGGGGTACAGAAACCAAGAGAACTGGCATTATCCTTTGTTTCGTCTACATGTATATTTTATGAATTGTACAATAAAAGTGATTTTTTTACCTTTTACGTCATGGTCTGTGTACTGTCTGGAGAGTGGTGGATTACTGCAAAGAATAAAACCTGGTCAGGGGTCCGGGAGTCGGATTTATCCGATTTCCCGCGTAACACAGACACATGCTGCTAATTAGCATTCATATGAATAGGAATCACCTGTGTAGATGCTTGTGTAATTGTGCTTTACACACAAGTAATTGGGGAAATAAGATGCTCAGCTATTTCTTGATCAACTATGTGTTGTTGCATCATTAGTTCAAGCACAAAACAAATAAAAGGTCTAGAATTGATTACAGGTGTGGCGTTTTCATTTGGAGTATACTGCACATATAAAGTTTCATGTATAAATTGGACAATAAGTTATACCTTCTGTAATGGGGTGAGTTGGTTGGAGGACCAGACGCGACAGAAGGAGTTTCAGACAAGCGACCCCGGAGGGACACCAATAAAACAGAGAAAAAAAAAAGAAAAAGAAAAAAAAGGAAAAAAAAAAAAAAAAAAAAAACGAAACTTAAAAAAAGAAGAGAAGAGAAAAAAAAGAAAGGAAAAAAAAAGAAAGAAAAAGAAAAGAGAAGAAAAGAAAGAGACAGAAGAACAAAAGGAAAGGAAAAAAAAACAAACAAAAACAAAAAAAAACGAAAATAGAAGGAAAAGCAAAAAAGAAATAGAACAAGAAAAAAGAAAGAGTCTAGAAAAAAAAAAAATAGACTCTCACTAAAAGAAAAATAGAAAAATAGAAGCTAAAGCTAATAAATATAAAAGCTAAGCAAAGCAAAGCAAGAAGCAAAAGCAAAGAACAGAAGAAAAAAGCGAAGAGTTAGACGGCATGAAATTACCTTACCGGCAAGATACGAGCGGAATGTTTAGCGAATTAAACAGGAAGCGAAGCCCGGCGGAGAAAAAAAGTAATGAGAAGGCGAAAACACGTGAAACTGAAGGAAAAAACAAAGCCCGGCGTGGAACAACAAAGTGATGTACAAATTAAAAATTAAATATATTCTAAATATATAATATTGATATTGTACATAATGAAGTATGTACATATTTGTGTGTTCAATATTGTAGTAATTACAGTGTATCACACATCACACACACACGAACACACTGTGTACAGTCACAGTTGTGCAAACAGACAACAAACAACAAATGTACAACACATGAACATGATGAACTTGGCTATAGCAATGAGCAAGCTCTGTGACCTGAAGCTTCAGAGCTTCCCAACTGGAAGCAGAAAGGAAAAAAGGGAACCATTTTGTATTAAACAAAAACATTGGGAAAAAAAATTATGCAATTAAAAAAAAAAGCAAAAAATGCAACCAACAAAATAAAAAAACATACTACAAAACTTATCTGGACGAAGATTTATCAATTGATCTACAAAAGCATCAGAAAAAAAAAAAATCAAAAAAAACTTCAAAAAAAAGGAAAAAAAAATTCGCTTCCACGTCAACTTGCACTTTGGCACACGCAAGTTTTTTGTTGTGTACTGTTGTGTACTGTTGCAATGTCAGCACACAGCAGCGCCAAAAGCGCCAAAAGCAAGTGTGCTACTGGCTACTGTCTGGGACTACAAACCTATGCAACTGTTGCAATATAAAGTCATTAATATATTTAAATATTAATATATTAATAATTGATATTGAAGGAAATGTAGATGGAATACATCATATAAGTTCCGCATGTGTAAAATGTCTAAATGTTGCAAGAGGAGCAGCAGAGGGCAAATGGCAGCATGGCAGCATGCAATATTCGACAAACACGCGAAAACGAGATCGGGCAGACTTTTTTTTTTTTTTTTTTTTTTTTTGCGCATGATGATGAGGCTGATCTCAGCCGGTACCGCCGAGAGAGCCCAGAGCTTAGAGCTTTGTGGCCCAAAATTTACAGACAACAGACACACACCAACCCCAACCCCACCCCATTGAGGTGCAGTCTAACACTGTACTTACTTGCAACAAAAAAACAAAAACAACCAACGAGAGATGGTGGCCCGTCAGGCATAGCCAGCCATCGGTTTTAGCCATGCCAGCAGTACTTCGACTTCGGCATCATTCTCATCTCGTCAGTACATAAAGTTTCCTTACACTGCCGAGGAGCTACAGAATGTGAAGAACGATTTTTTTTGCGCACCACAGGATTTCCCCAAAAACACAGGTGCCAAATAGCACTCACACGTTGCCCCCATATGGGCCAAAAAAAATGAGTATGTATATGTCAACAGGAAGAGAACTACCTCAATTAATGTGCAAACTCATTTGTATGCCCGTATGACAATCCGAAATGCTGTTGCAAGATGGCCAGGGTCGACGCACGACTCCTTCATTGTGCGTAATTGCAGTGTGGAGAATCGTCTAGAGGCTGGTGCAGGCGGAGACGGTTGGCTTCTTGGTAAACGGTTGGCTTCACTGTTATTTCTATTTTGCTGCTTTGTTGATTTTTTAATGTGCATAAAATAATGATCTCTACACAACCAGGTGACAGGGGTTATCCTCTGAAGCCATGGCTTCTCACCCCCATAGCGCACCCAAACAAACCCACTTTAACACGGTACATACCCGCGCATGGCCAGTAGTGGAGCGCACCATCGGTATGTTAAAGGGAAGGTGGCGGTGTCTGGATGCATCAGGAGGGAAACTCCTGTATGAGCCCAGTCAGGTGTGCCAAATTATCCTGGCATGTTGTGTGCTTCACAATATCTCGGTGAGCCATGGACTCAAGATGCATGAGGATGAACAGCGAATGGACATGGAAGATCCCCCACCACTAACTGCTGATTGGAATGCCACTACGCTCAGGAGAAGACGGCACTTGATTCACATTATTCCAACAGGTAAGAATGTTATTGGGGTAAAAATCAAGCTATAAATTCTTTTTTTTCCAAAATATTTTATTTATACATACCGTTTATTCAGTCGACCAGAGTCTGGTTCATCTGAACCAAAGTCTGCCGCACCTGCCTAAGTTCCACAACCACCTCATTATCTGAATGAACAATGTCTTTTTGCGACTGTAGAACGGCATCAGATAGGACCCTGGCCTGACTCCGATAGCCAGACGTGGATGATGGTGAGGGCCGGGAAGATTCCTCCTGTGCGGGAGTGTCCACACTGGCTGCTGCTGCCGTTTGGGAGACGGGTTTGCTTGGGGCCGTTTTCCGCTGGAGTGGCTCTTCATTTGTATAAATAAAACTACAATTTCAACAACGTTGCAACTGTCATTATTTATTACTTACCCTTACTTGATTTTTAAACACATGCCCTTACCTTTTCTCTGCATCTGCAGCAGTCAAAAAATCTCGTCGCTCTCCGCATACACGCACACAAAACCGCACTATCCTCAATGATGCAAGCAATTGGATCCATGGGGGGGTGGTTTGTTTGGCGTGGCACATCCACCTCCCATGGCCTGCACACTGGCCCTATGGTGTGCAGTGCGCTTCTTTGCCTCTAGTTTCAAGTCAGACCATTTTTTCTTCACGTCCTTCAGAGACCTTTGTTGCCCCCCAACCTTGTTTACAGTCTGAGCCACAGACTGCCAGGCGACTTATTTTGATTTTGTGGAAACGCCACTGGACAGGCTCCCAAACAGCGTCCCGGCGCGCCAAGACGACTTCAATTTCGGACTCACTAAAGTTGTTTTTTTTGCTGTTCGCCATTATCAAGTATATGATTTGGGTTTGGATTCTGGCTTTTTTATATGCTAATGAAATTAATTAGGGGGCGTTTACAAGGCGGAGATCTCAAACCTTTCAGCTGCGCACCATTTCGAGATCATTTGTGATTTATGGATTTCTGGGAGAGTGGTGCACGCACGTTTTTTTGGGCGTACGTCCATTATCTCTGAATCACACTTTTGCTCATTTCAGACATGATCTAGATAAAATGTAGGATGTTTGGTACAAAACCTTTTATAAATGAGGCCCAGGATTGGGACTGTCGGGTGATCTCAATGGGGGGCTCATACTTACAATTTACATGTCACACAAGCTTGTATGGCCTTTTAACGGCCCTGTACAGTATATCTGCAGAAGCAATAGGGAGGGGCTCATTTCATGAAAGTTGTGACGTGCGAGCTGAGACCTGTAAAATGCAATAGATTTCTCCTTCTCTTCTTGGAGTGTTTCATGGAGAATAAGCGGTTATACAGTCACACAACTTAAAACACAATTAAAGGGTAACTACACCCTAGATCACTTTTTTTTTGCTGTAAACGTGTTTGTATGCCTACCTTATAATTAAACTTATTCATCCATTCCGTTATTTCAACAATTCTTAAATAATAACATAAATCAGGAGAAACTGGTAGAAAAGCGTCTGTGCTGCCCCTAACGGTTGAAATTTTCTTTCTGCTCCCCACACTGCCCCCGCCACAATCGTGATGTCAGAGTACCTCTTTGTCATATGGATAATTGTTGTCGCCCACAACGGAAACAGCCAGCACCTGATTGGATAGACCCACTACGTTACTTTCGTTTCGGCTCCACGTTTTTAAGCTGGAACAACGTTGCGTCCTGTTCATAAAGACTCTTATTCCACCTAAATAGTCCACTAAAATATGTTTCTGAAGATATTTGAGGTGAGAAATAGGCCACATAGTTGCTGAATCTTGATTCATATTTGATGTGCAACGTCTAGTTTGGCAGTTTGATCCAAGTTATATGTAATTATTTGTACAATGTATGTTAATTTATGCAAAAGACAATGGACACAGCTCCCCCGCACCCATCCCTCTCTCTCGCTCACCCCACAAAGTATTTTTCTAAATTGTTTTGTGGGCGGAGACAGGCTGAAACAGTGGGTGTAGTTACCCTTTAAGGCCCACAAGATCTTAAAAGTAAAATATTCTGTTTCTAAATCCAAGAGTTCTTAAATTCAAATAAAATATTCTTTCATTTTTAAACTTAAAATGGCCTTTTCTGTTTTCTCGATATAGATATAAGCTCTATGTTTTTTTTCTTTACATTAGAGTGACGTGCTAAGTGACCAGGATGAAATGATTATTTATTATTGATCAGGATGTTGGTTAGCTCTGTCCAGCTGGTTAAAAAAAGCTGCTACTACAGGTGAGACTGAGAGTCAGAGGGGCTGGTTAAGAATAAATGCAAAATATAAGTTGTCAAGTGAGACAAGCAAAAGCCATTTCACACTTATTATATAATTGTAATTCCACTACATTATTGTACAGTATTGTAAAATCAGAGATTCAGTTCAGATGGCCTTTCAAAAATGAACAACCTTCTGAGGAGAGAATTGGATCAATCACTTAAAACCCCTCTGTACAGCACTAAAATGGATACCGACGATCTTTCTGAAACCCACTCCAACAGCAAACGAAACATCCACTTGCTTGACCTGATCCTGAAATGGGTAATGCGTACTAATTTCTTTCTTTCATTTTAAGTTCAACTTTCTCAAAGGTCCTGGAAAGTGAAGGCAAACTAAATATCCACGACAGAGATGTGTTCATTATCCTGGTTTTCACCATGTAAATCATTGCTCTACTGGCCCATTTACTGTTAACATGCAGATCCTGCATCCTGGTTCTTTTCTCATTCTTTCTTTTTCCATTTTGATCTTTTGTTCTTGCTAAGACACAAAAAAAAAACCTTCTATGGAAGATGATTTTATAATTACCATACTGGAGAGGATTTACAGCTCAATAAATGACTCTGACAGACGCAACATATAATTCAGCTAAATGGTATGTTTTAGCCCACAGATTATTTTGTGCTATAATAGATTTTTGCCTTCATAGTATCTTACAATAGATTCACTGACTAAAAATCTTTAAAAATATAATGTTTTTTGATGGGGGGGCGGCTATGTACAAAAGGTTCTATAACTTCTAAAAGAAATGCAAGTAAAATAATGTTTCCTCAAATGCATAGGCTGCTGCTGCTGTATAGGATAAAAGCCATACATCTGCAACAGTGCATCTATAATTTCACAGATATAGCAGAAAATAAACAAATCGCCTCCATGATGCTGCGTGGGGATATTCAGTGATGAAATAAAAGTGAGACACTTATCAGGGAGTAGATAAAGTGCACCTGGTCTCAGAATTTCTCATTTACACCATCTTATTCTTGCCCCAGGCACTTACAAGGTAATACACGCGCACGTGTTCCCCTTGGGGTACCGCAGGCCACAAACGAGCGAGACTCAGACAGCAGGCAAGTTGCCTGAGAACACTGTCAACTCCCACATGCACCACTAAGAGATGAACATCCCCAACCTATTATTAGCATTGTTGTACAGACTGTGACCAATGGACATAGAGAGATGAGTCAAAGATTTCAAGGAGAGCCGATCTGACAGGACTGTCAGCTTTCCTCTGTTGAACTCGCCAGAAGGACTTGATTTAGATCTAGAAATCACAAATGAATTGTCCATTCAGGCTTGAACATTCGGTCATAATACACTCCTTTTTATAAAGCGCTAAAGCAGGCCATACAAGTCATCTTGGATTTACTAGAATATTGATATATAGTTCAAAGCAAGGCCGGAGTGAAACAAAATTTCATGCCAGGAGTTTCACGCTTCAGAAAGACAGTTTTAGATCTTTATTATTATTATTGCTTCTAAATAATAGTCAACAGGAATAAGATATAAGTCAACAAGTAGGCTATAAGATATATAAAACTCAAATGACATTTAAATTGTGGCCAGATAAGTGGTCTCCACAAGTATTTGTCTCTCATCTTTGTTAAAATAATAATATTAATAGGGATCAAAGTAAAATCCCAACTCAGCTACTAGAAAACACTACTGAATGGCCAGATAAAATAAAAAAAATAGCTACAAGCAGCCAGAATAGTTCCAAGCACACAGATAAAAAATTATGGAACAGAGACAAGACGAATAAACAAAAGTTTTGTGAGGATCGTACGGGCAGTTGATAAGTTCTGGATAAATTTGCGTATATGTTTTTCCAGTGGTGAGGCAGCAATATTGCAGGCAATGAACAGTGAGGGAACCATAGACTAATTAATTTAAAAAATAACTTTTGTTGGGAACACTGCGGAGTCAACAGGTGAAAACAAAAAGATGGTTTTGGGAAAACTTAGGCTACATGAGCTTAAAAATCTGATTTTGCCATAAATTAGTAGCTGATCGTAAAAAGAGTGAAATAACGTCAAAGGAATTCTATTTGTGATGTATTATAGATGTATTATAGATGTATTAAATTAAACTATAAAGCAATCTGTAAGGATATTTTCAATCTATATGAATTGTATCAACCTTGTAGTATAAAAATCTAATAATTTAACCTGACCTCTAAATGGTACAAAGTTAAACATGACACATTTCTTCACATTTTAAAGCAAGATTACGTTTTACTTACATTTTTTACAGTTTCAAAATAATAAAAAAAGGAAAAAGGCCCTGTGCAAAAGTATGGGAACCCTTTTGGATGATTCTTTGTTACTTTATTAAAAGATGATCACTAAGGCCCAGGCCCAGGAGATTCACTCGTTAGGGCTTCAGTTGGGTCAGGTGAATATCAGGGCTGAACTATTGGAAGAAGTAACTGGATGCCTTCTAAAGCAGCCGACTGCTGAGGCTGTTCTGTCTGGTGTTAACAACCATGGGGTCCTGTAAACAGTTGTCCAAGAATGTTCAAGATAGTTCACTTCCACTAACAAAGAGAAAGCTAAAAAGAACTCTCTCAAACTACCTATTTCCACTGTCAGAAACAATATCAGAAAATGGAATATAAATGGAACTGTTGAAGTCAAGGCAAGATCTGGAAGACAATATCAGATGGAATGACTCGAGACCTGGTGAGAAATGCTCAGACGAACCCAAACATCACTGCAAAAGAGAGTATCAGATGCAGGTCAACTTGTTCACAAAACAACAATACAATGTACATTTAACAACAAAAACCTACATGAAAGAGTTGCCAGAAAGAAGCCGTAAAGCGTCTGAGGTATGCATAAGAAAACCTTGAGAAGCCTTAAGCATTTCAGAAGAATGTACTTTGGACTGACAAAGCCAAAATGGAACTTTTTGTCCACAGCCAAAAAATATATGATTGGAGAAAAAAGAGTGAAGCAGAGAAGAACACCTTTTTTACTCAAGCCTAAGAGTTTATATTGCCCTATTATATTGGGTCGCTATTTTTTATTTTTTAGCCTTTCTGTTTTTATACCTCTGTCCGTGCTCTATCTCGGATCTAGAGCGAGAGGTATTTCTTTTTGTTTCGCTGAGTTTTTTTTCGCTTTAGTGGCTACTTCTACGAGAGTAGCTTTTAGATGATTTTGGAACGTCCGGTCCTCCGAACCCAACCCCCTTATAGAACGTATGGAAACCTGGTCACTGTACTTTTAAAAAATGTCAAGAACGAAGCATAGGTCTTAAAAGTGTGTTAAAAATAGGAGATATTTACAGGAATTGCAGGAATGAGTTGGCCAATATAAATGAGTCATGGCATGTCGATCCAGGCAAGATCATATAATAATAAGTAAAAAGTAATACACTCTTCCGCACTCCAATCTGACTTTATTATTAAGAGAAACAAACATTTTGATTCACCCAGTTATAAACAGCGCATACAGCATGCATCACAACTCTAACAATTTTTACAAGCAACACAGACCACAATGAATTGCACACACCAAAGCAGTTCAGAGAGGAAATATCCTGAATATTTTGATTAATTCACTGTGAAGTCTGACCACTGATCCTGAAATGTGCTAGATTTGTCAGCAGGTACTTTCAGAAACAAGGCGTTAATGGTCAGAAAAGCCGCTAAATCTAAGGACTGTAGAACCACTCAAACGGTTTAAGAGAGTAAACAGCACTGAGGGCCAAACCTAATTTCTCCACTTCCCCCCAATCACTTCTCTTAGTGTTTAATCACTGTTCAGCAGTTGTGCAGGGATTGTTTTTGCGGTGGTGTGCCAAGAGTCCCCCCACCCCCGCCTCCCCCCATAGCTTCACGACACATTCCTTTTTCCACCCAACAAAATCACCTTGGTATGAACCAGGGAACCATCAATGAAATTAACTTTGCTGCCTGCGCGCCCTTGCCACAAGAGCAAGAGTGACATTCAATTTACTTCCACCTCGGGTAACCTTTCATTCTTTTTCCATAATTCATTTCTCATTTATTTATTGTAGCACTTTTCCCAGGATCAGTCACTGTTGACTGGCACATGAAAGCCAGAAAAGGGAACAATAACAAAAAAATGTGAATAAATTAAACCAGCATTAGGAAAACAATAATAGCAATTTGTTTCTCCGATACAGAAAGCCTTGAAAATTGGGCAAATCATATTGGATCCCCTCTATCAGCCATAAAAAAAATTATTACTATAGTAGGTCGTTTTGTGGAAATGGATCAATTGTTTCTGTGTTTCTTTATCAAGAGTTTATCAAAACGCAGGGACTGATGATAATATTATGATGATAATGTCAATGGATTTTTATCTCAGCTGGTGCTGTTATCAACGTACAAACAGTACTCCAAAATATATTAAATGGCTTCAGTTTCCTGCTCCTGCTGATTGAGCAGTCATTTGTGTAAAAAGCCATGAAAGGTGTTCATTGAGGTATTCCTGAGACTGGAGGGTAGTGATGCAGGGGGGGGGGTAGGGTACTGTCACAAAAGACAAAGTGAAACAGAAACGACAAAGGCGTTAGTTAGTTTGTTCTCGTTTAAGTAAAAAAAAAAAAAAAAAAAAAAAAAAAAAAAAAAAAAAAAAAACCACAAAAAAAACAAAAAAAAAAAAAATGAAAAAGGGGGGGGGGGGGGGGGGGGGGGGGGGAACAAAAAAAAAACACCATGCAGCAACATCCTCCAATCAGTTCTGCAAAAGGTCTTCCCCTTTAGGCCTGAGCACCAGGCATTTTATTGAGTCCAATAATGAGGTAATGGGGCAACATCTAAAGTAATTACAATGAATCACCCTGGTGGACAGCCCCCCAACTCCTGGCACCCCTTCCTGGCACCACAATAGTTTGTACATAGCTGTGTGCTTTGCCAATAGAGCTCAAGTTTTCCCCTATAGTGAGTACAGAAGCTCAATTCATTAGATAGATTACATTTTAGTAGTCAGTCAAAATTATCTATAAGTATTATAATACTGCTTAAAACGGTTTGAATATGCTATGATATCATAACCTTCTCTTATCATGTTAGTTTGTCTCCTCATTTTTATTTTTGAGTTATAACTATTCAAACCGTAAGAGTATTGCTGAAATATCATTTGATGTGTTGTGATGTAACACACTGTTAAAAGTCAAAAAGAAAAAACAGCATATTCAAAAATACAAAAGCAGTTATTTACTGTCTATTTCCTATTGGTTTTAACTGCATTATCTCAGAATGTCCTCACATTTCTGCCATCAGGCTTCAATGCATATGTTAATTAGACATATTGCAATGTTTACAAGGGAATTATTGCTTATTTTCTACAATCTTCATAATCTCAAATAATGTCAAAATAACCATTAATAAACCCTATAAATGGAATAAACTAAATTTGTTAAGTCATTATCCATGTCTGGGGTTTAATCAAGGAATTAACACTGTGTCTAAGTCCCATCTTTTTTAATAAGTTTTTCCACAAAACATGCAAAGTGTTTGCAAGATAAAAATAACTTGCATAATTTCAAATGTAAACTACAACGTATTCTTCTGGGCTTTCTGGGGAAAAAAACCTTCTGTTTTGAGACATGAGGCATTATCATTTCAAACGCTCAGGTGCAGATTAGCCTGTTTCCCACTTTCTTCAAGTCACTGAGCTCACTTGTATTGCCGTGAAAAAGCAGCCCCCAGCATCGCACCACAAAAGAAACCTTTGTGCAGGGCCAGGCCTGTCTGCTGGCTGTTTGTGTCAGAAACACTGCTGTGTAAATCAAAGCGTGAACGCAGCAGAGGGCATTGTATTACACACCGCAGCCACCTTGTGTTTGGAAGAATAGTTATCAGAACTTCAGCAGAGGACAGCTATTTTTCCATGAAGCCATCCATGGGATGTAGACAAAACTGAGGTCATTCTAAATACATTTTATACCGTTCTAATCTATCAGGGCTTTTTGAAATCAGGTAATACGGGCAGTACACCCTTGGACCATGTACTGTCATGCCTTGAGGACAGCTGCAGGAAGTAATATCTTCTTAAGTACCACCCCTTTGGTATGACAAATAATCCATCTACACACACAGAACAGCTGTTCTGTCAAGGTTTGTGGGTTTTTATTTTATTTTCCGTTGCGGTTCTCGTCCTGGTTTCCAGATTGAGAATCTATCGGATTTTTTGCACGTTCCCTTCCGGGGTTTCCTTTCCCTCATTATTATTTTCACCTGTGCCTCTACCTGCGGGGTATTTAAGTTCCTCACTTCCGCTTACCCGGTGTCATTCGACATTGCATTGAGCCAGGTATAGCAGGGTACTAGCGACCTTGTGATATTAAATGCTGTTTATGTTCACGAGGGACTTGTGCCTGAACTCATGTGCCGGTGTTCTTTTCTTTGTTAAGTTTCCGTTTTGGCTCCAGTATTGAGCTCGGGAGATTTAGTTTGTGTTCCACTTGTTATTCAAGTTCGCCCTATTTTAGTGGGTTTATTTTTGTTTGGCTGTTTAGCCACAAAGAAGTAGTTTCCTGTCTTTTCTTTCTTTGCATTTATTATTGTTGTTACTCCCTCTATTGGTCCTCACTGTGTGAGTGACTTGTTCTGATCCCCCTAGCTTCGCGTTTGATTATCTGCCACTAAAATCCATTACACTGTTCTCCCTGGATCCGCCTCCTCGTGAACGCTATAACTCAAATTATTTGGTGTAGGCAGAGCACTGGGGGTGTGGAAGGACACCATAAAATAATTGATTACAAAAAGCAATGAGAGCTGACTGCTAGAGAAGACTATATTGTGCTGCACCAAGTAGAGCAATTTCAGGATAGAAAGTGCCGGACAAGCAATCTCTGACACACAGACCATCTACCAGGGAGCTCACCCTCTCATCACACTGCTACAGTATAATTACCTATCAATACTGCGCTGTCGGAAGGTCCTCCTGTGTTTATTATCCAGGACCACAGTCAGGAAGACACACTCGCAAACACATGACTTTGTGTGTGTGTGTGTGTGTGTGTGTGTGTGTGAGTTTAATCCCACCTACCTTTTAGAGGTCAGTCTCAGTTCTGGAAATCAGAGAAGTGGGAACACACTCCAGCACAGCTCACTTCTAACAGCGTTTAAATTGGCCAAATTATTATTATTTTCTGGCCATATGGTGTACGGCTATATTTGCCCACTGACACTGTATGCAGTGCAGGTCCACCATCGGGGGGGAGGGGACGGACAAACGGGTATGTTGTCCTGAGCCCTGGAGGAGGAGGGGGGCTTTGTGGTATTATTGTCTCAGGTACGGGAATAACTTTATCAATTTAAAAAAATTGTCCCAAGCCCAGGGATTTCAGATGGCAGCCCTAATCCAGTGCAACATCTTTCAAAGGGCATGTTGTCCTTAAACTATGGACAAAGATAACAATGAAGTATTGAAGTTTGATATCTTCACAACAAAGATAGCACTTTGTCACACCACCATTCCTTCTTGGCCCAGGAGAAACTGAACAGGAATGGAAATTGGGTTTCAAATGAGCTTTTTTATTACTGGGATGTGAATTTTAAATCATAAAGTGCTTTATTAGATTACATTTTCAGGCTGCATCAAATAATTTTTTTTAAAGAAAATTACGTAAAGAATTTAGTAAAATTAAGTAATTTCCTGACAGATAATAAAGTACTATAACTAACTGCGCCTATTCAAAAAGTAATTTGAATCATACATGAGATATTGCAAATATCCATATCCTATGGATATGGACCATATGTGCTGAGAAGACAGTTGACTTTATCACTCATCCTTTTCAGGTGTTTAGCACCTACACACATCAGCATGTGAGCTTTCGTAACATGATGAGTCTGGCTACGCAATCATGGTTCATCAACTCCATTCCAGTAATGGCCTTTTGCGGACTGTTTGGGGATGGAGTGAGGTGTTTTGGAGTAGCTCTTCTGCCCCCACAGAAACGGGTCAAATTTTCACTCGGCTCACTCCAGTGGGAGTTTTTCAAATTAATTTCATCCCCTCTTTGACCTCTATAGAGATAATGTGAGACTCGTTACAAACACCAGTCCTTGCTACCGAGAAACAACTCAGTGAGAAGACAGTTGTATCTATTGGTGAATTATAGTTACGGAATGTATAAAGGTCATCTTCGTGATTTATAGGCCTACACCAATGCAATTTATCTGTTTTATCTACTCTTGTCTATTACAGCAGTAGAGCCTAGTGGAAAGGCAGTGAGCTCTATTCTCCATTCCATATAAGATATTAAGAAGATAATTGAAGACAATGACTGCATAAGACTCCAGAGGTCAGCTGAAAGGCATCTCTAAATCTCTCAGGCCCTGCAAACCTGCAAATCTAGGGTATACTGTTCCAATCCCAAAAAAATCTTGCTGTTTCATTTTGTGCTCACTCCCTCAATCGGAGCGCAAAATCCCCAAAGTGACCTGGATTTAAGATGGCCACCACCAACAAGAGCATTCCAATCCAAATAGGGGCCCCGTTGGAATCCATAGTGTACCCTGCTGTTGCTTAGCATCTCCAAATGTATCCCAAATGGCAAAATTGTGCACTGCCGTAAACCATAAAATAATGATGTCTATAATTACACTATTTTAGCTCATAAAACTCACTTTGGCATGAAATGGAGATTTTTTCATCAGTGTAAGGGGATAAATATTTATGGGTCTCAGTGTTTCCCACAAAATTTTCTGAAACTGTGGTGGGTGGACCGCAAACTGTCTATGCTCCCCCGGAAGAACATTTTGTCAATTTCAACAGCTAAATGTATCAATTTGGTGCACTTTCAGATTAAAATCGAAACACTAAATCCACAATTCTTTGTGATTGGAACATGGGAATTGGAACATGTGAAATATATAGAATTCTTTGGCTAGACAGCTAGCTAACATCAAACCACCAGAAACCTTTTTGTCAGTAGACAATACAGAAACCATCACAATGCATTTTACACACCAGAGGGGTGTACTACGAAGCGAGATTAAGTGGATAGCGAGCTAAATTAGCAATGGTCTGTATCACGAAGCCGACTAACTTTTAATTGTGGTATATTTCCACGGCAACTTACTCTGCACGGCTAACCTCAGAAAAACGTTTGCGGAACTCGATCATCTCGCCCTGCGAAGAGATTCCCTCAGTATCAGCACATATCTCTACGGGATCCTTTCGAATGGAGACGCCTTTTTCCAAAGCCAAGGAGTTTATTGCTCAAAGGGCGGTGCTTTTATATGTTTCAATTTGTTATCCTGAACATAACCTGCCCCAAAGCAGGTTAGCCATGTAGAGTAAGTTGCTGTGACAATATACCCCAATTAAAAGTGAGTCGGCTTCGTGATACAGAAAACCTAGGGTTGAAGCTTAATTTAGCTCACTATCCCCTTAATCTCGCTTCATAGTACACCCCTCAGGAAAGCGAAAGTAAACAATCACGGATAGCACGCCCCGCCCCAACAATCGCAGATAGCATTTTTTTTTAATCAATTTGAAACTGGCAGGAAAGCGCCACATTTTAATACATTAATGGGAAACACTGGGTCTAAACACCTATCCAAAACCTTGATCCAGGGCCATGATCGGAGGCTATTGTAATTTTTTTTAAAGTGACTAACCATAAACACATATGGGGAATTGGCGGTTTATAAATCCGATTTCTTAAGGGATTGCAGCTTATAGTAGGCTATCATCAATTCTTAATGTATTATCGTAAATTCTTAATTTTCCTAGTAGTTCATTTTATGGTGACATTGTGTTATGTGTGAAAAAGGATAAACTGAACAGCGCTGAAGTGAAGAAATTAATGACATAATATGATATGTAAAAAGAGATATGTAAAAGGCAAGCGTTGAGGTTTGGTTTCCACAGTGAGTCAGTCATAACCGCAAGAACACAGCGTAAGCTCCACACAGACAAATTTTTTTGTCGGCATTTGTGTGAGATGAAAACATGTAGCCAGTGGCAGTTATTTATTTTTTACATTAATGCAACAACGCAATGTTAACCAGATGATATTCTGCGTTAAAACTTTTGTCTTTGCTTGACAAATGGCTATGGGATAGGCTACCTGTTCCCATAACGTTAGCTATTGCATAACTGTCCAGTGACTGAATTGTTTAACTAACAGGCTACAAGTGAACAGTTAATATTGTGAACATGTCTTTGCCTTTGCAATAAAAAAATAATTGTTGTATGAGAAAACCAGAACATGTGCACGCTGTTTGAGTACAAAATGAAATTACACTTTAGTAGGCTACTAGGCAGGGATTGAACATGCCTGCCATCCCAATGTGTGTAGGAGTGAAAGACTGTAGTCTGTCTCCTATGATCCCAGTTGGGAACGCCAATATTTTATCAAATATGTTAGATTTTATTGGGGTTAGTCTTTGCATAATCCTGTGGTTTGCGCTGGTCAAAGACTAGTTTTCAACAGCCAATGACAATTTAATTTGCGACAGAGGAAAGAAGGAGGGGGAGAAACAGAAGTAAACAAAAGATCCACGCAATGGCTTGCACCAAATTTTGCGATTCTTCAGTCTTCTCAATTTCTTTTCTGTGCAAAATAAATCTCAGCACAAACCAGAAGTGTAGCAAGTGGGATCCATGTTTGTTTTAATTTTTTTTTTAAATACATTCTCGCAAGTGCAGGTGTACCCAGAAGAATCACGTTCTCACAATAAAACTGCGTCCAATCTATTCTACGTCTTTAGATTTGTACTCAGACAGCCATCGTTATGTGCGTGCAACAGAAGAGACAGAATATATGCAAATGTGAGTTGTTAAATGCTGCTAAATGTGAGTTGTTAAATGCAGCGCTGCTCAATTCTTTCCATTGTCGTTCACCATCGCCACTAGGGGATCTGCGCGAAGGGGTTAAGGATGTCTTGAATTTTGGACACGCCAGCTCTTCTGGTTTTCTATTTCTACGTCATATTTTAATTCCATCTCATACATTCCTGGGGACAGACGAATGAGCTCAGGACTGCACTCTGATAGACATGTAGATGTAGGGAAATGTCTGCAGCCAGACTACAATAACACTCCACCCAACAGGGCTGACAAGTGGCCGATGGCTCTTCTATTGGTTCAGCCCTGTGATGTCTTTGTCACGTTTCCCATCTGCGGTTGGAGGTCAATGGTTTGTTGAAGTCGTTCTCAAAAAGGATACCTTGAGGTGTGACAGAGCAATTTATCTCTGGCAGAGCGAGAATTTATCCCCAAATCTTATTCTTAGTGTAACCGCTGCACTCCCAGAGGGATGAACAGCACTAAGCTTAGCTTGCCCGGGGCAAAGGAATAGCCTGAGGCATGGGAGCCAAGCCCCCCTTGTAGCCACAAAGGCCAGTTAGATCAATATTTCACTCCACAGAGCAGTTTATTCTCATTATCGGATATGCCCAGAGTGTCCGGCAAGTGTCACCTGTCATAGCGTTCCCGGCAGCTCCAGGGTCGCTCTCTTTCTCTTTTTCATTCCCAACCAGGAAAGCTACTTTATTAAACGGGCTTTTTCTCTGATCTATTGCAAAAATGTGTCACTGTGACAGCCAAAGTAGGAGTTGAATTATCTCACTGCATTGTGAAACCTTTTCATCATTATTGAAGTTGCAGCGAGAGATGGAAGAAGAAGAAGGGGGGAGGGAGGGCAGGCAGAAATGTCAATATGCCAGGTAACTGGAGACATCAGAAAGGGCAGTCATCTCTTTGGTAATTTGAACATGAGCCTCGTCTTAACCCAGTGGGCAGGAAGCGGGGCTGAGGGCGGCTTCAGAATCGGCAAACTGAACACTGCTAAAGTAATGATCCATTTCAACTTTTCGGATGTCTTTTAATAGCTATTTTGGTGTCCAACAGCAGGTGTACCAGCAAAATAGTGGTGCAAGACAAAATGTCTGCTCACTCAGGTATGTTTATAACATAGTGCAGGCAATCCCAGAAACCCATCCACAATATTCAGAGGGTGAAGTTGGACAGACATTACATGTATGCCACTGAGGCCCTACTTTGCCGTATATCTGGGGGTTTGGCAGGTCCACACAGCACACAAACTGCAAACAGAAAGCTTATTTTCAGTAAGACTCTATTCCAGACTTATATAACCAAAGCCCATCACCGGGAAATCATATAGTCACTGATTTAACCCCCCCTTTGAATTCACTTTCTTCTCAAACAAACCCCCCCATGAAAGTGCCTTGTGGTTCTCCCAGTGCTTTCTATGAATGTATGTATTCTGCAATTATTTGGCAACTGGTAAGCATTTGTTTTACATGCAATAAATTACTGTTCTCAACCAAACACCATACATAGCATGCATTGTCTCTTCTGTCACAAAGTGTTATATGAAAACAGAAACACTGGTAACGCTGGTAGCGAAGATATAAAAATAGATTTAAAGAAAATGCCAGAGTCCTTAAAATTATTTTAAATTCATGGTAGATCCAATGGCATTTCTGTGCTGGATCCTGCTGGAACTCAGTTTTGAAATGCCTGCCTTCCGGCTTTGCCTGATTTGTGTGGTTCTGGCACCTCTCGAAGGGGAAGAAAAAGTATATATAAAAATATAAATCGACGCATTGTGTCCATAGTTGGCAGCGCCCCAGTCCGCAATCACATCCCAACAACAAATAATATACACAGGCATGTGAAAGGCAAGAAACCATCCAGCTCTCTAGTGCCTGCCTGTGAATATGGGACCCCAGCTATTGGTAGGTGACAGTAAGTAAAGTTTATCACCCCATAATACACTTGCTTCTCCAGCTCTGTTAGGCTCTACTATAACTGATTATAAACCTAGTACGTCTCCTACCAACAATACATTAGTTCTAAATATAGATTCTCGTGTAACATTGTTAAAATATTAATTACAAAGAGGACCAGTAGTAACAAGGTGGCTGCTATTACCAGTAACAACAGGGTATGTACATACAAATGCTGATTTTAATCAGATTTTAATACAATCCTTCCATCCATCAATCACATCTACTGGTAAGGAAGTTTCTGAACATGGCTGAACATAAAATACACACCCAATGGATAAACATCCTTACTGACAACAGTATATGTGTGCAAAGTTGGGATTATCATCTATTATTGAAATTAGCACAGGGTGACACGTGTGTGTTTGCTTTCACAAAACAAGGTACAAAAGTGTAACGGGCCACAGGGTGGCTCTGCGCTGCATGGATCAGCCCCATGGTCTCAGATACGGACCGTGCCAGTGCCGACTGTGGCATGCAGCTCCATAGGGTGCCACACAACTGAAAAGTGTTTATCCAAAACTCACTCAGACCACTTTTACCAATTTTGAGAAAATCTAAATGTTTTTCATTTTAAATTGGTGAAGTTTTTTGGATGACAATTACAATTTTTATACTTAAATCCATAAGAATAATAGCATAAAAGTATAACAGCAAATATCTAACCATTTATCAGAAAAATTATACCCACTTTGAAAAATATGGTTTATCAAAACTGTGCTTAGTCAGTTTTGGAAAAACACTGATGCGATTGCATCACCCAGGGCACGGGGCGGTCAGTCAGTTGGGTCTGTGTTTCATCGCTCTCTAGTGACCCCCACTGGTTGATCCGGTGTCCCTGGAGCACATGGCAAAGCCGAATATGAAAGGTTTTCCTCTGACTCCACTCAATGCAAGCTTAGCTGTGGGCTTTGATGTGAAAAGAAGCAGGCTGGTGGCACCACATGTTTCGGAGGAGAACCACGGTGGTCTCAACTCTCCCGAATCAGCAGTGATGGAATGTGCAGCAACGCAGCTGCAGTTGCAAATAGCTAATTGGACATTCAAATTACGGTAGGAATTAGACATGATCAGCCCACGTTGCGCACCAATATCTTTAAAAAATATATATATATATATAAAAGTGTGCCAACACAACAGTGTCATTTTCTTAATTACAACATTTTTAAAATTGAAAAAAACATGCTGGTTCTGTTTTATGTAGCGCATGCTGACCTGGGAGATAAAATATAGGGAGACGCCCAGGGGACATCTTTACCAGACGTCCAAACCCCCTAAACTGACTCCTCTCAATGAGGAGGAGCAGCCGCTCTACTCCGAGGTCCTCTCGAATGGCTGAGCTCCTCATCCAAGAGATTAAGCCCTGCCACTCTATGGAGAAACCACATGTCGGCCGCCTGTATTTGCAATCTCACTCTTTTGGTCGCTACCCACAGCTCGTGACCATAGGTGAGAGTAGAAATGAAGATTGACCAGTAAATCGAGAGCTTTACCTTTTGGCTCAGCTCCCTTCACCACCACTGTCCAGTATGACACCCGCAATGTGAATGCCACCGTGTGAATGCCACAGAATGCAGCCCCAGGTGGGCTATTGAGGGGGTGATCACGAGTGTGTGTGTGTGTGTGTGTGTGCGCCCTTCTTTTAGTATCCTAAGCAAGCATAAAGAGCACAGCGTGTCTACGTGTGAGGTGAGTGATAGTGTGCATTGTGTGTGGTGTGTGGGGAGGCACTCTTACCTGTGGGGAGGGGTCGGCTTCATCTGGCAGAGTTGGAAAGAAAGAAACGGGGAGGGAAAAGGGACCCACAGACGGGCATGCTTGTGTGACCAATGTTTAATGAAATTTGTAAACAATAAAATATAATTTTTTACCTTTTACTTCTGTCTGGTGTACTGTTTGGAGAGTGTTGGATTCTGCAAAAACCTGGTCCAGATTCGGGCACATGATAAGTTTCACGTTTCACGGGCACGTTTCAAATTGTGAGATACGTGAATTCCTCCACCTGGGACAGTTGTTCCCCCCCACACCTGAAGAGGACAAACCACCGTTTCCTAGGATAGAACCATAGTCACAGACTTTGAGGTGCTGATTCTCATCCCAATCGTATCACACTCGGCTGCAAACCATTCTAATGCGCATCGGAGGTCACAGTGCGATGAGGCCAAAAGGACGACAAATGCAGAGCGATTATAGTATCGCTTGTACGAGTACCTGAAAATAAGATGAGGTTATGCAACCAAATATTAAATATGATGACTTTATTTAAGTTTATTTTAATTTGTCCAATTACTTTTGGTGCCATAAAATGGGGGTGGCCTGTGTAAAAATGGCTACAATTGCTACACTGTTCACCTGATATGGATGATAAACTCAAATTAAAGCTGAAAGTCTGCAATTTAACCTAATAGTCACTGTTCCATTTGAAATCCAATGTGCTGGAGTACAGAGCCAAAACAACAACAGAAAAGTGTCACTGAAACACTTTAGGAGTGCACTATAGACCGGTTTCTCAGCAATGTCACAGTTGAGGTGCGCATGCAATGCTGGGCCAGAATATTCAATATTGCAAAAGAAATCAACATCAACTTATAATTGTAGAAGCTGAAATGGATGAAGAAGGACACTTGTTTGACATCAAATATCTTAGTTACATCACTGAAATACTAAGTAGTTTGGTGTAAATATGTGTAATATTTGTTCAATTTCGTAATTTGTCACTGAAGTATGTTATGCTGGCTCCCATCTCATCATATAAATTAGGCCCTCAATTGAATGAAGACAGCTTCGACCGTATAGCTACAGTTTTTGATCAAAATATACTTTAATACTAAGTTATGCAAGTGACAGTGAACCTAGCATAATGCTGGCTTGCTCTTATTTTGAATGTGGGATTCCCCGCAGGCGAACATGCTAATTAGCAAGGTAGCTATAACAATGTAGAAATGGACGATTAGCATTTTAGTGAGCTGGCCTGAGATATAAAAATAACATTAAAAGGTAATTATGTTCATGTTGTCAAACACAGGTTGATAATATTGATTAACAATGAAATGTGTGTATCCGGCAGTGGCAACGCCACTGATCACTTATTATTGTGGTCCCTCGACGAACGTGTCTTCAAAATTTGGGAGCAGTCTTCACCAGTCTTAGAACTGGCCATTTCCTCTGATACCTCAAAATCCCAAAAACCCATTTCCGCCTCCCCCATGTCCTGCCATATCTCCCACGACCCTACTGTTAAAATAAGGTAATTTACAAATCAAAACTAGAATGGCACTCAGAGAGATAGACAACAAAAAAAAGTTGGCAATACACTGAACTCTATGATATTGAACGGACTTAACTGCTTGCTTCTATTGCCGAAGTTACAGCAACCAATATGGCTTCCAGTGCACTGCACCTCTCAATTTCCACTTGGGCTATAATTTAGAAACCCCTGCCTTTTTCTACCAAAACTAAAGGGTTAACAGTCATATATTAAAACCAGGTATATCCACAATACATATAATAATAATAATCAATTTGTGATTATACTTGACACGATACAAAGCTAGTTGTTGTTTTACTCATCAGAGATTACTCTGGTTGGTCTTCTTGAACATGTGATGATGACTAGCTGACAGATAGCCTACAGAAATCAGTATGACAAGGCTGAACTACATGTAGGTTTATTACGACATCACATAAAGTAATTGAATCTAATTCAGTTCAATATTTTTTTTTTGTCCGAGATCACCGAAATAAAGTTAATGAGTTTTCTTGCACACTGAATATGCATGCAGATAGGAGGCAAAAGATCACATCTATCACCAGAGACCATTTTAACACACACACACACACACACACACACACACACACACACACACACATATTTCTGGTGGCAACTGAAGGATAACTAAGTTAGGCTACTGTACATGCTCCTCGCAAAATCAAATTATCTAAATAAGTCCAGTCCTGAGCTCACATGACAGGGTAACGTTAGATACATACAAATTTTACTCCGAAAAGGACATTTCTAAAGGAATTATGCAATTTAACATTTGCCTAACTAGCTACTGTAACAGTTAGCAGCAATATGCAAATCCTTGTGTGTTCTAATACTAATGCCACTGAACTAGCCTAAATAAATTGTGATAGTAGTGATAGTAGGCCTCATAGCAGCTAGCTTGCTAGATATTTGTGTCTGAGATTGATTGGCTGCTACGTCGATTTTTTTTGCAAACATTGAACGCATTTACAATGAGCTAACTAGCTACATAAATTACTTACCGGAATTTAAGTAACATTCATGTCGTTTCAGAGGGTTAAAAGCATTCGGTCTTGTCTAGGATCTTCTGCGGCGCATTCACATTTGCTAGCTGTATTTATACCATAGTCTGTAGAAAGTAGATCCATACCACAGAGTTCTGTCAAAGATTTTAGATATATGACAAGATACAAAAATTACGCTTTTCCGCATTGGATGTTTTGTCCGTACAAGAGGAAGTGATCAGGCATCCGCCGTAGTGTTTTCAGTTAGCTTAGCAACTAAAGTTACATAAGGTATGCTTAGAATGACGCACATCTGCCCGGCGCTAGCCGGTTTTAAAGTTAGTTTTCGTTGGATAGTCCTAACCGTAACGGGTAAGTAGTAGTACTGGGTCCTGACAACATAGGCATATATAATCTAAAAAGAAAAGGGAAACTTTTCATTTCGTCTGATAATGACCCGTTTAGCGAACTGTTTTGTAAAAACTCCATTGACTTCCATTCATTCAACGAGCGCCTGTTGTCTGTCTAATAGATTCTATTAGTTTTCATGGAAGTTCGAACTACCGTACATTACGGTTGTGGTCCTTGTATACGGAAAGCTAAGTCACAAACGCGTTATCTGGATTGTAAAAAATAAAAACGCTTTTAATAATTTCCTTAGCCTCCAATCAGTCGATAAAATAAATTTTAAAAAACATTTATTTTACTCTTCCATTAATAATTTTCTTCCTGTTTTTATTTTTCAACTCTTCACTTCCTATTTTTATTTTTCACGGTCCTAGCATGCGTGTAATTGTAGGGTAGATTAATCATTATTGTACCCGTTTCCTAATCAGTCATATGTTGAGTGAGTCATATATTGACTAACAAGAGTCTTTTGTTGGCTATACGATAAGTAAACATCAATACGATATATTTGTTATTGTGTCAAGTAAAATCACGGATTGATTATTCTGTATTATGGTATAACTGGGTTGAAAATATGACTAAAGCACCATAGTTTTAGTAGAAACATATTAGAAGTAGGCGGGTTCACCCAACAGTTTATTAGTCTGAATTATTGAATATCGCAAATAGGCTAATATTGAAAAATAATGACAAATTATAAATTCAATTAAAATAACATAAAACATGTGATATTGTAAGCCACACAGATCTTGTCTCCTTATATGCACAAGCAATGGGGGGGGGGGGGGGTTGCAGCTACTTTCATGACATGTTACTTCATGTATGACTTAACTGTGAGTTAATGCTCATTAATTGATGATAAATTAAGTGTAAAGTAATCACATGAACTAATAATGCCTTGATCATTTATTAATATTGAGCCACACAGACTTCATGATAGATCATGCATTAAATCATAATGAAATCATGATGAGTCATGCATTAGTTAAGGCATGAGTTGTGTTCCCTTATTGTAAAAGTGTTACCCTTAGAGTTAACATTAGCCAATGTATTTTTCAGAAAAAGAACATTTCCACGTGTGAACACTTTGATAAAAGAAATAAGATGGATAATGTTAAGAACGCAGGCTATTCAGCCTACAGAAGAAAAGGCTGCTGGTGCTGGTTCCCTTTTCTGTTCTGGCTAAAAAGTAGACTCCATGGTTAACGATAGTTTTTAAACATTAAGTTATCAACCCATCATTTCACACAGACAATTTACTGCAACAATCATTGTCAGCTGCTCCACCATTGTGTATGTTAAGTAATGTTAGCTACACAGGCTATGCAGACTCCTATTTCTGGCCAAACATTGTCATTATTAACAGCCTTAACAGAAGCTACAATACATAAATTTCAAATATTTTATAAAAATTTACGTCGGACGAACGTTTAAAATTAAGTTATCAACTTGCCGCGGATCAAACATTGACAGTTTATGATGGCTAGCTTGCACTCATTTATAACGTAATGTTAAATACAGCTAGATATGCTAGCTTAGAACAAAAAAAGTTACTGAAAAGTTGTAATAAGACTTAACAATATATATAATTTTGATAGTTTAAGATGGAAATTTAAAAAATTTTAAAAATAAAAGAATTTGATGCATTTAGTATATTAAATCGTTGATGATCGAGTCAGTCGCATTGTGATAGCCTGCCAAGGTGATACTTTTTGCCCCAGGGTTGCGCGTGCATCCTCTTTTATATATATATATATATATATGAACCTCGATCCAACGGACACCGATGCAACGGATTCCGGATCCAACGGACACAATCCGCTAGAGTGAATATCTGGTCCGAACGTTTAAAACTCCCGGGTGAAGCGAACCGAGACCGCTACTTGAGTAAGCGTCCGCTTGGCGGCGCGCACGTGTTGTTTACAAGCGTACAAGCGTCGGTTTGCCTGGTTGTTGTGCGCTACATATCTCTTGTTATAGTGATATTTTGCAGAGTCGCATTATTCGCTGCAACGGACAAACGGCTTTAACGGACAACTGCTCCCCCCTATTAGTCCGTTGGATTGAGGTTCATCTATATATATATATATATATATATATATATATATATATATGTCAAATGTTAAATTGACAGTTTTGTTTTATGTTGTCACATTTTTTGCAAAACAAATTCACTTTGCAGGAAAACGCAACACACACACACACGCACACACACATGTACACTTACACACCCCACCTGCCACAGTACTGCTGTTCCACTCTATATCAGATTCTGTCCAGTTAGTTATTTCTGTTTGAGCTCCATATACACGATCAGGTGAAGGGTTTTGAATAACTTGAAGGGTTTCTTCTCCTGACTTATTTTTCCATAGAGTTCAATAGAAAGATTTGTCAGGAGAAACAACCCTTAAAGTGATTCATCCATGTCTACTGCATATCAAATAATTCTAATAATTAGGACTGTAAAAGGAATAGTCAAATTAATTTAAGGTGCCATAAACCTGTCCACAAAATCTACGCTTACAGAATCATTCCATTTGAACATGACACCTGCTCATCATTACCGTACTGCTCGTTTACCATATATCACAAATCTGCCATCCTGAGAAAAGCTTCAGTAATTGAGAAGTATCAAAATAATCCAACAGAAATTACCCCATGATAGGAAAATGGGCATTTGTGGATTTTTAGAACTCTTAGACACATTAAATTCAAAGATTGCCAAATGAATAATTCAGAACGGGACAAAATCTAATTTACAAACTCTGGTGAGAATTCCAATGGGGCTTCTTTTAATAATGCAGTAGGAGCGCCATGGGAATTTGCATGCAATTGACTGAAATTAAAATAAGTCTTCACAAAGTCTACGTTCCTCAAGGCACAGGAAAATAACCATTTATATTTTGTGGCACATTATGAACTATCAATTTTTTAAATATATATATATATAGGAATAGGTGAGAATGTATTGGCCGTATCAGTATCAGCCTATAATAGACTCATATAAAAAAGAATGTAAGCAAGTTGAAATAATATGCCATGTAATTTGTAAGTTGATATCTGTAGTCATGTATTTCTTGTGTGAATGTAGAAACAGTTTTCTGCATATTTCTGCTATAATTTTAAAAGGACGGCAAGTATGGCCAGGCAAAAATCAGCCTTCGTACATTTAAAGTATTGTTTTTACAATTCATTAATATTATTAATTCTGTTACCAGTGTTCTTCTTTGGTGCCTATTGGCATAGATAACCAACTTCGACTTATCCACAATGTTGTTGACAGTCCCAATGTTTTTTCATGCATATTCCCACTATTTTGTGAGAAACACAGGAAATCGTTAGCTATCATAACCAATTAATGAGAGCAGATACGGAAATTTTCGTGTACTCGACAATCTCAAACACAGCCTGTACAGCAACAGTATTAGGATTTTTCTTAACACAGGGTCATACGTTGCAATTGGTCAATTTACATACTTTTCATTTTAACTATGCAGTTGGCTGCAGCATGGTCTGTGTTACTGTGGCCCACGATGATGACTGCGCTTCAAAAACGAAAGCACAAACATAAAGACTCTCCAAATCAAGAAACAATGCAAACTTCAAAACGCATACAGAAAGTGGTTTTGCAGTGATTACTCCGTTGCTTTTGCATTCGTTTTTGAATTTGCATCGATTTTGAACTTGTTTCCGTTTAACATTTACTTTGGCATTGTGCAGTACATTTCTTCTCTTGTCCAATTTTTGTTGTTGCGTTTGCTTTAGCTTTTTGTACAAACACAAAACAGCGACATGCGTTTAAGAAAAAGGCTCATCATCTCTTCCACTATCGTGGATGCACATTGTTGACATTGTGCACGTTGCTGACCTGCACCGCTCATAGCCCAGACCTATAGTCCAGGTGTTATTTGATATTAGCCATCCATCCGTTTGTCTCGGTGTAAAATAAACATGAAAGTGAGAGAGAATAGGGAGAAATTAAATAGACCAAACTGTATACTTGAAACATTGGCGAAATCCAAATAACACTAGAGTGAAAAACGGAAAACTCAGAAGGTCCTTTTGAATTATCCGTTTAATACTGAAATGCAGACAGAAATGAACACTTTATGCTCCGAGAAGCAATAATTGCATATTTTATTATTCACTGCGTAAGAGCAGATTCATCTCTGAATCTATGGTGTCCTTAATTAAAGGTGCAGGTGTGAAGCCAGCATGCTTTGTTGATGCAGGGAACCATTTCAATCTTGTTGTCATTTAGAGGAAGGAGAGAAAATGTACAATCTTGCACTAATGTGACTGGGCCTCACAGTGCATTTTTTTGTGTATCAGAAAAGAATATCACTTGTGTAATTTACCAAATCATTACAAGATTTAAAAAAAAAAAAACGGAGGAAAGCCATGAAATCAAGCATGAAAAGCAATCTCCAGATTTTGAGTCTTGCATTTTGACACATAGTTTATTTAATACACTTTTAATAGTTTTGTCCTTTACTTTAGGTATGTATTAAAACATTAACTCAGGATTAACCTGTGGTTGGATACAACCAGGATATACAGTGAGCACCATAATCCATTGGACAGTGACACATTTTCTGTTATTTTGGTTCTGTACTTGAGCACTTTTGAGTTTGAAAGGATACAACTTAACTTAAGGGTTGTTTCTCCTGGCAAATTTTCCTATTGAAATCTATGGGAAAATAAGTCCGGAGAAGAAACCCTTCAAGTTATCCAATCATATTTACTGCATATCTGACAGCAGAGTGCTGGTTTAAGACTTGTTTGATACGTCAGACCCTTGATGACTTGGAGCCATTTAGCCAACCATGTGTTCCATACAGTTCCAGTGTAATTTACAGCTAAATCTAGTCCCACCCCCCAATTCCCACAGAGATCCATTCAAATGCAGAGAGGTTATAGTATCGCTTGTAGGGGTACCAGAAAATAAGATATCAAGAGTCTTTTGATATTGTTGGGTCACAGACATCAGGAAGTCATGGCATGCAAAGGATATGTGACCAAATATTTTTAATTATTACTTTATTCTACATTATGTTAAACAATATTTTTCAATGCCCGAAAATGGGAAGGACTATGTACAAAAGGTTCTATCATTTCTAAACGGTTTTTCCGATATGGATGAAAATACCTTCAAATTAGAGCTGACGGTCTGCACTTCAACCTCGCTGTCATTGTATCCTTTCAAACTCAAAGTGCTAGAGTACAGAACCAAAATAACAAAAAATGTGTCGCTGTCCAATTAATTATGGTGCTCACTGTATATGCCATGCATCTTTACAGGTAGTTTGTCAGACATTTCAGCATGAGCGAAGGAGAGGGGGAGAGAACAAGGAAGAAAGAGAAACGCCTTTAGAACCTTTACCTTTCTGATAAGCTCTTGGGGAGTGCAGGCGGTTCCCAGGCAAGCTGATTATCATGAAAGCACATGGCACGTGAAATTGTCTGCACGTGTGGCCTATCGGTGTTTATAGTTCTAGTCTCTCAAGAGCTCATCAGAAGGGCAAAGATTTAGATTGTTTCTCGCTCTCTCTCTCTTTCTCACTCTCTCACCACCCACAGAGTATGGCCCCCCCTCAAAGGATTTGCGATGGAAATGACTTTCATCTCTCACCTCAGGCACGAGCCATCCACACACCATTTACAACACAAATATTTATCAGAAATTAAGTTCTCCTGGACCATGAATGAGAACCTGACATTTGTGACCAACTGCTTTCTTTGCTGCCTTTTAGCTTTCTGCCCCTCTTAGATCTGCTTATAAAATAATGGAAGGGACTTACCGCCAAAAGGCAATTCCGTAAATACCGGACTGCAAGTAAGTAGTGCGTCAGCCAGTATTTCCGGACCCGTCAAATCAATGGGCAAAGCGTGATTAATGACTGTTCTATGAAACAGTGCTCCTTCTGCAATGGAAGCCAAGATCATCATGTTTTAATGCATCAAGCTCACCACAATCAAAGGGATTGAAACTGAGGCATTTCCGCTCATAATATTATCCTTAAAGGCTTTATCAAAGACTCCAAGCATAAAGCCATTGAAAATGAATAGTGTGGATGAATGTGCGTAATAATTCCACACTTAACGATGAGCACGCATGCTTAAGCTCTAATTATCACACAGGTTTTCAAAGCACGCCAGCGGTGCTCTTCTAGTGCAGCGGCGATGAGAATGCTGTGTACGTGCGAGAGCTGGCGCTAGTCTATTCACAAGAGGGGTTTGCTCTGCCAAAAGCTGTAAACCTTGGGATTTATTTCTTGCTGTAGGATGTGTACGTGCACTTAACATGTGCATGGGCAAGTCTGTACGTCACTGAGGAATTGTGAACAGCACCGTCTTGTTGTGGCCATTTTTCTTATGATGAAAAACAGCTCCTGGGTTTGTAAGTAGGGACTAACGCACCCAAGGGCCACCAGCCACAGTAGTCCCTTGCTCCTTGGCCTAATGAATTCTTAAATACAGCATTAGTCACTGAGCCGGACGGATCGATAAGCCACGTGGTAGATGTCAACGGCACTGCAAGGCATGAGCAGCTCACAGGACACCAGCTAGAACGCCTGCCACAGTCTTTTTTTATTTACATGGATGAAGTGGCAACGAGAAAACAAGGCCTGTTAATTGAGCGTGTCTGTTCCCATCAGCAAAAAAAGCCTTCAGTATTTCATTGTTTTCATCGCACAGGTAAACAAGTCTGATTAGTAAGTGAGTGTAAGTGTATATCGACTGCAGAGAAGTGCTACTGCAATAATAATATTTCACGTCTCATCTAAAATACATGAATCCCAGCATTTCACGTGTTAATTGCGTAAACGCACAGTGTCACAAATATTTACACCTTATACTTTCAATGTTTCTCATTCGCTGTGATTTCAATTTGCCTGCTGCATTGATATTCATGTCCTTGTAAACATCCAGTCTGCAAATGACATCTGTGCATGCTGGGGGGAGGGGGGTAAAGAACAAGCAAGACTTAACTGGCATCAATTCTGCTGGACGTTCTCTTGAGCAACGATCTTGGGGAGGTCAAATTTCAGGACCGATATTATGGTACTTGAGAATCCCATGAGCAAAGTGCAAAAGATTATGCTTTCATGAATCTTCCACAGAAAATCTTTATTAATCCTTGATGACCAAGTTTCCATAACCTATAGTAACAATTATGAGTTAATTTAAGTTTAGCAATTAATGTCAAATAAAGAATAAATCGATGTTCATGCAATGCTATGAGCTCTAAAGAAAACCTGTGTTAGAGATTCTGTTGCTTTCCGTGAGAAAGAGTCTGTAGTATTCGTTTCATGCAGAGGCATAAATAATAGATCAAAGAAAGGGTTTTTTGTTCAACAAAACTAGAGCTGAGACACAATCCTGACAACAATATGCTTTCTGTGCATTTCCTTTCCAGTGTTCAAGACATTCTTTCACCCTCAGACAATAAATACTGGATTTGTGAGCAGCTGTAATGATGTGGAGCGCAGCTAATGCAAGGAAAGACACTTACACAGACGCACAGTGTCATATTCTAGACTGAGTTTCCTGATAACAACACATCTTGAGATTTTCCTAGATCCTTCAAGTACTTCGAAAAGATATATCGTAACAATTTAGCAACGGTTTCTGAAAGCATGTCTTGAAGACATCGATCTCACCTCTTACTTGAAAATACACGTAGGAACCCCTGCCTTCCCCCAGCGTAACCAAAATAACTAGGCTACTGGACTAATGATGATATCAAAGCTGTATTGATTAGCAGTGTCATATGCAATATTTGATCATTTCTCACAAAATAATCGACTTCATCGACTCAATGTATATGCACAGATTATAAAAATCTATACTTAGTCAAATCAAGTAAAATCTATAGACAAGACGCAAGTTTATTTGCTATTTAAACAATGTGGGAGCTGTACGGGAAAATGACAACTGTGTGGCCAGAAACTAGCAAAGTCACTTGGGAAATACACGCAGTGTTTTTTCATAGCTCTTCTGTACTTACAACCATCGATACTGGGTTAAACTTACTCTTTGAATGTTGGCACGTTCACATCCCAAAGATTCGTCTAATTTGCTCAAGACACCTCAGAAGTTCAGACGACGTGGTTCCACAACATGCTTTGGAAAACCTTTGTGAAACTCACAATGCTCTTTTAAGATATTCTTCAATATATGTTTTGCATTACTACGCATTTTGGGAAACCCACCCCTGAACACTGAAATTTTCATCTCACTAAAGCTGAAACATTCCAATTTAATGCATCTTCTGATAGGTGCAAAGCTGTGGAAGTGGAGGCTGTACTGTACTGTACTGTAATTTAGCAATAGAAATACATTTTACCAGCCAAAAGCTCCTGTCATTTAGAATCAGAGAGGAGGAATAAAACAGAGGCTATGGTAAGCCTAACACATCTGTGGCACTAATCCATTGATGGACTATGTGGCCTTAAAGAAAAATGAGTCCAAATGGTGGCAAAATATGTTCATTAGTTGCTCTGTGCTCCCCTGGTGTGATAATCCAGAATAGGGTATTTGTCGCTCTCCATTCACTTCTATAGCTTAGAGCACTGGTTATTGTTTGTAATGACAGAATCCGCTTTGTTCAAGTTCGTATACGTGCTAGAAGTGTCATTTTGAGACCGTTTTAGCCGCGCTATAAAAGTGAATGGAGAGCGACAAATACCCTATTCTGGATTATCACCCCAGGGGAGCCCAGAGAAATGAATGAACATATTTCGCCACCATTTGGACTCGTATCATGGCCAGGTAACTACACGACCCAAAGTTCTACCAAAGTTAAGTTTTGCTTTAACACCAAGTGAAGGGGAAGTCGACTGAGAACACAAGAAAGCAATTGCAAATTCAGGTTACCGACAGCAGTCGCAGAGGGGCCTCCCACTGGAGTTATCCTCAACCGGGCGGGAATCATTACTGAAAACCTTCTGTTGTAGTGGGAGGAACCAGGACATGGTTCATTGCAGCTGTTACTCCAGTGATTCAATTTCAAAGTGTTTTCAGCGCTGAGGCGCATGCGTCTTCAAACCAACGTTTTTAGCGTTGACGCCGACTTCGCTCCAGGGCAACGAGTCAAATTACTCCCAAGAAATGAAAATTGCTAAGCACTCCCGTGCATCATTGCAGAGCTTTCATCACATCCACCGGAGCTGTAGGACAGACAGATGTGAATGAAAGGCGTTGTCATTAGTTATGCATTAAGGTGGGAAAGGCTGCTCAGAGGTCAGCCGTGTATGGGCTCCAGGCAATGCTTTGCGGTGTATTACAGTAATCCCAGATTGCGACTGCTGCCAGGTGTGCAAGGGGGGAAAGTTGCCTGGTGTTGAACTTGATTACTGTGACTGAAAACAGGGTAGAGGGAGGGCTGTTGCTCTCGCATCGTCATCCCTTATGGAACATGGGAGTGTGTGCGCACAAGGATCTCATTTGTAGTCAGCCATTGCATGTGTCATTTGAGGCAACCCGTTTGTGAGCTGTGCACGGACTGCAGATCTGACTGGAATCGCCCCCGGGGAGGGTGGAGAGGAGGGCCCGAAGGGAGGCCTTGGAAACATGATGAATAGCCATGTCCAGCAAGAAGTGTAGGAAAGACATTCCTGCTGCTTCCTCAATTGAGCAAATAGCACAGCCGAATGGCTTCACTAACACAGGAGTAAGGATGGATGGTTTTCAATGCCAGGAGAGACATGGTAAGAGTACCATTTTCCAGACAAACCTCCCTTGGGGTTGCTCCAAGAAACTAAATGGATCATGAGCACCACGCTCACTTAAAGTTCGCCCTATTGTATCTCAGAAAATAATATCACTTATTCATCACACTGCTTTCAATTTACATTTAAGTATCAGACAGGAGCTTGGAAAACATTTCCCTGGTAGTATGCATTCAAGTGTTACAAAATTAAACCCAGGGAAAGTTTACAACATTGAGGTGTGAATAATTCCAGAAAGACCAGAGGCAGATAAGTGTCAATATCCCAAAAAATATTTGGCCCTGTAAAACAACTGAGTGTGAGAATTGTGGTACAGTAGCATACAGGCAAAATAAAAACAACTGTCCTGTTTGGTTTTTCACCCAAAAGCTGAACTAAGCTTCACCTTTAAATCATTTCTCATTTTTCTTTAGCCAACAGAGCAAAACAAGTCAAAACAATAAAGATAAATAGCATATGTCTTAGACTTAGAGGGATTGTTCACTACCTGGATTTTTTTCATATTGTTTTGGCTTTAGTGTATGGTTTTAATTGGCTCAGACAGTTTTTTTATATTTGATATTTTCGTCGTAGCTCTTGTAGTGAGAGTGGTACAACAAAGTGATTTGTAGTAAAAAAAATATAAGGTTGATATAAAAAATTTAACAAAACAGCCTACATTAATTAGACATGCTATAGCCTATATATTAAATAGCCATACATTAATTTGGCAGTCTTTCTGTGAGGGTTAGAGTAGAGTTCGAAGAACCAAGCGTGACTGATAAGGATTCTGAAAGCGTTTCTCGAAAGATACACCACAAAAGCGGAAGAAGGTGAAACAAAAGAACGGGAGCAAAAACCTCCCTAGCACAAAGCAAATCAAAACAACCTCAAAAAACTGAGGCGTATCTCAATAAACAGCGAGAATCAATAACAAAAGAACCTCATGAATTAAATAATTAGGCGTAACAAGTAGGGGTGAGTCAGAATATTCGATTATTCGTTCATGACGGCAAGAATCGAATTTTGGGGGGGGGGGGGGGGTAACGACTTTTGTGTAGGTAGTTTTCACTCAAAAAATAAGTCATATTTTATTTCTTGTGAAATGTATTTTTGGGATGAATAAATACATACAATTCATATTTCTTATGTCATATTTCATAGATAAATATAAAAGTTTGCACACTAGACTGTGTAGACCACAGGTGCTGGAGATAAGCGAAAGCTAAGTGTGAATAACTCTGTGGGCGCGTCCCAATGTTCTTCACTCCCCACCTCCCTTCCTCCACTCACCTACTACCACTCCTCTCCTACCCGGAAGTATGCAAAACTGTCTGAACGTTTCGAGAACAAGTATTTGCTGGCACAGTATACAATGTACCTGACATTGCGGTTTGTGTCGAGACATTCATTAATATGTAACCATTAATACGTAATTAAGATGTAATCAGCAACATCAAAGATCAAAACACAAAGATCCGTTTCCGGAGCACGGAGGAGAGGAGGTGGTAGTGGAGGAAAGGAGGGTGCATTTTTTGAGTATTGGGACGCACCCACAGGGTTGCGGAGTTTATTGTTTCATGAATAAATACAAATCACTGAACAGAACCATTATGCACTTCAGTTCGTGGTTTCGTCGAACTATTAGTGAGAAACACCTAGAGACTACTTCTCGCTGGTGACACATTAGCCTGTCCTAGCTAGCCACTAAGCCAGCAAAAATATCTGTGTCGAAAAAAGCTAGAAAAAGCTCAGCCTGGGACCAATTTAAAACAATCGGGGACAATCAAGTGCAGTGCAATATTTGTGATATTAAATTATCCTACCACGGATTGACTTCCACAATGATGATCTCAAAAACATCCACAACACAACCATTGTTGAAGAAGCAGAGCCTGGTGCAGGCTACATCTTCTTTCTTGCAAACTTGCAAATATGACAAACCTCGAGCTGACAAAATATCCGCGAAAATCGCTGGCATGCCAAGGACACTAGATAACAGCAGTGTAATCCTTGCAGAGGGTAGGTGCATAAAGTACTGAAAACAGGAAAAACAGCCGTTATTTCGTTGTTTGCGGCTATCTTATTTCTTTTTTTTTTAAATTTGTTTCAGATTTTTTTCCCAATTTAGTAGCCAATTGAACCCCTATTCTAATTCAATTCCCCCCATGTAGCAACCGCTAGAGAACCACCGCTATACAACCCTGTCAGCCGGTAGTAGGAAAGAGGGCGCCACGTCCTCTACAGGGCGCGACTCCTCGAGCTCCTGATTCCAACTCGCCCAAGGCCATTTTGTGCGCAGCGATTCTCTCCGAGCCCCTCCCCCCACCCGGAAGCAGCCGCCAATTGCCGCTCCCACAGGGCACTGGCCACGCTCGGATCTGGCAGGACCGGGGTGCGAACCCCGATCCTCGGAGTACAACTGCACTGACTGAAAGTCAGCGCTCTTACCGTTGTACCACCGCGGTGGCCCTTGCAGCTATCTTATTTCATGTGCTTTGGCGTGTTTTGATATAGCCTAGATGTGTGTTTATTGCACATTATAGCCTACTTGTATTTAAAAATTTTGTTCTTTTTTATTTCATATAAATATGTAATTTTCTTGATCTACATATTTTATATTAAAGAATTGTTACTTGTAAATTGTTGCCTTAATTGCCACAATTTCATTGTTAATAGGCCTACAATTGAATAAATAGCCTATTTAATATAGCCTAATGCTTCTTGCGTGCGTTTTATTCATGGTCTTTTCTTAAAGCTGTAGTTTTTAATTTCAGACAAACATGAATACTGTAATTGTGACATATACGTCTACCACTAGGGGTCCAACATGGATCGGGTTAAAGAAATCTGGAAATCCAAGTTGGCCTTCACAAATTTACCAAGACGAGAAGGGTGATGGAGGGAGGTGGGTTAAGCCGACACAACCCGCAAGATGAAACCATAATGTGTTAAGCATTCACTATTTAAGATTAAAATTAAGGCAAATTCATAGGCCTACAATAGTGGCTGCAACAACAATATTCTTGCTTATTTGACGCCTTCTCCATTCAGAGTGACGTGCAGTCGCTTAACTTTTACCGCGTCAGGAAAATCTACTGCATTTCGCACTTGACAGGTGTCAATTTCTGATCCTGTCGGCACATCCGAATAATCGATTATTCACTCATACCACCCACTGATTATTCAACCATGACATATATGAGTTTTGCACACCGGACTTGCTGCTTTTATTATTTGTACAAACCAGAAATGCAGTGACTGAATTCCTATACCTTTACCGACTTTGTTTTGTCAAGAAGCTTAGACAATATCGAAGTGCAGGAAGACGGAAGTCCAGAGCTATTTATAACTGGCAGGAAACTCAAAACAGGTGTGAGTAATAATTGCCGGGCGAGATTCAAACACCAGAGGCTGCTAATAACCATGACACTTTCTTTTAAAACTTGAATAATGTGGTAGCCTATGCCCCAAACTTGACCTTCTTGAAAAGATTCCATGGCTTGGCAACTTTCAACTTTCGGGAGTTAGACCACAGAAACAAGAAGTTGTTATATCAGGGAAATGTACCATCCTTCTCTCACAGCCCTGCTAGAGCATTTTCTACAGCCTCTGCTATCCTGTCATAGATTAAGAATATTAATGTACATTACAACACTTCAACACTTCAGATAAAAAAAATGTTTTATTTCGGGTTCTCCTACATTAGTCATACTATATGATCATGAAACAGTTTTACAAACTATCAACTATCTTTCTCGTAACAGAGACTCCGTATCCCACGTGCCTGTATGCACTCCCGACAACGTCTGGGCATGCTCCTGATGAGACGGCGGATGGTGTCCTGGGGGATCTTCTCCCAGACCTGGATCAGGGCATCAGTGAGCTCCTGGACAGTCTGTAGCGCTACTTTGCGGCGGTGGATGCACCGATACATAACGTCCCGGACGTGCTCAATTGGATTCAGGTCTGGGGAACGTGAGGGCCAGTCACTGGAATCAATGCCTTCGTCATCCAGGAACTGCCTACACACTCCGGCCACATGAGGCCTGGCCTTGTCCTGCACCAGGAGGAACCCAGGACCCACTGCACCAGCGTAAGGTCTGACAATGGGTCTGAGGATTTCATCCTGGTACCTAACAGCAGTCAGGGTACCGTTGGCTAGTATGTGGAGATTTGTGCAGCCCTCCAAGAATATGCCTCCCCAGACCATCACTAACCCACCGCCAAACCGGTCATGCTGGATGATGTTGTATGCAGCATAACATTCGCTACGGCGTCTCCAGACTCTTTTACGTCTGTCATGTGCTCAGTGTGAACCTGCTCTCATCTGTGAAGAGAACGGGGTGCCAATGGCGAATCTGCCAATTCAGGTGTTCTCTGGCAAATGCCAATCGAGCTGCACGGTGCTGGGTTGTGAGCACAGGTCCCACTACATATTTTCAACATTAAACACATAATCGTATAATAATGTTGATTACATAGACTAGACTTATGTCTGTGATGTCACCTAGGTTTGAGGACATTTTAAAGTGAACAACTACTTGTATTATCGACAGTTGAGTTTTCTGACAGCTTTCAGCAGCATAGGATACCTGTATAGTGACAAACAAACGCATACAGAACAGCTCGCTCACTCGACTTTATTTTTTTTTGATTGATTGGCTCAATAACCAAGACCAATTGGTTATATGATTAGGCTACCAATTAATTTTGAGATGGCATTCTTGTTCTTTACATCATCGACTTGTGCAGCATTTTCCTATATCCACATTTATGATGACATAAAATGCAACGCTTATGCCATTTAAATGCTCATGAAACAGCAGCACAGATTTTTGTAAACTCGTTTGCTAGCCTGTATTACTATGCCCGCCCGCCCTGGTGCCCCCCCAACAATATTGTCAATCTGAAAATGCCCAACGCTATTTGATCAGAGCTCTGTCAATCTTGTTTCTTGATCTCTGATGCGGAAGACAACAGTAACCACGTTTATCTGCAGTTTAATCTGCAGTTGTGTAATATTAATGGAAAATGAAAGAGGGAGAGACTACTATGAATGAAACACAGCGTCTCTGTTCATGGTAAGGACACAATTTTTTTTTGTGAAATATGCGGACTGGACTTTTTCATTAATGAAATAGGCGTCCAAAATGCGGATAAGTAGCTAGTTAGCAGCTAGTTAGTTAGCAGTTGAAGGCATATAGGTTCAATTTAGTCAGAGTGTGTAGGCTTGTGTTAGTGTGTGTGTGTTTGGCTGGGGGACCTCATTCATGAAGCATTCCTAAATATGTGCGTACATTTATGTACGAAACAAGTTGGTATGAAAAATCTACACCGGATTTATCAAACCGTGCGGGAAAGGCAGATTTTTTCGTATTCATGTACGAAGCGCGTCCATGTTGTTTTGTGATTAGCATAAATCCACCCCCATGAATTGCCGTATATGGAGGCTGTCACTTCCATTTAAAGGTCCATACCTAGTCAAAATGGCCCAGAAAAATCAAAGGAAAGAATTATTCCGACACTGAAATCGAAGTTTTATTAGCAGATGTTCAATCAAGAGAAAAAAATTGTTTAGTATTGTCTGTACCGATGTCATGAACTGGGAAAGTAAAGGCCTAGCAGGAGATAACATGTACCATCAATGCATGATCACCCTTCACATGAACTGTTAAAGTAAAATAAAAAAATTATGGATTGACATTGAATTGGAGGCGAAGAAACACATAGCTGCGCATCTACGTCTGCATCGGACGAGCGAGCGCTTTGCTTTATCGCAGCCTGGAAATAGATTAAATGTTATTCATTTCGTTATTTTGTTGGGGTTCTGTGCCTGTGAGTTGTGGTTTGAAATCGGGTAATCATAGGCTATCTTATTTTAGAATCTCTCTGGCGCATTCTAATTGCGGTCACATTGATGCGCGTGTCCCACTGAGCAAAAGCCAGAATCAAGCTCAGGTTTATATACCGGGATATTATAATATAGCCTGGCTACATTCTAATCGATTAAAAAAATTTCACTTTTAAATCAAGTTTATCCAGTTTTTCACCTGAACGCGAGATAGCGTTTCACCGACTTTTCAGTAAAAACGTTAATTGGGGTGTGCAGTCTATGCCACCGATAACATTGGACAGAAACCCCGCTTTACCTCCACCTGGCTTTGCATCTTGTAGGGGAACTGGATGTACACTGGCATTAGCTGGATTAAGCTGTTGACCACAATTGCAACCCTGGCTACAGACATGTAAGCCACTTTGGTAACACTTTACATTAAAGTAAATTTCGTTCATTGGTTAAATGTGTCTTTTAATTAGCATAGCCTATGTAAGGTCATGTATAAATAAAATGTTTTGCGATTTAGAAAAAACAGTAGGCTACTGGGAGTTATTGTGAGGGCGGTGGGTGCGGAGGACCAAATGCGACCGTGAGAAAATTCTAAAAGTTCTCCACCGAAGTGAAAAACCACAAATACGAGGCAAGAAAACTGAAAAAGGGAGACAGACTTCCCAGCGAAATGAACAATTTCAACAATTTCAACAATGAAAAGGGGACAAGATATTAAAGAGTTCTTCATACAAAAGAAGAAACAATGTTCGAGGGATAGTGAAGGTCTAGAGACAGAGACAGACCTCTCTCTCTCTCTCTCTCTCTGCAATGGTTGAAAAGAAAGTTGAATGAAACATTAATGCATGTGTGATATTGTGTGTAAAATTTTGTATTGACGTGTTGTCTGTTCCATGCAAAACAGTCAATCAGTACAATGTATCATATGTTAATTTTTAACACTGTATTTATTCCTGATTGAATTTTCTGATTTCCCATGGGCCCCCTTGACTGGTTCTTGGCCCCCCATTTAAAAAATCCTGGAATCACCCCCGGTTGTGCTCAACACTGGTTTGATATACTTCAGAGGTTTGGCCAGCCTGTTTTCGCAGCACGGGGCTTAATATAATTGTTTGCATCTAGTCTGTCTGCCGTTAGACCACAACTAATTGTATTGCCTGTGGCTTGTCTTGCTTCAGCTGCGACACTAGCCTCTCATTAGAGAACGAGGCAGGGGACTGCGCCTACCCTTGCTAGGTTGAGACTCTGTGTTCTATCTTGCTACTTGTTAGCTAAGTTCTCCTGAAATAAGGACGGGTGATCGCTGAGTCACACCATACATTTCACAAGGCTGAAGCCGCCTAGCTAATATTGTTCTCACCACTAGTTGCGCTACTGCCATTGCTGTGGGTGGGGAGCAGCTCCGACATTCGGGCGCCAATTCTCGCGAACGTTGGCCATTGCTCCTGACACACATCTCTGTCCCTGTGTTTGACCTATTCTCTCTTAATGCATTCAAGCAGATTTGATTACATCTTAGAATATATACTTATTGTGACAGAATATTTTCTGGGCTTATATCTGTTCCATCACTGGTTTATAAGAATTTTGTTTTCTAAATAAGCAAAGAAATGTATTTAAAATTAAATAAAATGAACCAAAAAAAAAACATTGAGAATCCATTACGTTCTCATTGTTAATTCCATATACTGCATATCTCTTCCATTTTTTGGGATTAAGAGATTTGAGTATTTCATACCACCATTCCACATGCCCTACTGCTGTGACAAGTGTTTTGTAGGCTTGGCTTCGGCACTCCATCTGTATAACCTGCCTGGCTTAGAGCACGCCATTCAGGCTGTCTCCCTTTGAGTGCATGTTTTGTGCTAATCTCGGTCTGCGCCTGTGCGAGGCATGTTTGGCTATGATGCGTGAGGCTTCCATTAAGAACCGAGCCAGTGCACGTGCCCCCAAGCACGGGCAGCCTCCCTCTTTGGCAGCGGGCGCCTCTGTTAAACAGCCAAGGAGAGATGTGAGCTCTGCCTTCGATGAGTTTGATGCTCAAGCAGTGTCACTGGCCCAGCAGCTCCATGCGCTCCTGACTGAGGTAGACAATCAGGACACTGAGGTAGACAATCAGGACACTGAGGTTGACAATCAGGACACTGAGGTAGACAATCAGGACACTGAGGTAGACAATCAGGACACTGAGGTAGACAATCAGGACACTGAGGTAGACAATCAGCACACTGAGGTAGCCAATCAGGACACTGAGGTAGACAATCAGGACACTGTGGTAGACAATCAGGACACTGAGTTAGACAATCAGGACACTGAGGTAGACAATCAGGACACTGAGGTAGACAATCAGGACACTGAGGTAGACAATCAGGACACTGATGCCATCTCACTCTATGCTGACCATGACCTGGATGTTGAGGCTACAGTCTCTAACTCTGGGTCAGCCCACCTTGGCTCTGACACACGCTCTGAGAAAGCAGGTGCTTCTTACCAAGGTTCTGGAGGCTCTTGGCATGAACACAGATGATGCCAGTATGCCTGATATAATCTATGTTCCCCAGTGTACCAAGTTCTCACCGGCACTGAGTCAGACCTGGGCAAAATACTAGGATCCACATTTCAAGTCACTGTAGACCTATGGCTATGGTCCTCCCAGATAAATAAATAATTGGGAAGTTACCCCGCTGGCCTCCAGGCCACCACTCGAGCAATCAGAACAGCTCAGTGGGTTCTATGCAACATTTTGTTTTGTTCACCGCTTCCCGGTGCTTCTTTGTCATTTTGTATTACATTGAGCCAGGTATAGCCAGGTATAGCCAGGTACAAGCGACCTTGTGATATTAAACTTGTTTTATGTTCACTAGGTAAGAGTATAGCCTTATGTTTTTTCATGTTTTCAACATACATTTATCATCATAAATCACTTATAAGGAAATGCATGTTATTATGTCTCATTCATATCAACAGAAAAATCACGTATTAAAGAGAACTCAAGCACTTTCGCATTTTGGAAAAATGCCTATAGACGTACGATTTTTTATGATTCTTCATATAATGCTTCATTGCTTTCATTAAATTTGGATTATTTCTCATTGATCACATTAGGATTACATTTTTTCACTTATTGGAGGTAAGACGATAGTCTTATTTTTTTGTGACTTTATGTGAACAATATTGTTCATATTCAATCAGTTTTAACACATTTTCTTGTAGAAATGTTATTGTTTTCATAAAATGTTAATAATTTCTCATTCATCCCAATAGAGAAATCACATATTTAAGATGACTCATTTCCACTTATTGGGCCTCATTCATGAGCATTGTGCACAAAACAAATTTGTGCATAAATTATCGTATTAGCAATTTTGTCATAATTATGCATTCATCAAGTTTTCGTAAAACATTATGGGGTCGATTTACTAAAGGTTTGCATATACAAAATCACATATAACGTCCGAGGTGATCAACTAACTAAATTAAAATGGAAAGATACACAGATTTTTTGTTTTTGCGGGCTACCTGGAATGAATATGCAAAATTGGGCATCCCTACATTATTTCGCGAAATAGTGAGAGGAGGTCATGCAAATAGCTAGATTACTTTAGCATAGGGCTGGGCGATAAAACGATATCGATAATTTTCTCAATAAAATTTGCCACGATAACGAGGATAAATGTATGAGATTTATTTTTGATAAAACTATCATTTGCGTCCGTTTCGTCTACTTATCCAAATACAACATGAACAGCCAATCAGAACTAGACTTACACGTTGCTGATGCGCCCACCGACTCAAAACAACGCTACTCAGGGTGACCACGTGTGTTTAGCTGAGATAGTAATCGGTCACCAGCTAAATCAACTGAAAATGGTAGTTAGTAGGCGTTGGTTAATGTTAACTTGTTCAACGTTATGCATAAATAATTTATATATTATTTATTATTATATATTCGATGTCCAATAACAAATAACGCGTCAACATCAGGCGCACCCACCTTGCAAATAGTCAGTACGGCTGAAAGTGCTCCTAGCTTGCGCTCTTATTGGTAACAGAACAATGACGGTCATAAAGTTAACTTCGCTAACGCTAGCTATGATAGCTGCCTACACCTGCTGCAGAAAGCCCTTCTGAAGCCAGAAAAAATCTCCCAAACTTTTCTTACTGTTCATGTAGCTATGCTTACTGTTCATAGTAAATAGCAAAAAAACGTGGACGGGCAGTTGTTAAAGCTTAAGATTTAATCAAACCTTCACGATATTGTATAAAAGGGGTTCCCAATTAATTTTCCACCCGGTCCAATGACTTTGCGGGCCAACCCAACCACGTCTCCCTTCCCTCATTAAAATAAACATGCAGACATAGGCTATGTGAAAAGAACGGATTTTATTCTGAACAGCTTGTCGATGCTTTTCAGTTACATTACAGTTGCATGAAATGCATTCCTTTCAAGTCCAAATGTAACATGCAATTACCATTGTAGTTTTTTTTATATGAAGGAGCATCAAATTTGTGCAAATATAGCCTAGGCCTACTGCTGGAGACATTTTAACACAGGCCTAAACTTTCCTGAAATAAAAAACGTAATTGTCCATGGCAGAAAAGCTCAACACTCGTAACATAAATAAAACAATTAGCCTATTGAAAACGATAAAATTATCATACCTCCTATTGACGACTGGGATATACCCATCACACAATCAAAAATTATCCCTGGACAGTGGTTGCACGCAATATTATTAAGTAAACAAATAAATCGTTGTATTTAGGCTACTTAAAAACAAAATCTTTTTTTTACCTAATTAAATCATGTACGGTGGTTGAACATAACACCCAACTTAACCAGTTGAAGTAACATATACTTCATAATAGCCCATTACTTGCAACCACTGGAAACGGAAGTCTCAGAAAGGAAATGTAATTCATACATCAAATTAACCTTTTTCGGAAATGCCTTAATACCAAGTAAGGCAAACAAAGAAAATATACTACTGTACGGGAACAACAAACCTGTAAAGATGGGCGCTATCTGTGCATTTCATTATCTAATTAACCACACTCCCCAAGCGGCTTTCTCGCCAATTATGTGATGGTCCTCTCAGAGGGCTCCATCACTTTCTTAAATACCACATTATTGTGTTTGTTTACTTTAATCACACACCCACGTTTTCCTCCACTCCCACGTGCCACTTTTAGTTCTAGGAAGGGGATGGGGGGGGATCTGACACCTAATCCCGAAACACAATGGTCCCATTGGTGGAAAAGTGTATCAAAACGCACCACAGAGCAACAAATAAATCTTCCGGTCTCTACCTCTGCCATCTGTTTGGGAAATGACGCAGCCACGCGTAGTCTTCACCTCCGAAGCACAGCTCAGGGATGTACACAGTTGAGACACAAATTGCAAAACAACTTATTTACAGTAAAAGCTGTAGTGAAAGACTCCCCTACATCAATACTTGGATAAGGGACAAAGGATGAACAAACTGAGAAGAAGGGCAAGCTTCCACACCACATGCTTAGCCGCCTCCATCCCATCTGTCTCTGTTTAGGAAGCCAGAAAAAACAGCCATCCTGAAAAACACACAATTACTCACTCTTCATGGTGAGGTGAATAAATCGGGAATCAGTATGTTTCTGGACATTTCACATGACGTTTTGCTCATTTTGTTAATTGCTGTGATTGCAAAGCAACAATTGTTGTCTGTCGGTGAGCTTATTAGTGTGATAGCGAGGCAACACGATTTGTGAAAATTAAGTTGTTGCTGGTTCGGATGTGTTGAATCATCGTAGGCGTCCGGTAAGTGACAAGGCATAGATAAAGTGTACTGAGCCAAACAGGCACTTACTGTAATGGTTCTAACATGGATAAACAGAATTTTTAAAAAATTGGAAGAGAATTACTAAACTCTTAAAAATACAAAATATGTCCTTGGACAGCTTTCGAGTCGGATGCACCAACCCAACTCAACTGTCCCGCATGGTCCCCCATCAATGTACTTGAAAGTGAAATTCCGAACAGTTTGAGATATTTAACATTATTTGCCAAAATATTCCCATAGAGAATGAATAGCATGAGTTATTTGTCATCTCAATAACTGTGAGACTGTAAATGATACATGAGCTTTGGCACCATGGCACCATGGTCAGGTAAGTCGGCCACTAAGTGGCACTATAGTAAAAGATTACCTTAAAAAGGAAATACATAACTTCCACACCCTAACTTTCTAACACTTTACACACAATTTCCTGAATCCACTATTAGTCCACTAAAGTACCACTGGATAGATCTTCCAGCATTTACGATTTGTGCACATAATATTTAAACCGGCCATTAACCAATGAACTTGAAAAACAACATGACCTACAACAATATTGGTCATAACTCTGTAACAGTTTGTGTTCTCATTACATTTACATTATAGTCATTTAGCAGACGCTCTTATCCAGAGCGACGTACATAGTGCATTTCTGAACTAGGAACAAGTGCGTTAAAACAACCCTAAAAGGTCATCACAAATTAAAGTACCAGGCGCAGTCATTATGATTGGGGAAATTTTTTATTTTATTTTATTTTTATTTTTTTTGGGGGGGGGGTAACCTATGGAGGTAGATTTCTATCAAAAATAAACAAGCACAAAAGTATAATCCACAATTGTATTTACCATCCACACACACACACCTCTCAATTTGTGTTTCGTAAAAAGAATCCACAAGTATGTGTTTTCCATCCACACACAAACACCTCTCAACTTGTGTTTCGTAAATCATCATTTGGATGAATGCAAAAATTATAATCACAAATGCAAATGACATTTACAGATATGTTTCCAATGTTCACATGGACAAATCAAAAGCTTGGCTTGCGAACTGGCGAATCTACATTTGCCGATCGAAGGACACGCTTGATCTGCTAGGATTTACGGACAGAATTTTGAGACAAATATTCCGCTGTTTTTCACTGTGTCGATTCACGCTCGCTTAATTTGCAATTCGTAAACTAAACTTCTTCTTCTTTGGTGCTACATAACACGTCGATTTGTGTGTGTCGGCTCATCAGCGCCACTTTTAGAACAAGTGGCCAAAATTGCACATTATCTTAAGGAAGTGGATTCATGGTACATTTAATTAAAACAACTGAGTTTTGAGTTTATTTAGGTTGTAAAGTTAACCCCACGCTAATCTTGCGATGGCAAGTTTTTTAAAAAGTCATTGCACAAAACTCCTATCAGATTGCATGTAGCTAGCTAGCTAGATTACATTACACAGGGGTAGGTCCGTACATTGATAGGAACTAGGAAGTACAACACTATGAGCTAAAATAAGGAGAGCACTCCATGCAATTTGAATTATCATTTTCATCTACTAGCTAGCTAGCTGAACAAATAAAAGATTTAATAGGAGACATCGGTATCAGTGAGAATAGCTGTCAAATTAATTTAATTGGCTACAATACTTCACATGGTTGAGTTTGTTTTACATAATATTTTCCATGAGGGGCGAAAGAGTTATGTAGCTACTGTGTACGGACCTACCCCTGTGTAATGTAATTACGCTATTCTGAGAAAACATACAAAATCAGTTGGTCCACCATATTGGATGTTGTAGTTTGTTGTGGCAGTGCGGTGACGTCAGTCATGAAAACTTGTTATGATTGGATAGATAAATAGTATCGCAAATGAAAACTCGCAAAAAACGACCTTGCTCTGAATAAATTACATGGCACCTTTTCGCAAAGGACATTTTGCATTTGATGTGCAAGATTTTATGAACAATACAGGAGTTGGTTTTTATTTTTCAACATGCGATTTATTCGTGCGAGTAAATCGCGGCCAGTGTGTAACGGCCTTTAGTCTTATTTTGGATGATCCAAATTTTTTCACTAGTGGGATACAACACAATATCCTCATATACTGTATTTGGATACTTTTTCAGTGAAATACCTTTTACAAAATTAATTACTTAAAATGCATTACTTTGTATTTTTGTGTGTTATGGTTAACATCATGGTTAGACTAGCTTTGGTCAATTTTAGGGTTGAGGCAAGATCAGGAGCTTGGGAAAAGATTAGGATAAGGCGTATATTTGATTTTGGATAGTCCAAATCTTTTTACTAGTGGGATGAAAAACTATAGCCATATTTGTACTTTTTACACAATAAATTACTTCTAACATTTCTTTGTGTTTCTTCATTTTAATAAAGATATCAGATATTGAACTCCAAAGAATTTAATTAAGTGTTAGGGTTAACATTAGGGTTAGGTTTAGGGTTCGGAAATTGGTCAAATTCTTGCTGTAGCCCTCTTACGTTGCGGTTCCCACGACTCAGGGCCTCAGCTGCACGGGTCTGTTTCATGATAATTACCTGTCATTATTAGATTAAGTCGTGTTCATTGTGCCCACCTGAGCCTTGTTACCTTTGTTCTTGCCCTGCCCTGTATTCCCCAGTATATACAGTGGGAATGGAAAGTATCCGGGCAGTGACACAATTTTTGTTGTTTTGGATCTGTACTCCAGAACATTGGATTTCAAATGGAACAGTGACTATGAGGTTAAAGTACAGTAATTGGACAAATTAACATAAACTTAAATAAAGTCATCATATTTAACAATTGGTTGCATATGCTTTGCATGCCATAATGTCTTGATGTCTGTGACCCAAAAACATCAAAAGGCTCTTAATATCTTATTTAATGGACTGTGGAGCGGGGACCAGAATCCCCACCCCTTCCCGTGTACGGGCAGCACCAACTTCTGCTGTCCCTTTCCAGAGCAGGGGAAACCCAGCGCAGACAGAACAAGAGGAAACTTCAGCACCTCTGCTCCCCACTCAAGCCTGGACCGCTCCAACCAGGCCAATTATTGAATCAGGCAGTTGGTGATCTGGAGCCATGACCAGCTGAAGCCTGTTCTGATAATTGGCTGCCTTCCTACAAAAGGCCCTTCTGTGGGAGGGAGTTCTGTGACTAACTGTTTGGAACTCACTAACCCAGGGGTGGGCAATTCCAGGCCTCGCGGGCCGGTGTGTATGCATGTTTTTACTGCCACCAGTTACCACGGCTCAATCAGCTAATTAGTCATACACACAATCACCGATTCACTCGTAAATTACAGAACGATAAAACGCTACAATACACGCATACCGGCACAAGAACATTCATCAGCTGCTGTTCATATCGCGGATATGTAGATTAAAATATCAGATCATGTAAACGATTGGGCTAATTCAATAATTGTTAACTGGCGGCAGCAAAAACCTGCATACACACCGGCCCGCGAGGCCTGGAGTTGCCCACCCCTGCACTAACCTCTTCTCTGATTCCTTCCCAGAAAGTGAAGCCTGAGAATCCCTTGGTCGAACCTGGACGATGGCCCGGCTTCTGACCACCTCCTCACCTTTTTCCTGCCTCAGCTTTTTCCCCTTTTTGTGCTGTTTGGGCTGAATAAAACACTATTTTCTGTCTACTCTACTGTCTCTTGCCTTGTCTGTGCCTCGCCTTCGTAGTCCTGCGTTACACTGGTGGAGAATGCAGACATTTGGCACAAACGGCAAATAAGAAAATAACAAACTTTTCCTGACAGTTGTGTTATTGTTGTGTGGAGCAGGGGTTTTCAAAGATGGAGCTTCTCCGGACGCTGGTTGAATCAAATGTCGGTCAACAGCGGGCCTCCCAGGCGGTGGCGGAGCAGGTTGCCCACCTTGAATAAGCCCTCCTCACAGGGGAGGCCCAGCAGGCATATTACCACCTCGCCCCGGCGGGCCTCCAGGATTACCAGCACCTGAAAGAGGAGATACTGGGGTGGGCTGGACTGTTGGACACTGCGGCCGCCCAGAAGTTTCACACCTGGGTGTATGTACCAGGAGTACCTGATCGCATCAGATGGCCCAACTCAGGCACCTTGGCAACCACTGGCATAGTGGCACTGGTAGAGCGGGTTGAGGCGATGCAGAATATGCTGCGTGGTAGTGGAGCTAGCCGAGCCCAGGAAACCCACCCCTGCTGCCCATTGCTCGTGACATTGCAGGGGCAGACCATCCAGGCTCTGCTGGACTCAGGGAGTGCTGTGACCCTGGTACAGCCCCACCTGGTTTCCCTGGGCACTGCCAAAGCAAGTCCAACGCTTTCCCTCACCTGTGTACATGGTGATGTACACTATGCCCCTGCCATAACTCTGCCAGTCCACTCTCAGCACGGGAGGTGGAACCTCACTGCTGGAGTGGTACGGGATCTACCCGTGCCCCTCGTTCTCGCCCGGAATTGCCCAGGGTTTGAACAGTTGTACCAGGTGGCCCAGGCAGCTCAGAGGCCCAGAGAGTCACCGTGATGGAGGCGCTGCCGACCCAACTCTAGGGGACCAGACGGGGAGACGGCAGATGCTGAGCCCTATGCGACTTAGCTGGGCGAAAATGAGCAAAAAAGCAGCATCCATGAAGGCTCCGTCGTTTAAGAGCAAGGAGTTTACAAGCCACTTTGAAAAACTCTGTGAGCGAATAGTCCAGCAGTTTAAAAACAACGTTTCTCAACGCATGATTGCAAGGAATTTTAGGGATTTCACCATCTACAGTCCATAATATTATTAAAAGATTCTCAGAATCTGGAGAAATGTCTGTGCGCAAAAGGCAAGGCCGAATATTGAATGCCTGTGACCGTCGATCTCGGAACTGCATTAAAAACCGACATGCAAAGTGTAAGCCATATGTCAGCAGCATCCAGAAACGCCGCCGACTGCTCATCTGAGATGGACTGACGCAAAGTGAAAACGTGTGCTGTGGTCTGATGAGTCCACCTTTCAAATTGTTTTTGGAAATAATGGACGTTGCGTTCTCCGGGCCAAAGAGGAAAAGAACCATACCAATTGTTGCCAATGTAGCCCTTGGGTTTATCCAGACTATGTTAAACTGTAAAATGTGAAAGCATAATAGTGGTTATCAACAGACTATGTTCAACTGTAAAATGTGGAAGCATAATAGTAGGCTACCCCCCCCCCCCCCATTTTAATTTAAAAGTCATTGTGAAGAGTTTTTATTTTGATCGGTGCCAGTGAAAAAAATAGATAATGCGATATTTGTATCTGTGCTAGAACAGTAAGAAAAGCGGCAGGTGGCGCTATGAGGTAGCTATCAATGTTCATCATTTTCGCGGCATTCAGAAGGTCAGGGTTCAAACCATAGAATGAGTGCTGCAAAGAAATGAAAAGACAAGCATAGCTGACCGTGTTGTCTTAAATGTTTTATACAGATAATAAAATAATGTGTTGCACCTGGATGGACTCGGCGCTTCATTCAATACCTGTAACACCAACGCTAGGTTCAAAAGCCAGCGTCAGCCATGGTATGGGTGTATGTTAGTGCCCATGGCATGGGAATCTGTGAAGGCACCATTAACGCTGAAAGAAACATATGCATTTTGCAACAACATATGCTGCCATCTAGACGACGTCTTTTTCAGGGACGTCCCTGCTTATTTCAGCAAGACAATGCCAAGCCACATTCTGCACATGTTACAACAGCGTGGCTTCATAGTCAGAAAGTGCGGGTGCTAGACTGGCCTGTCTGCAGTCCTGACCAGTCTCCCATTGAAAGCGTGTGGCGCATTGCCAAAATACGACAACAGATACTCCGGACAGTGGTAAACATGCCCCTGTCCCAACCTTTTTGGGACGTGTTGCGGGCATTAAATTTAGAATGAGCGTATATTTACAAGAAACAATAAAGTTGATTAGTTAAAACATTAAATATATTGTCTTTGTACTGTTTTCAATTGAATACAGGTCAAAAAAGATTTGCTAAACATTGCTTTCTGTTTTTATTTACATTTTATACACTGTCCCAACTTTTTTGTAATTGGAGTTTGTAGCTGTGTGCCTTTATTTTTTGGTTTGCACTTTCTAATAAAGAGCTGATGCCAAGAGCTAATTCGCTTCTGCACGTGGAATGTTCAACGCGTAACTGAAGTTGAAGGAAATGGTATCGCAATTAAATTATAAAGCTCTTTTGTGAGGATTCCCACATGAGGTGCAGGCAGCTCCCCATAGCCCTAGAGAGAAGTTAAGACGCACGTGACACGTAGAGAGTATTGAGAGAAGTCAGTTGTCGTTACGTATTGTTCAAGGCTTATACTTGAGAAGATTCTATCAGCTAATTGGATCAGAGGGTGCCTGGAAGAGCGCAGCTCTGTTGTAATGGAAGTTGCTCTAATGTGAAGGTGTGAGCAGAGTCTGCTGACAGCAGCCGGTGTGAAGATTTAGGACCCTGCTTTCAACCACTAATTGCAAATTGGATTGCCACAATTAATGGCAGGTCTCTCCAGAGATCAAACCGGGGCTTTCTGACCAAATTTTTTAAAGTAAATGGATACCAGATTTTGTACCAGGTTTGTGAGACAAAATGAGTTGATAACGGCACAGGTAAAGGTGGAAGATCATTTTTCATTTGTTCTTTGCCAAGCTTGAGAGACAGCCTCGATGAAAGATGAATCCGTTACTGTGCTTCAGAGTGTGGCAACATGCTGTCACTCAGGAACCTTGTACATCTGTCATCCTTGACAACGGCATCCTCATTGGCTGAAGGTGTCTCATGGGGTCATTGGGCTTAAAAGTGTCTATTCACATACAGTATACTGCTGTGGTGCTTACTGTACGTGTGATAGAACCTTAAAAGTATCCATTCACATATACTGCTGTGGTGCTTACTGTACGTGTGATAGAACCTTAAAATTATCCATTCACATATACTGCTGTGGTGCTTACTGTATGTGTGATAGAACCTTAAAAGTATCCATTCACATATACTGCTGTGGTGCTTACTGTATGTGTGATAGAACATTAAAAGTATCCATTCACATATACTGCTGTGGTGCTTACTGTATGTGTGATAGAACATTAAAAGTATCCATTCACATATACTGCTGTGGTGCTTACGGTACGTGTGATAGAACCTTAAAAGTATCCATTCACATATACTGCTGTGGTGCTTACTGTACGTGTGATAGAACCTTAAAATTATCCATTCACATATACTGCTGTGGTGCTTACTGTATGTGTGATAGAACATTAAAAGTATCCATTCACATATACTGCTGTGGTGCTTACGGTACGTGTGATAGAACCTTAAAAGTATCCATTCACATATACTGCTGTGGTGCTTACTGTACGTGTGATAGAACCTTAAAATTATCCATTCACATATACTGCTGTGGTGCTTACTGTATGTGTGATAGAACCTTAAAAGTATCCATTCACATATACTGCTGTGGTGCTTACTGTATGTGTGATAGAACCTTAAAAGTGTCCATTGCACATTGCAACCTTATGATAAAGAATTTGCAACGTAAACTTAAGGGTGCACTATGCAGGATTCTTACCTTGATAATATTATAAAATAACCATGTGCAGTCATATCTATGGTGCATTGGCAATCACTGTCTTTGTGCACATTTGCCGAATCCGTGTTCCTCTGCACGTATTTATTATTCTAAGATGTGTTCGGGACATTTCTGGGCATGAAACTTTTTTCTGTGTGGGGAGGGGTGTGTGTGGCGACAGGGCCTGTGGGTTGGGATCTGGTTTCAGTGGAGTGTTTGTAGCTAGCTACTGCAATGGCGGAGGTGAAGAAGCGCAAGTACAGAGAAGCCAAACAACAACTAAGAGGGTGGAGAACCACTGTTCTCCTTTATTGATTCTACACGTCTCTCCTGTTATTCCGCATAGGATATAGTAATCTGGACATCAACATAATTATATTTATTCAGTACATTCTGGACAGAACCATCTCATAAGGTTTGCCTGTGTAACATGCACAGTCTTGGTTTTAAGACAAGACGACAGTGTCCATACGAACACAAACTGCTGTTAGTCTTTACAGGTGACCCTGTCCTTCCATGCCCAGCTGGGCGGACAGGTGCAGGTGGAGGTGGATGCTGCCCCCTCAGGGGATCTCAATGTGGTCATAGATGAGATCAGGGATCAGTATGAAACCCTGATGGCCAAGAACCGCAGAGACGTAGAGGCCTGGTTCAAGAGCAAGGTAGGCAGTACAGATAGCACACCAGTGCGATGAGTCAATAGCCAATGCTCCACTTTATGATAAAACTGAAATACACTTTAAGTGTATTTCAACAGATTTTAGTCTTCGCTTTTCAGGAAATCACACACAAGCGCATTCTCTGAAATATATGCAACCAGCCACACCCCCCAGTCAGAAGCAGTGCAGCTGGACTTAAAGGTCAGCACTGAAGTGCTGCAGACCACCAGCGTGGAGCTGAAGGACAGCCAGAGCAGCCTGCGCAACCTGGAGCTGGAGTTGCAGGGTTTACTCTCGATGGTAATTACCCGGGCAACCAAACTCGACCACGAACGGTCAAATTTACTCTTTAAAAATGACCAACCTCTCCACCCGAAAAGGTTAAATAAAACTGTTTCTACTGTGTCTTCCTCAGTTTTATCCCTAAATTAAGGCTTTAACTAATATTTATTTTTGTTATGTGCAATTGATGGACGCAAAAATGGCCACCTGGGATATTCCCTAATGCTCTGACTGTGGCCTTTGCGGAAAACGGCCCTGGAGGGAAGCCTGTCAGACACAGAGGCCCGTTACTCTGGCCAGATGGTCAGCCTGCAGGCCACAGTATTGGGGCTGGAAGACCACATGATCAAGCTGAGGGCTGACACTGAGCGCCTGAGCCAGGACTACCAGACCCTGCTTAACGTCAGGATCCGGCTGCAAATGGAGATTTCAGAATACAGAAGGCTTCTGGAGGGCGGGGACATAGGGTGAGGCGAACTGCACGGCCAACTTTCCCAATGATAAAACACTGTAAATATATAATGCACACATGGTCTTGGTATTTTTAAATATGCACAAGGTGAAATCTTCACAAAATGGAACACAATCTTCACAAAATTGATTGTACACTTTCATGTTATTGGAAAGATTGTACTAATAACTACTATTAGTACAAACAGTGAATATAATGGCACCACGATACACAAAATGTTTATAAATCATAACCATGTAACTACTTTTGCTCGCTTCTTAAATAAACAAACATCAAAACATTATATGAACTAAATGGTTACATTTTAGTCGAGTTCAGTTCTATTTTCATTTCGTTTAACAGCACTAGAAGTCCAGATAATCAGTTTTAATTTGATTTAATTAGTGCTTGTGCTTGTACACATGAAGAGACTGTGATATGATTTTCCCCAGTACAGTGATACATTTCTTCCTTTGTGTACTGTATGCATGGCTTAAAAACAAAACAAAGTGAACATACCATTACATATCATGTAAACATGGTAACATTTGGAGATTGTCGAGCAAACACTAGATCAGGGGCAGGCAACCCTGGTCCTGGAGTTATAGAGATGGTCCTGGTTTTTGCTCCATCTAAATCAGTGGTCCGCATAGACGTGAGACAATCCCAGCATGCGCCGCGAAGGCTATTCTAAAATAGGATAGAAATTGTAAGTGTAAAATAAATAAATACATACAATAAAATAATAATAATAATAAATAGTGAAATCTGATACATTACTTTTTTAATAAAATGTTGATAATGCACCACCAATCAGAGGCTATAATCAGACTTACAACTAGCTAATGACGCAAAGGGTCAAATGCTTACGCTCAATTGGAGGAATCGACTAGGCAGCGATAGACTGGGCCACTGTCTCCGCATTGCAACTACTTCAATTGAGCCGAATTACAGCAGCCTTGTGAAAGCCATCTGCAAACCAAGGGTTTCATCACAATAAGGTAGGCCTATTTTTCATTATCTTTGGTGGGTAAAATTGTTTTGGCCTATCATGCATTTAGGCTACTCATTCAAAGTGCTTTCTTTTATCGACCTATATTCATGATAAAGGCAAAACCATTCCATTTCTCTCAAAACTTATTTCCATTCAAAACAATAATGATAGAATTAGTAGTTTCACACTGTTTAAAATATGTTTTAAACACATTTTTGACAATTAACAGACTGATAGATATAACAATATGAAATAACGCTATAGGCCTAATAAAAAATCATTGACCGTCGCGATCGGATGGAGTTAAATTTGTACCCGTGGAAAAATTATAGTGCAGACCACTGATCTAAATCAATAACTACATAACAGGAGCTTGTATCACGAAGCAGAGCCCTGTATCACAAAGGAGGATTACTGAGTTAACTGGATAACTGCACGGAGTAAAACCCGGAACAGCTCTTTTTACTTCAGTTCATGTTCCCGATTTGGGAGGGTTCCGGGTTTTACTCAGTGCAGTTGTTCAGCTAACTCATTAATCCTGCTTTGTCATACATAGCCCTGGGGGTATACCAAGAAGCAGGATTACTGAGTTAGCTGGATAACTGCACTGAATAAAACCCGGGCTGCGTTCCAATCCAATTTTTTTACCGTGCTATCTACTTGGTACTTGTCTGACCCGGAAATCGATCGAGGTCCGCCATCTTTAAGGACATCCCAAACCGCTAAATGCTCCACCGAGGAGCGAGCAGTGGGGACATAGGAGGCTCCCGAAGAATTCTTCAGTGAGGAAACATGAGTGCAGCCTTTACGGAAGTCTTTACTCAGAACGCGTGACGTGTTTCATCACATCTGCCACACTGCCTCAGTTGAAAACATGACGGGACCTCGCGTACACAAATGTAAGTGCTTATCGTTCCTTTCAATTTAATTTATAAAGCGCTTTCATTTATAATGTCACTCGTTCTTTCGGACAAACGAAAGGCAAGTTTATTCATGAAAAAAGAGACAACAAATATTGTAGTTCAGCGTGCAAGCGTAACATTTAGGACATGTTTCTGTCCCATATAGTTGTTTGTTAGCTAACGTTACTGCATAGGAAACGCAAGCTTCAATTAACCCATGTCCTTTCAAAACTGTATACAATTGTATATTGTACGCTATGCAATAGGCTATGTTACGTTTAGCCTATGTTCACACTGTTGAATGCATCCCGGCAAGTAGGCTAACTGAAATAGGCTCGACAGTCGCTGCTCGATTTCCAGTGTAACAACTGAAACATGAACACGCAGCTGCTTTGCGTTTAAAATATATTTTTCCTCACTCTTGTATGACAGAAATAATGTAATTTCAGTCTATGTTATTGCATTCGCTGTCTTTGACTGATGAAATGCACATTAGGCTAGCTAATTAGGATAGGCTACTATTTTGCATCATGTAGCCTACTTACATATGTCATGTCTGAATTATGGGCTTGTGAAGCCCCTTGACACATGCCGTTGTGATTTAGGGCTATACACAGACATTACTAGCTGGTTTTTACTTGCAGGTCTGTTGTGTCATTTACAGGGACAGATGAGAGCACCCTCAGCCTCATTCGGCTGAGGTGTGAGAATGAGCATCTGTTTACGGGGAAGAGGCATGTAGCAAAGAAAGCTTGGGGGTGAGTCATTAGTGACATTCTATAATGTGTGATGTCACATAGAACTAAAATATGTTACACAGAAACATTGGCAATAAGCCATTTTTTATGTTCTTGCAGGACCATGTCACTGTCCATATTGGTGTTCCTACATGTCATAGATTAATGTTGACGGAATCACTCCTCAGCACCATGATTCATGTCTTGTGTTGAAGTAGTTAATTGTATGCAAATGACAGCTTCTGATATCCCTAATGTAAGTGTGATGGCAAGAGGCATGCCTGCCCCTGTAAATGGATAACACATAAACATGTTATGGCATGGCAGTAATTGTTGTAGGGCACTTGGGTATGGTATGGTAACATGTGTTGTTTTCCTCAGTGAAATTCATCTGCAGATGGGCCTACAGGGCCAGGTGAGCCCCACCCAAATTGCAAAGAAATGGGACAACCTCAAGCAAAAATGTGAGGTTCAATTTATGATGTTTTTCCTTTGCAAATTTGTAGTTTTTATTGCACACTGAAACAAAATTATGCCTGTGCAATAGGCTCACGGTTCACCTTCACCCTTACATCTTTCCTTGTAGGCACTCAGATGCCCTGCTACAGAGACGGGACAGACAGGGGAGAGGCCACAGCAGCCACATGGCCATGGTTTAATGCAATGCATGAGGCCATCGGGGGGAGGCCATCTATTGATCCTCCTGTCCTGATGGACTCATGTGTTGCAGAAAACCTGGCACATGTGGCTGATGAGACCTCAGATGGCACTGGCTCATCTCTTCCTGGATTTGTGGCGGTCACTTGTAGCCAGGCGTGTGTGGAGGAGGAGGAAGAGGATGCACAGCCTGGCTAAAGGCTGTGCCTGTCCCCCATCCCCCAAAAGGAGAAGGACCGGTGAGGGAGCCGTTCTGCGATTCCTGAAGGAAGACGTTGCCAGAGAAGAGGAGCGATTCAAGACCACACTGGAAAGCTCTAATTAGTTTGAGAAAATGCTTAATAAAATGAAAATAGTTCACAAGTGTTTGTCAATTTGTTTTTTACTTGTGTTTTTACCTTTTAAGATATAGTTTTCATCTGAGTGCCCCCTTCAGCAGCACTAAACAATTTGGGAGAAAAGAAACACACAAATACTAACAATTTTGCTGATCGTGTAAGCTTCAGGAGGGTAATACCTAGGCTATTTCTGGCTTATCGGTCTCTCGCTCTTTACTGGTAACTTCAAATGAATGTCTTCCTTTTTGTAAATTCTAAGTAGTCAGCCTACATTCATTGATTAATGATTTGCAGTCATTATTCTAATTTACTGTTTTTATTTTACTGAAATGATGTACTCTTAGGCCTGAATTAGACTTTGTTTTGACTTGTTGCTTACACCAGGTTACTGTCTTATGGACGAATTATGCGATTGAATTGAGGATTGTCATTTCTAATAATAATGATGTTAAAATATATTTTTACTGCAGGATAAGTGAGTGGTTCTAGCACGCAATATCGCCTGTGTTCAGCATTCCGAGTGCTGAACAATTTAACAAGGAAGGGCATTGACTGTTAACACTGTATTCAGAAAATAGACATTTTACAGAATCCTCACTTCCCCGACAGGTGGTTGACATACATTGGTGTCAAAGTGGTAAGCTTATAGTGTGTTTTGAAATAAATAAAGGTAATGAAAATGTGGCACAGAAAAGATGTATGAAACTGATATGTTAGTATCCAGAAGTGATTTTATTAACACTAACATAACAAATAAAATGTGGATTAACACTGGACAGAAAGAGGGGCTGCAAGGGAGAATATACAAACATGACAAGAAACAGAGACACTAACAAAAAGCTCTCCTGTATAAATAATTTTTCAAACAATTGCCAAATTACATATAATCATGTTCATTCAGTGCTACTGGACATACATTTGGAGCAGACGGTTGCCCCGCCAGTTGGTTTCGCCGGCCATGTCCGCTTTGTTCCCTCCTCACTGGATGTGGTGGAGCCACACCAATATCACCAACATCCTCGACAACCTCAAGGATGTCCCCCTTTGTCAGGCAGATGTTATGGAGCATGGCACACGCGGTGATGACCGTGGGTACAAAGGTGTGGTCCACCTCCAGAGCCTTGAAGAGCAGGCACCTCCTGGACCCTTAAGTGGTGTGCCCAGCCAACGCCCCCCCCATGCGGCAGCAGCATTATCAATGCTTCTATGGAGCCATGGCTCAGACGGTAGTCTACCATGAGGTTCTGGTCCCCATTAAAGTAAAGCTGGAGCACTGGCACAGTGGCATTTACTTGGGCATAATGCCCAGCTGATGGATCTTCGACCTAAAAAAGAATGAAATGAAAAACATGAAGTGTGTACATGCAGCCTACAGTTCACACAAGTTGATTGATTAACACCAAACCACAGGAGCCAAATGTATAGTTTGTAGTCCTACATGCAGGTAAATGTGTGGTATTATAGAACATGCAATTACTATGTGTGCATGACATAACTTTGCTGTATATTTATCCAGGTGAATTCTACTCCACCCACTGTTAAAAGTGCTTCATGCTTATCAATGTCCATGTGTGATCAAGAGCACTGTCTTATGACTACTGTTGAGAATACGTGATTCTTACCTCACTTAGGAACAGGACGGAGCGAAGCCGTCGCGATCCCCTGAACTGGCAACGCCACCGTTCCCGCTGAAGCCGGTGCCATGCGTTTATGGCGAACGCTAGGTTCATTGCGGAAATGTTGATTGCGTACAGTAGCAGACCAGTATACTAGCCTATTGAAATCGCCGATCTAAGTTTTGAAATCAGTATTTGTCGCTTATATACCATCAGATCATACATGCTTGATTAATTAATTAAACGGCATCAGCTCGGTTATTGGCTGGAAGTGTCATTTGTAATGTGCTCCGATTTTAACGAACAAACATGCATTCGAGTCCATTGATGAATTGGCCATTGAGCGAGTGGAATATAGGCGTAGCCTACTTACAATTTAAATTATGCTTCGTGCGATCTTTACTCACACAGTGATAAATAGCCGTTTGTTGTGGATGTGTTAATGGGACACTGTACGTCAAACACAAACATCTGTAATTGAGAGACAATATTCTTATTTCACATGGCATTTTCACATCTGTCAAATTGCATGGGAGAAAATCATTGCAAATAATTGTGATAACTTCACAGTGCAATATAGCGTCAAAGAATACAATAGTTTATACCATGATGCATGCAAAAACAAGCTCAGATAAAAATACGCTAGGCTACAGAACAATCCGTTAGCCTTCTTTTTTTGACAGGTGATACAGCTGTGCACACGTCATTAGTAATTGACGTCGCTTCAGCTGACGCTTGACTGAGCAAGGACGTTCCATTTGCTTAAATCATTTTGCCTCGCTGCTGCGTCCTCGTATGTGATCCTTGGATCCTTTCCTTATGGCCTCCACTGGGTGGAGCTAATGAGCGAGGAAAGGACCTAGGAATAGAAGCAAGCAGTAAAAAAATTGGATTGGAATGCAGCCCCGGAACCCTCCCCAAAGAAAAAAAACTTTGTAAGTCACGAGAAGTACCATGGGTTTTTTTTTTTTTTTACTTTCTTTTGAGGTGCATTCTAGTGAGTGTCCACAAGGTGGCACTGTAGTCATCAATTTAGGATTATCAGGCACTGGTGTAGCTGTCAAATTTAATTATGTAATTAGCTATGGATTGAATGACTAGACTGATTACAATTCTAACTCTTTACATTTCGACAAATAAGCAGAGAATAAATATAAATATAACAGAAATATAACTTGAGATATTTGAATTGCACTGATCCTGAGAAACAATACCTGGAAGAAACATTTTTTTAAACTGAAAGAATGTATTAATCAAATCCTGCAATTTAACTGTGGTATTAAACACGCCTTTAACCATCACTCTGCTGCCAGAAATACAGTAGATATGGATGGATAACTTGAAGGGTTTCTTCTCCTGACTTATTTTTCCATAGAGTTAAATTGGAAAATCTGTCAGGAGAAACAACCCTTAAAGTGATCCTTCCATATCTACTGTATTTCTGGCAGCAGAATGATGGTTAAAGGCTTGTTTAATACATCAGACCCTTGATGACTTAGAGCCACTTAGCCAACCATGTGTTCTATACTGTTCCAGTGTAATTTACAGCTAAATCTTGTCTCACCCCCCAATTCCCATAGAGATCCATTCAAATGCAGAGCTGTTATAGTATCGCTTGTAAGAGTACCAGCAAATAAGATATCAAGAGCCTTTTGATGTTGTTGGGTCACAGACATCATAAAGTCATGGCATGCAAAGGATATGCAACCAAATATTAAAAAATATGGCTTTTCTACCAAGTATTAAATACATTTAATTTAGCGTGTTCAATACTTTTTTTCTGTGTCATTTCACTTTATTGCACATAACTTTTTTAAAGAATTGGAACATTACAATTTCTTTAGCTGTGTAGTTTTATTGAGTTAATACCAATGTCTGGTCAAAATCTCATGTGAATAGCTACATTGGAAATATGTTTGATAATAAAATTGTTGACGTGTCCAATACTTATTTCCCCCATTGTATAATGAAAAACATCAAAAGCTGTTTATGATGAAAACTGGAACTATGAAGAGAATAAACATTATCAAATATTTAATATCGATTCAGATGTAAAAAGTCACATAAAATAAAGAAAATAATTTCTGAAACCAGAAAACCCACAACTAAGTACTAAGTTAATTTTTGTGAGCCTTTGATTGTAGAAGATGCACCTGATGATTCAGGATGCCTGAGAAAAATGATTTTGTTCTGGCTAAATGTGATGCAAGGTTGTCTTGATCTTACAGTACTGGATACAAACCTGGGAAGCATTGAAACGGAATCAACTGAAGAGTCTTCATCAGTAACAATCACTAAGAAGGTGGTCACTGTGGTGCAGGAGCTGGTCGATGGGGTGGTGGCTCCTCTTCCTCGGCCACAAGAACCTCCATCGACTCAGATGCAATGGGGCCTAACCATGCTGGAGGACGAAAAGTTGAGAATCTCTTCAGTACCACAGTAATCCCCCACCTAGAGTTTTTCACCCAGGCCCTGGAGAGAGACCATATATACATCACCACATGGATTTACTAAACATTTAGCAAGTTCAGCAATCACCAAAATCTGCATTACGGTTTTTTTTTATTCACATACATACTGAGTTAATATTGTAGACTGCTAAACTCCCCAATATTATTTTATGGTCTTGTTCAGAGCTAAGGATTGAATCCAAGTCTAAGTCTCAATTCAGCAGTTTAATGAAGCAACTGGATCCCCTTATTCCCACATTGAATGAGAAGCTGTTTTGCTTTGCATTCATCTTGAGAGCATATTAATCATACAACACCGAATAACTTTAGGCCAAAATCACTGTAACACTGTATCCAGGGCTCTACTGGAGTTCTCCATTGCCTCAATAAATGAGCAACAATATACCTATGGATTCTGTGATGTGCAACACCTGATGTTAAAATGTGTTATATTTGTGAACTGAGTTGTCATATCTTGTAATTGGAGATTTCACACTGAGCCAAGATTTGTATGCTGAAATCAAATCAGATTTTCAGCTGGTATCGTACTATTAACCAGAAGCATGTCAAGAATGTCCAACTCTGGCTATCATACATTTCCTTCGGGCCTGGATTTTCGATGCACACAGCGAGACAAATGTTCGTGCCACTCAGATGGGACCGATGCATTCTCTTGTAGCAGTGACAGCTCCATCAGATTTCTTTTCACACAGATAAACAAAACTCTCACCAATCCATTACATTTCCACCCTTCAATCAACTTACTGGTTGCATTTGGGGGGGAAAGGGAAAGCCATGTGTGTATTAGCAAAGATTACTTTGAAATGAAATTGAAAAGGCAAAACAGCCTTTTATACAGCGGCTGCGTAAGCGAAAGCAGCAGCTTGGGAAACAGAGAGCATGAAAGAATCCTGGGATTTATCCCTTTGAAAGGGGAAGAAATCCCGGCCTGTAATGCTGAGAAGGTCCGTCTGTGGCTTCGCTTCAGTGCAAACAATGCCTCTAAGACTCCCTCACCAAAGGAAATGATACCTCGACCAATCTTATGCAAATTCTGCTGTTTGTACACCACCGGTCAAAAGTTTTAGAACACCTCAATTTGAGTTTTTATTAAAATGTACTCAGTTTAATGTCTTAATGTACTCCGAAATGAAAGCATAAAATAAATAAACAATTGGAGATGAAAAAGAAATCATGGAATTGTTGTGTTTAACAAACTTTTATCTACATTTTTGACTCATCAAAGTAGCCACCTTTTGCAGATATAACAGCTGAACAGTGAACACACCCGTGGCATTCTTTCTACAATGGAAATCAAATATCCTTCGGAAAGTTCTTCCCAGCACTGTTGCAGAAGTTCGCACAAACGTGTTGCACTTGTAGGTTGCTTTGCTTAAATGCTTTCACCCTTCCGTCCAGTTCATCCCAAACCAGCTCCATGGGGTGTAAGTCTGGAGACTGTGCTGGCCATTCTATGATTTGAAGCGTACCGTCTTGTTCTTTTCATCTAAGGTAGTTCTGACATAGAAGGTATGTTTTCGGTCATTATCTTGCTGGAAGATAAACCCCTGACTAGGCATAGACCAGAAGGTATTGCATGGTGCTGCAAAATGCCGTTGCGTTGGTAAAGATGGACCCAGCAAGAGTTGGCAGAGGTATAAGGGTGGCCTGAAGACGGAGATGAGCATTTTTATTTTGTTTAAACTTTATTTATCCAGGAGATACCTCTTGAGATTAAAAATCTAATTTCCAAAAGTGCCCTGACCAGACGGCAGAGGGGACACATAAACATTGAAACTACCACTAGATTAAATTGTGTTTCAAGCTGTTCTTAAGCATTTCCCATTAAAAATACAGATTCATCCATTTTGAATCGCGTCACTTTCCTCCTACTCGGAAACCCGGAGCTGTGAAATGATGCCCGAGTTTCTCACTTGTTATTTTGAGTTAGCAGGCCGTTCCAGTGTATTTTCCCTGGTCGGAAGGTCGTAATTACGAGTATCCGAGGTAGGCTACGTGGAACGCAGCAATAAGCAGGACAGTAGCCTACCGGAAAGAAACATCCATGTATGTGCAGCTACATTATGGCCTTGTGCTTAGTGTGCCTGACATTGATGCAGGAGATTCCAGGTTCACGTTGCTTTTTACTGCAGCTACACCAGTCATCTTCCCACATCACATTAGCAGCTATTTCTACAGTGTAACCTACTCTTTAAAACACCATCACATGTCTTTATTTGCATGTATTCTGTATGCATGTCTCTCTCGATGTCATTATCTTCATGCAATATCATCATTAGTTTTCATTAGCTGTAAGCCATAATCATCACAATTACAAGAAATAAAGGCTTGAAATATTTCACTCTATGTGTAATGAATCTATATAATATATGAGTTTCACTTTCTGACATGAGTGACAAAAAATATTGAACTTTTTCACGATATTCAAATTTTTTGAGCTTCACCTCTATTTCATCTTGTTCTATAATGTCCTGCTTATGGAAATGTGACCAACCCGTTTTACTAGCAGCTTAATCACACATAACCACTATAATGTGAAACATCTGATTCAATTGAAAGTCTTTATTTACCATGTTTGTTTGTGTTTGTGGGTCTACCCCACTGTCTATGTCTTTTTTACTGCTGGAAACTACAACTGAAATTCCCTAACGAAAAAATAAGATGTTCTATTCTATTCTATGCTTTAAAAACAAGTCCACTTTCCCGGGAAGACTGTGAAAAGTGCAATTTAAAGCAGGTGAAACAGACCTTCGCCTGCATGAAGTTAAAGCGCACATGCAGAGAATGGCATTAAAATTAATTGTGAATGAATTGTTCTTTTTAAAATAGTTTTGTTTAGTTATGGTATAACAGGTGAAATCAGCGGAGTTTTAATAAGCTGAGAGTATGGAAACCTGGTCACTGTAATTTAAAAAATAGCTATGAAGGACGAAGAATATGGTTCAGTTAACATGGTGACATTTATCTCTGTTTTGTAACCGTAGGCTATCGGAAAAAACCTTATGCACAGCAAATCCGCTGTAGCCAGTAGCCTAGGCTATTTGAAAAACAATAGGCTAAATGCAATATTCACTAGACAAGGTTTTGAACTTTTTTCAGTAAAAACCAATCTATTTACTTACAGGCTGTAGGCCTAGAGAGCTGTGTTGTAATGACATCTGAAGCGCATTTTCAGAACTCAAATGTCCGTCTATTGCAGTGCGCAAATTTTCCATTGAATGACAATTCACGCATTAGGCTTGATAAAAGTGTTATCAGCAAAGTTTTCAATAGATAGCCATTGTCCTGTAAGAGAAGATTGTCCCCCCGGAAGATTAGGCTAAAGAAACTATTGGCAAATATACCTTGATCCAGGGTAATTGCGAATAGTCTATACATGTAACCTTACACGTACCATCGCACATCGCCTGGATGTTGATGGAGTGGGCTGAAAGCAATTTAATGAGGCATTCCTCTTCACTGAGGGACAGGTAGGCCTATGTGGTTTTTGACCGATGGACCCTTTTATTATTATGCATTTTTAATATAGCCTTCACAATAATAATATTTCACATTGTAATCTTAATATTTTAGTCATGCTTGTGCGCACCCCTGTGTGTGTAACAGACAGGAGGGTGTATGTAGACGCACTTATATGCACCGTTAAAATAACATGTAAACAACTGCGACATGACTTTAGACCAGGTTTGTGGTGGTTTTAGCACAAGCGCTTTCTGCTGGCTCAAGATAGCAATACGCCAAAAAATTATCCTGGCCACTGCTCATCTTAAGACCACGCCCAGGTTACTTGCAATGGGCGCAAGACTACTTGGTATTTAAACGACGTGAGCGCTAGGCGCTATAATGAACCCTGCGCCGGGTGTAAGATAGCAAAGACGCTTGCGTTTGGGTTCGAGCCGCTTAGCGCCAGGTGTAAGATAGGGCCCAATATATGAGTGGAAATATATATATTTTTTGCTGTAAAAAATTAATGGAACTGCCTTTTTGAGTGCAATTATACATATCAGCAGAGGGCGACATTATATCAGGTGCTGAGGTTAAGAGCCGAAAGCTGGCCCCTTGGTCGCAAACCACTAGCTTACCTATCCTAAAATGGCGGCGCCTATAGCACGACATTTAGAATTACACTATTGTGCTAATGGAGTGAATTAACTATTTGGGCACTTATTATATGGTGATTATTACATATGTCACACTGACCGACACAATTGCAAAACCAGCAAGGCAACCCGACAGCATACAAACAGTTCAACAGGAAGCTGAGCTGACTGTGTTGTTGCCCTGCCACTACATGTTAACGCTCAGGTTTGCTATACATCTCTCTGCTTGGACTGCCTATTTTCTAATTTAACTAGTTCCAACTGTAACCTGCCCAACCCATTTTATTGTTTGTTCTGCTAGATCCCTCAATACATTTCTGTTACAAATGTTTCTGTCTTAACTATTACACCGGGTCGACCAACAGAGGATATGCTTCCCCTCTATAGCCGGGTTTCTCCCAAGATTTCTCCCCATCTGGGAATATTTTCTCGCCACCATTTTTTTATTTTTTTTACTTCAAAAAATTTGGCATCACCAATCCCTCATATACAGTATATGCTCATATATGGCCCCTGCTGCTGGCTCAGGAGAGTGAAGTAAAGACAACTCACGGTTCTCCTCCGAAACATACGCCATGTGCAGAGAGCAAGCCATGGTTGCCCGGGCGGCCAACAGCTGCTGCTCGAGCAATGAACACTGCTAATCCCGCCGACTGAATACCTCCCATATATCCTTTGGGTGATGCAAAGCCAACTGTGCGCCACTGCAACGGGGCTGTCAGCCACAGCTGGCACTGGCACGGGTTGGATTCATTCCGAGACTGTGGTGCTCACAAATGCGTCGCAAGCAGCTTTCTAGCCACCATTTTTAAAAAAATTGTTTTTCTTTTGCATTTTCATTGTAAAGCGTCTTTGTGACAATATCTCTCTAAAAATTGAACTGAATTGAACATGACTAACAAAACCGTAAATTCAAAGGTGCACTAGCCCAACCAAACAACTCAATCACGAGCCTGAAGTGGAAAAAACAACCACCAAACTTTGACACAATGATTCAGACTAAATAGTTCAACTTAAAACTTACATTGTGTTCATTGATGCACACACTTGATTTATTCACCACAAACACTGCTAGAAAACTGCCATACACTTGGGAGCTAAATAAAAATGCACAAACACCCCTCATCTCTTTTATAGCAGAGCCCGTACCAGAATGCTCTGCTCACTGGAGGGTGGAGCCAACAATCCCTAACCAATTAACCTAACTTAAAATGACAAAGTAACGCACTGAATAAATTTGCACATAAGCTGAACATTTCTAACAATGTTTAAACGGCTCATGTAAAACCAGTTATATAATGTTGTAACTTACTATTGCTGGAATATTTAAATCAATAGGATATCACAAATGATCAACTGCACATCCACAATTTCCCAATTTCCAAAAAACAACATTTTTTATTACATTGTAGATTGCATACATTAGATTAGGTTAGGTAAATAATGATGATGTGTTTTTCTGAGAAATAGCACTGTATTCTCCAATTTCAGACTTATAATATGAAGTCAATTTTTTTTATTAACCTTGAAATAAAAATGTATGGCATTCAGAATTAAGCTCGAGCCAAGGTGACACTGTGCAACTTCTGTCTAGAATATTCTGCTTATTATAGTTGGAAGAAGATCAAAGGAAAATGTAATTGCTTCAGTGCTGCATAATCATCGCATCAAAATAAATATTTATATCTTACAGGGCAACATTATATGCTTGACAAATAATGTATTATGTTGAAATGTATTCTCACCCATACAGTCAATATGTCTAAATTTATCCATCCATTATCTAACCCGCTTATTCCTGGTCATGGTCGCGGGGGAGGCTGGGGCCTATCCCAGCATGCATTGGGCGAGAGGCAGGAATACACCCTGGACAGTTTGCCAATCCATCGTAGGGCACGCACACCATTCACTCACGCACTTATACCTATGGGCAATTTTGAGTCTCCAATTAGCCTAACCTGTATGCATTTGGACTGTGGGAGAAATCCGGAGTACCCAATCTCTCATTGAGATGCAATTTGATAAATCTGTACCATTTTCTTTTCCTTCTTACTTTACCTCTGGCTTGTGACTTCTGGAGAGGCTTCTTTCTTGGAAATCTGCCAAAGAGTTATGCAGTCAATGTGCAGAAGTAGTTTTTGTGATGTTGGATCACAGTGATCCTAAATATTCCAGACTTTCTCTTCAGAAGATTTTCAATTGTCAACCTAGGGTTTGGTTTTACTTCTGAGCCACTTTCCTTGCAGCATTTTTTGATAAAAACACTTCTTTCATCCTCTCCCCAGCAATGTAGGGATTGGCCCAGACACTTTTAACTGATTATAGGTTCATACAGAATACAGTGGAGTCTGCTTGGTGTGATATTGATATTATGCTACTTGTGCTATTAAGTAAACGGTCATTTCATTTGGTTCTGTCTCAACTGTAATGTTAATAATGGTTTTAATACATAACCCCCCCCCCCCCCCCCACCTCAGTCATCCAGCCACAGTCCACCTCAGTCATCCAGCCACAGTCCACCTCAGTCATCCAGCCACAGTCCACCTCAGTCATCCAGCCACAGTCCACCTCAGTCATCCAGCCACAGTCTACCTCAGTTATCCAGCCACAGTCCACCTCAGTCATCCAGCCACAGTCCACCTCAGTCATCCAGCCACAGTCCACCTCAGTCATCCAGCCACAGCCCACCTCAGTCATCCAGCCACAGTCCACCTCAGTCATCCAGCCACAGTCCACCTCAGTCATCCAGCCACAGTCTACCTCAGTCATCCAGCCACAGTCCACCTCAGTCATCCAGCCACAGTCCACCTCAGTCATCCAGCCACAGTCCACCTCAGTCATCCAGCCACAGTCCACCTCAGTCATCCAGCCACAGTCTACCTCAGTTATCCAGCCACAGTCCACCTCAGTCATCCAGCCACAGTCCACCTCAGTCATCCAGCCACAGTCCACCTCAGTCATCCAGCCACAGTCCACCTCAGTCATCCAGCCACAGTCCACCTCAGTCATCCAGCCACAGTCTACCTCAGTCATCCAGCCACAGTCCACCTCAGTCATCCAGCCACAGTCTACCTCAGTCATCCAGCCACAGTCCACCTCAGTCATCCAGCCACAGTCCACCTCAGTCATCCAGCCACAGTCCACCTCAGTCATCCAGCCACAGTCCACCTCAGTCATCCAGCCACAGCCCACCTCAGTCATCCAGCCATAGTCCACCGCAGTCATCCAGCCACAGCCCACCTCAGTCATCCAGCCACAGCCCACCTCAGTCATCCAGCCACAGTCCACCTCAGTCATCCAGCCACAGCCCACCTCAGTCATCCAGCCACAGTCCACCTCAGTCATCCAGCCACAGTCCACCTCAGTCATCCAGCCACAGTCCACCTCAGTCATCCAGCCACAGCCCACCTCAGTCATCCAGCCACAGTCCACCTCAGTCAACCAGCCACAGCCCACCTCAGTCATCCAGCCACAGTCTACCTCAGTCATCCAGCCACAGTCCACCTCAGTCATCCAGCCACAGCCCACCTCAGGCCTGGGAACGAGGCCCTTATATAAGGCACACCCATTAGGACATTGGGAGCAGCTGTCTCAATAGGCCTCAGATGTCTCCCTGCCTACACTTAGTGCCAGTGCTGTCCAATAGAGGACACTAAATCCATTCCCGGCGTCAGAGTAGTATTAAAGTTTTTTTCCCCCCATTATTTAAGGAAAGTAAACTGATTAATCTGCATTGTTATATTATATTGAGTTTATGAATACATTTCAAGGCTGCTGTGTGTGTGTGTGTGTGTGTGTGTGTGTGTGTGTGTGTGTGGTGCAAAAAAAAACACCTACACGATGATCCCAGTGCTCAAACATAGCTGCCAAAAATGCCACAGGCCACCTCAGACCCAACCAGGGAACAGCTTGTACTTCCTGCTGGAGCGGCCCACAAACATGCAGAGAGATGCGGTCATTCCAACAGAAAGGAATCAAAGGACAGAGAGCTCCAGGTGACCTCCAAGCCTCCTGAGGCTGAACATCTAAGGTTGCCCTTGGAACCTTGATACTGTATGGGAGGTAGCACCACACCTGCTCGTTAAATGGGAGGTGGCAAAGAAGCCTTGGTACTGGGACCCATCTGGAAAGCTCTAAACTGCTTCTGTCCTCAAATGAAGTGAGGTCACAAGGCCACAAAGGACCGCAGTGGTCCTTCACTAGTCCCGCAATAGTGGACAAACAGATCATTACTTTCGTGTACCCCACTACCCAGAGATTACCTGCAGACCAGTGGGTGTATTTGCAGAGCCAATGTGTGAGCAGAGAAATGGGCCAATAAGAAAACAAATTTAAGTGAAATGAGCCACCAATTGAATTGATCCAGTTGAAAAAAGAAAACTAACAGGCACCAGACACCATGATATGCAGTTCTACTCTAGGGTGAAAGGGAAGTTCCAGAATTTACTTAGATAGAACTTACTTAGAATTTTTTTTAGATATTAAAGAAGTATCTTCAAATACATAAAAGGCTAGTGTAAATTAAACATTCTGAGAATTGAACAGCCATTGAAAGCCAATAACTGTTTTGTTTTTTTGTTCTATTATGGTGAGCAAGGCTGATGTCAAATAGAAATTAAGCCAGGAGAAAGTTGTTTTTTCTAATGAATTACAAAACAAATATTTCTACAGCCACATGTACAATATCAGTTTTGAGGACATTTTGCATTGCTGCTTTTCAGCACTTGGCAGCATTTCAAATCTCTGCCCACAACTAAAATGGTATGAAAAGGACTGCCTTGAGATTTTCTTGCAATCTTACTAACATGCTTTATCAAATTGTTTTTAGGTACAACACATTCTAAGTCATTTAAAAAAATTAGTACATTTTTACTTTGTTACGGCCTATAGTGAAGGTAGCCTACTAGAGTGTTAAAATACAGTGTGCAGAACCTGCCACCTAGCGTTAAAATAGTAGGCTTTTCATGTTTTGTTTTTTTACCATTCGTTTTGTTTGTAACTGTAAACAGACAATTGCTGGTCTTACCGGTGCTTTCATAGACTAAACAGTTGTTGGGGAAAAGGAAAATAAAATAATATAGCCTATAGCTCGACCGAAATGATTCCACCGGATGTTCATATAGGCCTATGATGTCCGTGTAGAAGAGGGTATAATTATAGGCCTATGTCCGGCTAAATACCTTTTCTTTATTTAAATGTAGCGTCGGCTATGTCGACCTCCGGCAAAACTCGTTCATCAGCACCTACGCCTATACGGTTTCGCTCTAAGGACAGACTCAATCAGTCTTTCGTTTCGTCTCAAACTAATCAGTTGTTCATAAACTTGATTATCTTACCCTGGTGGGTTTTCTCGCCACCGTTTTTACATCAGCCAGTGTTGCTTTGCGTTTGGTTCACCTACTATTGCATGACAAACATGAAAAAAAGATGTTCTTTGGGCAGACTTGAATGAATAATTTGAAATGAATCATAGGGATGTATATTTCACTGTAAGAGACTCCATTTTAGGCTACTTAATTGGATACAATAATAATGCGGGTCTGGTCATATTTTGACGGTTCATGTGGCCCCTATTTAAATGGGCTACTTCAGATTTGACTTTTTTTTTTGTTCAATGTAGCGTACTATGGTTGGGATCTAAACGGACTCAAACCTTTTTTTTTTTATTGTGAGGATAATTTAAGAAGTGGGGATAGCCTGTAACGATACGTCTCTGTGGGCCGCAGCCGAACAAGAGATAGGCTATATACCGCACAGCAAAAATCGTGGTGTGTGCTACATTTAACACCCTAGGGTGTTAAATGTAGCCTACACCAGTAGTGTTAGATTTACACCGGCATTTTTGTTGCGCGTGTTAGCCGACTTAAGAAAAAAATGTAGGAGAGAATCTAATGTCGGCTATAAAATAAGAAATAATTTTGCATTTTAACTAAATACACTGGCCTTGACTGGATCACTGGATTGGATGACAGAATTCGGTGAACAAAAAAAAGAATTCTTCCGCGCTCGTTCCCGTAGAATAAACATACCCAGAGCTCGTTCATGGCAAATAGGTTAGAGCGACCTCGGTACATCTGCAATAAGCCGGGAAGCACCGCTTGGAAACTTGATGCTCGAACAACTCAGTTCTCGCAAGCGCAAGTGAGACAGTGGCCAACAACTGGAGTTCACGTAATGGCCAATGCGCGCTCACCGCCGTAATAACTCCGTGACGTCTCTGCATGGTGTTCTGAACTGTTTTCGTGTATAGGCTACGGAATAAGTGCTTATAGACAGAAGGAAAACACAAATAAATGGACAAAATGAACGGGTGAGTCAATCATCTCCCCGCTCCAAAAAAAACATACATTTTTGATTGATTGATGTATTTTCTTAGTAAGACGTTTAGCATATTAATACAACATTGTAAGTAGCTTAAACTTGTTAAGACGCAGCACAAAAGGCTAGGTGGTTTAACTTATACTCTTATAATATTTTTATATTGCAGATGAGCAATTATTGTGGAGGTATCACTGGGTTAGTCATTTGTAGCTAAGTCATTTCTAACTAACAATGGCTAATTGTTCATTTATACAGGAGGCTATTCACCCAACGTTTCCTTTAGAGGATATAGCCCAGGCTACACAAAGGTCTTGGTAGAGTTACTGTTGCAGGGCTAGAGGCATTGTAGGGTAATGCATATTTTTTCACCCTTTTCACCCAACGTATTGTCCTGATTGTGGAGATTGGTTTGCTTGTTTAGGATATGTTATTAGCACTTTTTCTTTAATATTATTTGCTTTAGGTTTAATGAACCAGAAGAAGACAACCTCACTCTACTTCTGTGCCTGCTGTTTGTTTTCTGCAGTAGAATAATTTTAGTAGAGAGGTGTCGAATTCACGATTAGGCCAACTCTAGCGCGGTCAGTTGATTTGTTGGCTTTATTACCTCTCAGAAAGAGTTGTTCACTTGTAAAATGTGATTTTAGAGATTAACTCGTTGAATTTGTCAGGGTGGGTATTTTTTCATCTATGAGTTTGAATTGAATAGTGAGTGTATTTTTTATTTTTTTTACCAGGACTGTGTGATAATTTTCTGTTCGTATTTATGCTTCTGTTCAGGTTAAGAGCAATGTAAAAGCCTGAACCTCTGTTGCCTTTAGACTGCACACACATGCACAGAAAAAAATCTGGTGTAAATCTAACACTGCTGGTGTAGGTTATGCTTTTTATTAAGGCTTCGGTTTCGGAATCTCTTTGGGAAAACAGCCTAAAAGTTGTTTCGTTGTTTCCTTATTGAATTTTTAAAAGGCATTTTTGTTCCTTGTCCTATCACAGAATTTGATGTAAATTGTAAAAGGTAAAAAAACACAAAACAAAGCAAAAGACTGTTTTCAGTACAGTACCTTCCACACTGAGTGACACTGTGTTGTACACAACTGCTTACCAGTCAGGACAGCCATAACAGTTACTTGTATAGCCTGACTTGTTTTCAGGAACCCCATTTGATATAAGGTCTGGTATGAGAGAAACCAGTGCCTAGATGATAAATCCTATTAAAGACTTAAAACATTCCAAACTGGCTTTCCAGATGGTTACTGCTTATGGTGACTGTGCACCAGCACAATTTCAAAACTTGGTCTAGATATTGATGGTGGCTAGTTCGTGGTACATGCCACCCTTGGTGGAATTTTAATGTAAATAACATAATTCATAGCAATAAGTAATGAGGTCATTCAGATGTAAAGGGTCAGATCCTTAAAGTCACAAAAGCCATGTTTAAGATATCTGGGATAAAGTTTGGCTGTTGGCCTTATACTCCAGTTACTTCATACTCTGTTTCATCTCATGTTTATAGATTATACTTGAAATATACTTTTTCAAAGTCGTTTTCGTACTAATTATGTACTTTGTGCTAAATTGGCAGCGCTTTAAGTGTACTAAGTGCACTAAAGTTGTTCAAAAGTAGAACTTAAGTGTACTTCAAGTGCAGTGTGTATGTTAAAATGGGACTATTTTTGGTATACTAAAGTGCACTATGTCTGTATGTTAAAATGGGACTATTTTTAGTGTACTTAAGTATATTTAAGTGCACTAACAAAAAGTATGATTTGCATTATGTCACCAGTGCGTTTGAAACAAACTTTAAAACTATTACAGTGTGTTTGAGACTATACTTGAAGTACCCTTTTTAAAAGTACATTTTAAACATACTTCAAATTAAGTACAAAAAGGAAAAGTATACTTGTAATAACCTTTGTATACTTAAATTATATTTTTATTACACTAAAGTATACGACTTTTTCACCTGGGAGGCCATGCCATAGAAACAGAGACTCTTTGGGTGTTCCAGGCCATGATTGCCTGAAGGAAGAGAGTCTGTATCCTACTCTGTGATTTGTCAGGTTGTTTGTTATGTGAAGCCTTTCAGGCGCATTGTGACACATGACAGGGTGGCCTGAGCTTGGTTAATGAGTAACTCAGTCAGGTGGGTGCAAGGCAAGCCTGTTTGTTTTTGCTTGTAGATTTACGAGAAGGCGATCAGTGAGGAAAGTGCACAACTTGAGTCCTAATAGTCAGATTTCACTGCCATTCGGATCCTGTAAGCAATGAAAGGGTAAGGGATAACTGGTGTCTTGACTCCCTGAATTTTTTTTTTCCTTCTAGACCGTCTGTCTTTTGTGTCGATGGTGCTGTCTTTGTGTCTGTTTCTTGAAGTCAAACGGAACAGCTACTAAGACTGACGGCTGTATAGTATGCGTCACCTTTTGCGGTTACAAAACATCCTCTTTACGGTTACAAAACATCCTCTTTGCGGTTACAAAGCAACTCACTTAGTTATTACAAGTCAGGGTTTTGTACAAAAATGTACTCTTGTACAATAGTGTCGTATACATATCAGTTTAGACAATCTTGTTTTGAACTTCATTGGTGTGTCATTGTGGGCATAATTATTGCCAGTGACATATCAAATGTGGAGTAACACTAGTCTTGTGGTTCTTGTAGACACAGCTTTGAGACAGACATTTAAAATGATAAAGCTATTTTGGGTGTATATACATACATGTAAGCTCACTACTATCAAACCTTTGTACGTTACAATTTTGTAACACACCACACAACTTGGTCCATATACTCTACCTGGGACATGCAGACCAAGATGGCCTCTTTAAGGAAAAACACTGTGGCAGGTTTCTAAAAATTAAGAGAGGCAACCTGAAAAAATGAGATTGAAGGAAAATAAGTCCACCTTCAATCTCAGTTGACAATGGGTATTTTAAAAAATGCTATATTAATTCACTGTACATTGGCTCATCGTATTTACTGAGCGCACTATATCATACAGTCCTTGTCATAAGAAGGTCAATGAACTGCAACATTAATCAAAAACTTGCTCCTTACTATAAGTGAAATCAGAGATTTAACATAATGCTTTTTTACAGATGAGAACTGACACCTAGCACGCTGAATCAGTTGCTTATCCGAGCCCTGCATTGCTGAGCATTGGCTGGGAGCAGGAGAAGCTGCCGGCATGGAGACAGTGGTGATCGTGGCGATTGGAGTGCTGGCCACCATCTTCCTGGCGTCCTTCCTTGCCCTGGTGGTGATCTGTCGCCACCGCTATTGCCACCCTGCTGACCTGCTATACCACTTCGACTCCAAGTCAGTACTCAAGGGGGGCAAGGTGGGGAGAGAGCAATGGATGGGGTGTCACCATACAGGAGGACACAAGGGTAGGCGGGGCAACTGGAAGGGTTGATCCCCTGTGCTGTGACGTGGGTACCTTAACACTGAAGGAGGATCGCCGCGGTGGCGCAGCAGTAAAAGCATTGACTTTGAGTCAATGCAGTTGCACAGCGAGGACCCGGGTTTGCGCCCGGGTCCTGCCAGATCTGAGTATGGCCGGTGCCTCGAGGGAGTGGCAAATTAGGCGACCGTTCCCGGGTGGGGGGAGGGACTCGGCGGGGAGAATCGTCGTGCACATAGCAGCTTTGTGCAGTGCTGGAATCACGATCAGAGGCATGAGGAATCACGCCTTGAAGAAGACGTGGCGACCTCCTTCCTACTGCTGGCCAACGGGGTTGTGTAGCGGCCAATTCTCAGCAGTACATGGGGGAATTGAAATGTACTAGGATACATTTGGCTACCAAATTAGGAACAAATTTAAATAAAATTGATTTATTTATTTATTTTAAAAACACTGAAGGATGAATACATCATTGTCATTTAGCAGATGTTCTGATCCAGGGAAACATGCATGAAATACACAGTATACAAACACAAATGTTTCCGCCTCCCTTCTCTGTGCCTGGCTGTGGATCACCACCAGATAAAAGGCCTCCCTTTGTGTTGCACCTGCGTATATGAGTGCACTTCTGAGCTTCATGTCCCACTTATTTATCCCCTGATAATATTATCAGTGCTATTTAACTGGCAGATGGCATAGCCATATATTTGCTCTCACCTGTGAGAGTAATACCCAGTCTACAATAAATTCAAGCTCTTAATAAGGGTGTCTACAAGATAATGTGGCTACTGCTAAAAGAGAATATTCACCGTGCCTCATTTCAGTATACATGTGCAAAACAAAATATTCTGCATTCATCGCAGGAGGGCATCTGCAGTGAATAAACAGTCAAAATCTCCAATTGTTCCCTTTGTTTGCCTGGTAGAACAGCCAGTAATGGCTTTAAAACAGCTTTTAATGAAAGTGATCCTATTTAGTGAAGCATTGCTCTCCAATGCCGCATCGGCGCACTACCGTATCAGGTACATTAGACTACGGTACAGACTCATTTCAAAAGCGTTCTGGTAAAATAGGCTACAACGTCAAAGCGGAGATACGGTAAATCTTATTTAAAGGAATATCGACGCCATAGTTAACTCAGTAATATTGAAATAGTTTTCTTGTGGGGGCCCATTTCCACCATCTTGCACCCGGGCCCAAAGTACACTAGCGCCACTCACTGAGGGCACCATAAGCGTTTATCCAGGGTCCTGCCTAATGATGCTGTTCAAATTGCAGTGGACAGTGCGAAAAGCCTGTGAGCCTAACATGCTTGGATTCTGAAAAAAGCTGACACTCAGTATGTTCATTAGCCTATGGATGTAAGGTATCTCATCCTTGTTTAATACTGCCATTTCACAAAACATGCAGCTATGATGAGGGAGCTGAGAAACACCTTCGGGCCTAGGCAAGTGAGGCGAACTCTTGGTTGGAGGCCAGCCCTGGTTCGGCTAAGAGAGAAATTGACAGTGTAGTTACAAGGTATGGGATGCATGCCGATGGACTGAACAATCATAAACTATCTCTTTAGAACAACTGCCGCTTTTTCACACTATTGTACCAGCACAGCTGTCTTTGATCTTGATGATTAGAGAATGGTGAGATTTGATCCAGGGCCCTATTGAGAGGAGAGGCAAGCAAAGACTGTGTCAGACGGGTGGACTTTAGGATGGAACCGTCACACTCCGCTCTACCCCCCCCCCCCTTCTCCACAGGCCTACCATGGACCTGATCAGTGCCATGGAAACCCAGAGTGAGCCCTCAGAGCTGGAACTGGATGATGTGGTCATCACCAACCCGCATATCGAAGCCATCCTGGAGAACGAGGACTGGATTGAGGACGCATCGTATGTCACATGACCGTCATCCTCCGAACCTCAGCTGTTATAATCACCTCCATTGTCTTTGACACCAGCTCCTCAGCTGCTCATGTTCGCAGTACTGGAGAGTTCCCTCATTCCAGCAAGACACTTCATAACCCAGACCTGCATTAAAGTGTTAGCTTTGAGGAGCCCATTATTCTATTATCAAAAAAATTACACTATAAGCTGCTACTCCATAAGTGACCCATAAGTGGTCTCTTAACTTCAGATCCCAATCATCTCTTCAGTTTCCTCCTCGCATATAAATCACTGTAATTCCACTTCAAACTCTAGCAAAAATTACATTCTTTTTTTCCAACAGTGGTTTGGTGTCTCATTGCATCTCAATCTTGAAGGTAAGGCTTTTTTTTACCAACATTTCTGACAGTATTTTCAAATTTGAGAACTTTAGTGAAACCCAGTTGAATGTCGTGTTGTCGTGCCCTGATGTCTCCTCTGCAGATTTGCCATACTCTGACCGAGAAGCTTGTAGCCATGACAATGGGCTCAGGGGCAAAGGTCAAAACCCCTGCAAGCCTCAGTGACATCATCACTGTGGCCAAACGCATCAGCCCCAGGTACGTAGATTCATGAACTTGTACTTGACAAGAGTATAGTTGAAAAGAACATCTGGAAATATAAACGTGATCACGAGTGTGGTTTCCCCTCTCACATATCAGCACAATGTCATGTGTCTCGGCAGGGTGGACGATGTCGTGCGATCCATGTACCCACCTCTGGACCCCAAACTTCTGGATGCCAGGTACAGCATTTATTTTTCACCAAAAACAAAAGGCTGATATAATGATATAATCCATAGTTGCAGTAGCCTTCTACCTGTCATAAATATCATTCTAAAACCATACTTTACTCTTTGACATACTTTAAGAAACCCCATTTTTGCGAATCATTCATTTTTGTTTAACGCAGGCTGCTGACCGATAGTCACATTTGATCGTATTACGTGTATGTAGTTGTTATAGTCAATTTGACCCTGCCATAGATTTCATAGGTTAGCCGTAGTGGGTGCAAAATCATCTGTTGGGGAAATTGGCTAGGACATGACTGATGAGATACTGGGGAAATGTGGCGGGACATCGCTGGACCAGAATTGGCTGTTGCCAACCATGTGACATTTACAGGGAAGGCTGAAGCTTAATAAGTTGGGGAATTGAGTTATTACATCGGAGGTTCATCATAACTGATAGCAGGATTCATAACGTCTATATTGCAGCCTCTGTTATCAGAGATTTATGTCAAAGTAAATAAAACCCAGATATAAGAAAGTGTTTCTAAATTTGGAGTGGTGTTAGAATGTCCTTTATTACAAGACATAAATCTATTTGAACTATTGATTTTTGTTAAACCTTAAGAACTGACACATCTCCACATAATGGTTGAAGAACAATATGATACCATATTTATCTGGGGATGAGGACATACAGAAAAAGACATAGGATAGCACATTCTATGATGGGAGGGGGTATCATTACATTACATTACATTACATTCATTTAGCAGACGCTTTTATCCAAAGCGACGTACAGTAAGTGCATACAGAAAGGTCATCAAAGTAACTACAGAACAGATAAGAAAGCAAATTTTTCACATACAGTAGCAGCTATCCCTAGTAATGAACACAATGCAGTTCACAGTGAACTGGGTAAATCAGCTCTAATACAATTCTATTCTAATCATTATAAACTTGACTATCCTGAGTACATAGTTCAACAAGAACACAAACCATGAGGTCCTAGCTAAGTATTAGTCCAGGTGGAGTCTGAAAAGGTGCGTTTTCAGGCCACGACGGAAAGTAGGCAGGGTTGGCATGGAACGTAGGGGAATGGGAAGTTCGTTCCACCACTGGGGAGCTAGGGTGGAAAAGCTCCGCAGTCGGGACGAGCGAGTACCATTAACACGGAGGGGGGGAAGCGCAAGTCGCCCTGCAGTAGATGAGCGAAGCGGTCGAGCAGGAACATAGTTCTGAATCAAGTCCTGCAGGTAGATAGGGCCTGTCCTATTGGCTGCAGTGTAGGCCAGGGTCAGAACTTTGAACCTGATCCTGGCTGCAACTGGCAGCCAGTGGAGTGACCTCAACAGGGGGGTGACATGTGAAAATTTCGGGAGGTTGAACACAAGCCGGGCAGCTGCGTTCTGAATCAGTTGAAGAGGCAGGATGGCGCAGGCCGGTAGGCTTGCGAGCAGGGAGTTACAGTAGTCAAGGCGTGAGGTGACCATGGTCTGGACCAAAAGCTGGGTGGAATAGGTGGTCAGGTACGGTCGAATCCTCCTGATGTTGTACAGGAGGAACCTGCAGGACCGTGCCGTCGCCCTGATCTGGTCTTTGAAGTTCAGCTGGTCGTCCAGGACCACCCCCAGGTTCTTTGCAGAGCGGGAGGCAGCCACCACAGTCCCGTCAACGGTGATGGAGAGGTCAAGTAGCGGGGAGGTTTTGTGTGGCATGAAGAGGAGCTCTGTCTTGTCCAGGTTGAGCTTCAGGTGATGGGTAGTCATCCACTCAGAGATTAGTATCAATACAGAGCCATTGTTTGTGGAACTACACTGATGACCCAGTGGTAAAGATGTCACAAGAGTCAAGCTTATGTCCCTACAGAGCTACCGCCCTTCTGTTGTCGGTCAGCCACCTGGTGCTGGTGACCCGCAATGCCTGTCACATGTCCGGCAGCATGGACTGGATCGACCAATCACTGAACGCCGCGGAGGATCACATGGTTGTACTTCGAGAGGCAGCAATGGCGTCCGAACCTGACCGGAACCTGCTGGGGACGGATTCTTTTCGTCAGGAACAATCGACCATCTAGACTTACTCTGACAGCACAGGGCCAAAGGGTGATAATCTGTCTAAAAACTGCCACACATTTGCGTATTTTCTACACAACACACACGCACAAATGCTTATTCGCAATCCAATACACATTACTCTGAACTTACTTGCATTCTCTCAACGACCACCTACATTACACAAAGGATGACACTGTCAACAGGAATGAGCATGTGTGTCTTAATGTTATTTTTTTAATGTGCGACTATTTACTGTACATGTCTATTTGTAAAGATGTTTATGGCACCAAGAGCACAAAAAGTTGTAGATGTAGTGGCAAACATTTATACCTCACTTTTCTGCTGCCTGAATAGAGAAAATACAAGCACAATGTCGTATGGGGGCGGGGCAATTACTGACATCCACTCCTGTTGCACCTGATGCTTTTCATACCAAACCCCACCATGACGGAAAGATATTTAAGCCAATGCTGTGCTTGTATTTCATGCCCCTGTGGCAACCTGTGTAGCACATGTGACGTCATTATCCCTGCACAAGGCATGGGATCGGTTTGCATTTCTCATCGAATGTACACTGCTGACTTCTAATGCCGGTCTAATGAACGTACATCTTTGGCTTGTTTGCAATTTTTCTTTTAAAAGGAAAATAAGGTCGACATGGATAAAACGTTGACAGAATCTGATATCCATTCCAAAATCCTCTCCTGTAATATACTGTATATTCCGGTTGTGTGAATATTCTAAATAATATAAAGACATTTCACTTTTCGTGAGTGTTCGTACTCTTATCACCTTACTATCCAGGAACACTGGTGTAAGCAAACAGCGCCCATGTAAAGATTTAGGGTGCTGAGCATTTTAAGGCAAAGTGGCAGACTCCTCTGGCTAAAAGGTATTGCATTGTAATCAGAAGAGAAAGTGACCCTGCTCCCAAATTCAATTTAGGGGTTGAATTAAGTAACCAGACCCGCTATGGCCTCTATTCACAATTCATTGCACGCCTGTTTTGCGCAGAAAAGCACACGTGGGCAGTCCGAGTCGGCGCCCCACGATGGTGGCTCTGTGGAAAACGTGGTTCAGCTCCAGCGATCTGTGGCAGCTGCTAATCTGTTGGTAATTAGTGGCCAGGGTGGCGTCAAGGAACACTGTCACAGGGTGGATTTATACCCTGCTAATCCCTCCTCAGCTAAAACCTCTGGAGCTGTGGATCAGACCTGTCGGGAAAGCATTCAAATCCAGGTCAGGCCAGACCAGCTGAGAGAGCTAGGGGCTGATTGGCCTGCGAGTCTCACACACACACACACACACAAAAAAACGTATTGTAGCACTGGCACTCTTTCTCTATACTCAACTGGAGCTGGAAAAGCTGTAAAGGCCTACTGTTAACGCACTGACCCGCATGTTGTTCGCCGCTTTCCCAGGGTGTCCCTTGAAGCTTGAGTGTTTGTTCAATACAGCTTATGTTTGCTGTAAGACACGACTGCATTAAGGTTTTACATGCATTCTTAAAACACACAGTAGTCTGAGCTAGTAAAGTATTTCTACTCGTAATGGGCCATACTTTTGCAGCTGCAAGAGAATCCCCGTGATTTATTTTCCTACTGCGATTCAACTTGAAAAACGCAATTGCGTAGAACTGAGAAAAACGCACTGAAATACGAAGGAATAAATCGTGCACTTCTTTGTTCCTGTGTTTACTTTAAAGCAAAGCAATGGCAGCCTTTCATTTGTAAACACTGTCCAGTTTGTGACTTATCTGTTGTTACCACGGTTTTGTCCTTTTTCATGAACTTTCACTGAATAGATTTTTACAGGCAAAAAAATTAAAGTTTCTCATAAAAATTGCGCCTTTTCTTTTGCATTCAAACTGATGTGCAGTATTGGGGGGGGTTCACAACTTCTGAAATTTGCCAGTGACTACCTCAATTATAATGTACCTCTACTGTAATAATATCATTTTGAGGACCTTAGATTGAAAACAGGGTCGGTGTTCAGATTGTAAATAACCAGAAGAAGAAGTATAGACTTTGTTACAAAACATGACATTTTATTTTTTAAAAATGTGTTTTCCACAATAGTGTTCTGCATGTGTTTATACATTGTTGGCTTTAATGGCAGCACATCACTAGTTTATGCAGCACAGTTCATGGGTACTGAGGCAGATGGAAGACCAGGGATGTAACCCTAGAAATATTCCTACCGGAAACATCCATTAGCATTGCTTGTACTTGCACTTTTTCGTTTTGGTATCGTCTCCCTACATTATCTAGTTTTCTATAAAGCCAATCCCAGAGAATAAGAAAAAATATATATTTATGATACATATTTATATTTCAGGCTTGTATATAGTTTGATACATATTTGAAGGTTTGATACATTTTGAAGGTATAGGCAATCCTGTCCACCCAAAGCTACCTTTAAACTTGTCAAAAATACAATTTAGGCATGCGATAAGTCTCTAAAATTGCGATAAGTCTTTAAAATTGCGATAAGTCTCTAAAATTGCGATAAGTCTCTAAAATTGCCAATTTTGAAAAGATGGCAAAAACTGTAACACCTTAAAAACATACATCTGTGAGGTATGAACTGTACATTTGAACGTTCGCTTTACAACAAAATATGCTTTTCTTAAAAAAATAAGAAATACAAAAAAGTGCAGAGCATTCGATAACTACTTAGTTTGGTTTACGGAAATAGCGTAGAAGAATATATCTGTGTTCCTCTGGTTTTTAAAACAGTCCGTTACTTTTCTTCAGGTTGATTTGTTTCCAATTCGGAAGGGAGTTGAACTCGTCTCTCTTCATGTCCAACACTCTCTGAAACATTCACAGAGACACGGGTTTAAATTACATTACATTACATTACAATTGCTTGGCAGACACTCTTGACGTACGATAGTGGTTAACATTTACATTTTACATCTACAGACGCACAATATTTAGAAAGAAATCGGAAAGCTTCATTTCAGAAACTTAGTGCATTGGCCATGTCGGCAAGGAATATATATAGGAATTAGGAAGGAGCAGCAGCCCAGACTGCAGAACAGCCCGTACCTGGAAGTCCTTGTCTGACAGGTAGATTTCGAGGCGAAGGGGGTCCACCCCCTCTGGCAGTGGTTTAGCCAGCAGCTCCTCCACACTGTACTGGGTCTTACTGAGCCTGGAGAGCGCGTCCTGGACCAACGTCACCTTGTTCCGCGCTGCCTCTCCCTGATCACACGTACAGAAAAACAGTGCTAAGCATTTACCGCTGCTAAAGGTACCTGCACACCTAGAACAATAACTATATGATAACTGATAGAAGCAATACATTTGTCTCAAGCTAACAATACATACGTTCACACTACAACTACAAATGGAGCCTATAAACGATAACTATAACTATAAATTTGGATCTCTCCCAGAGAAATTCTTTTCATGTAGGCACAATGATAAAACACCTTCGGCCAATCAAAAGTGAGTTCTAAAGTGAAAAATCTTTGCGCAGCATGACAGTTTCATCCATGACAGACAGCCCACGGACACACACACAAATACGGGCGTGGCACAGTTTGCAGACTATAAATCTGCTTGGCACACCAGAGGGGAAATCCTACCTGCAGCTTGATGTTGGGGTCTCTCTCCCAGTAGGGAAAGATGTTGGTAAAGGTGAGGGGCTCAGCACCTGCAAGAGTCAGGTAGGCCTGCGGGGGGCGCTTCTGGTTCTTTTCTGAAACACAAATGTAACATGCTCAGGAGACCCTCAACCAATCTGCCAGCGCCCAGTGTTTCACACAAACGTCTCTTACTAGGGACCAGTGCCCAGTGTTTCACACAAACATCTCTTAATAGGGACCAGTGCCCAGTGTTTCACACAAACATCTCTTAATAGGGACCAGTGCCCAGTGTTTCACACAAACATCTCTTAATAGGGACCAGTGCCCAGTGTTTCACACACACACATCTCTTAATAGGGACCAGTGCCCAGTGTTTCACACACACATCTCTTTATAGGGACCAGTGCCCAGTGTTTCACACAAACATCTCTTAATAGGGACCAGTGCCCAGTGTTTCACACAAACATCTCTTTATAGGGACCAGTGCCCAGTGTTTCACACAAACATCTCTCAATAGGGACCAGTGCCCAGTGTTTCACACAAACATCTCTTAATAGGAACCAGTGCCCAGTGTTTCACACACACATCTCTTAATAGGGACCAGTGCCCAGTGTTTCACACAAACATCTCTTAATAGGGACCAGTGCCCAGTGTTTCACACAAACATCTCTTAATAGGGACCAGTGCCCAGTGTTTCACACAAACATCTCTTAATAGGGACCAGTGCCCAGTGTTTCACACAAACATCTCTTAATAGGGACCAGTGCCCAGTGTTTCACACAAACATCTCTTAATAGGGACCAGTGCCCAGTGTTTCACACAAACATCTCTTAATAGGGACCAGTGCCCAGTGTTTCACACAAACATCTCTTAATAGGGACCAGTGCCCAGTGTTTCACACAAACATCTCTTAATAGGGACCAGTGCCCAGTGTTTCACACACACATCTCTTAATAGGGACCAGTGCCCAGTGTTTCACACACACACACACACAGCTCTTTTTGAGATTGAGACCTGGGCTATTGATTCAATGGTCACGAACATACAAAAAACCTGTCTCCTGCATATAGGGACATAATGTACATAATAATGTACTGTGTCAATGATGAATATGTATGTGTTAAAGGGGATTGTCTTCCAACCAATAAATAAGTTTCAGTTAAAAAAAAAACATTTTTAATGTTATTTAGCATTTTTCAGCAGGCTTTGCACTGCTGAATGCACAGGTATTATGAGCACTGCAGCACCATCTCACAGTGCAAAGAGCTAGCGTGGGGTTTGAGCAGTGAATATATGAAACCATGAATCCTGAATACCCAAGAAGGGTTTCCTGTTCACAATAAAGGGATAGTTCACTTTATTTTTATTTTCGATATTTACAGAACTTCCTCACCAACGTCACTGTACATTTAAGCCACTATAAAAAAGCCGGCAATTCATCAGAAACGTATTTAAATATCGAAAATATCCTTCACTGCATATGAAAACTGTCTGGGACAATCAAACATCCACTTAAAACTGAAATAATATTTTAAAAAACTAACAGTGGACTATCCCTTTAAGCAATTATTATCTAATAGTGGGCAATATAACATCATGAATGAAATGAGTGATGACTTTCACTGTTTTGTGCAGCCTGTGTCCCTAATCTTACCCCCCTCCCCCACCTCCAATCCACACCTTTACAGTACTGAAGCGCTGTCTCCATGGCGCACTTTCTCTCGTTATCCCAACGGATCATAGCGGAGCCGGTGCATTCCGTGTCGTCAGGCTGCCGGCCCTGCCACAGGTATACCTCCATGCGGTTATCCAGAAGAAAGAGGGCTAGAGTGTGAGAGACAAACGCAGTCCATTCATTTCAAAACAGGAGAAGCTGCTTATCTCATGGCAACTTGATTGCGCGTGATTGTGTAAATGAGTCTGATCGCTCTCCTGTGACCATGTGTAGGTTTGATTACTCTGCAGTGATTGTGCGAGCGGGTCTCATAACTCCTCAGTGATCGTGTGAGTGGGTCTGATAACTCCTCAGTGATCGTGTGAGTGGGTCTGATAATACTCCTGTTCCTGTGTCTAGGTTTGATTACTCTTCAGTGATCACGTGAGTTGGTCAGATCACTCTCCTTTTCCCATGTGCAGGTTTGATTACTTCTCAGTGATCGTGTGAGTGGGTCTGATCACTCTCCTGTGACCATGGCTGTGTCTGAATCAGAGCCCTATTTACTGCTGCTGCGTACAGTGCACTGGCAGAAGTGTGCTGCTTAAAGTGCACTGTGCAGCATGCGACGTGCAGTCCGCAAAAAACATCCGCCATACTATTTTCCAACGCTACTGTGGACGCGTCGTAAGCAGGTCGTAAGACGTCCCACCAGTGTTGGCATGTCCGCGGTTTTACAGCTAAATTGGGCTACTTTGTGCAGTCACAGGTAAAAATGAAAAGTCACAAAGCGCACTCTTATTTTCAAAAGTAAAAACATGATGATTTATATTTAAAATACACTGGTTTTGGTAAAAAAATTATTTTGGGCTAGTTTTGAGTCGCCATTTGGCTGGAAAGTCTTGCAAGATCTGGCAACCCTGTGTACTTCTTGAAAAGTGTGCTCCCGAATGTACTCAGCGAAAGTAAGTGCATCATACGAGGGTTTGAAATATACTATATTTAGAGAAACCTTTGCCTACTTAACGACTTTGCCGCCCTGTCTACTCAACAAGCCTACCTAATAGTATGGAAGGGTGCTGATTCGCACACAGCCCATGTTTAGGTTTGATTATTCCTCAGTGATCGTGTGAGTGGATCTGAACATCTGAGTGAACAGCGGCACACAGAGGCAAGACCCACCTGGCTGTGGCACAGAGTACAGGTTCTCCTGCAGGAAGGGTAGGGCCATGACGGAGCCTGTGACACGGGCGGGGCTCAGCTGCTCCTCCCCCTCAAAGACCCCTGATGAGGCGCTCAGATGGAACAGCCGTGGGGTGAAGTTGTACTTGCCCGGGTCTGAGAGGAGAGGAACACCATGATAACCAAGCAAATATTTCTGTTATATATATATATCTGTTGCATTTAACTCCGATGAAGGAGCACACTGAATGCTTGGGCTAATGTGTTCAGTGCTTTGTTCCTGTTCGCTACCTTTGAGCATGCAGTCGTAGGCCTTCCTTTCCTGCTGCCCCAGGGCATTCCAGAACTCTGTGGGCTCTGTGCCTTCCTCCACCTCCTGTACGCTCACACTGCTGTTTCTGTTCAGCCCCAGCTCAGGAGGACACCTGCCGCACACACACACACACACACACACACACAAAATTCTATTTCAGAATCAGAAAAACATCGGCAGGATTCTCAATCCATTAACCAAAGTGAATTATACCTGTGCTCAAAATCATTTGGACAGCATGCAGAACTATTAAATAATTTTGTAACCTGTACATTACGAAAGGTCACAGGTGCCATTTCAATGACAAAGTAATTTTTCCTGGCCAGTTCTACCTTATGAAACACATATTTCCCCCTTGTAGCAAATAAAATTGTCTGCACACTGTCCACGAGATGCTTCAATGTTGGCCTTCGACCTTTTTTTGTTTTTCCCGTTTAAGGGGAACTGACTTTTCGCAGACCAAATAACAAACTCTTAGAAAAACAGGAGAAAGGACAAAAAACTAGCATCATTTAGTTCATAAAAATATCTTAAAACTGGCATTTTTATCTGGCATTTCAGCTACCATTTCATCTGCCCTAAGAGTAAAGCAAAGGAAGGTGTCAGGGAAGGCGGACGCTTACGCCTGTGTGAGTTGCTCTGCAGTCTTCAGGCCCACCTCGCGGGCCCTGACGTAGGACTTGCAGCCGTGCCACAGGAAGAGCGTCCCCTGCTGGCCATTGAGCAGGACCAGGGAGGCGCGTGAGCGGAGGCTGGAAGAGCGACACTCCACCTCCACCAGCGAGCCCTCCACCGCCTCCTCGCCCCGCACGCAGAACAGACGCCAGCCCCCTGCCGCAGACACGGACACCCGTCACGACGCGGAGGACCACACTCAACACTACACTAACTACGCTAACCACTGCGCTGCACGGGAAAGTGTTCGACAGCTTCCCGTGTCTGGTAACCCGAAAGAAGCACGTCCACTGCTGTGTAAATATGCCATTGACTTGGGTGGATGCGTGCGGGGACCAGCAAGACCACTTCATGTCACTTATAGTATATGTTCAATGTAGAAGCTGAGGCTTAATATGGGCTGCATTAATAACGGCTGCATTACTCTCAGTGAGGTGAGTTGTGTCGCTCACACAAACAGCGGTGCACAGTACCTGTGTTGGTGGCACTGTCCTCCCGGCTTCCCTTGTGGATGACCAAGCCTCCCTGGAAGAGCTGCAGGAAGCAGGGAGGCTCCTTCCCCTGAGCCACCAGCACCTTGAGGGAGAATGGATATAGAGATGGAGGGAGGGATGGATATAGAAATAGAGGGAGGGAAGGAGGATGGAGAGACGGAGGGAGTGATGTTGTGAGAGAGACACAGAAGAATTTCTGACTGCTACAATCCAGCAGCAATCCTCAACCTCTGATTGACAGCAACCAAAAAAACCATAAAAGAATGTGAGCATGCTCAAATACTCTTTAAAAAGGATTTATATTGTCTGTCTCATCTTCCAATTATTTTATTTCCAATTTTGGCTTCTTTTATTTTTCTCTCTATTCCTATTTATTTTTATGGGGTTGAGCGGCTTCACTTGGTGTAACAAAGTAACATAGTAACGCACATAACTTCTTAATAGATTCACGCAACACCACACAACTTTCATTAATGACTTTGGTAGCCGCGTGGGATGTGGTCAGACTTGGCAGAGGTCTGTGCTCTACTGAGCACATGTTCTAGTTTATTTAGAATTTAAAAAAAGGTATATATTGTAATAGATTCTACGACAACTTTCTGTTATACAGACATACTTGAAAATCTGCAGTGTGGACAGACCGGACAGATGAGAATATATGCTCACCTGCGCCCCCCTGTGGTTGCCCAGCTCTACAGTCATGAGTGCTGAGGTTCCCTTCCCGCTGACGCTGGAGTGACGTCCCTGCCAGAAAAAGCAGGCGCATCGCTCGCGCCCTGCGCCTCCACTGCTCAGCTCCCCTGGCCGCTGTCTCTTCCCCACTGCACGCACACACACACACACACACACACACACACACACACACACACACACACAAACACACACAAAGCACAAGAAAATCACAAACGCATAAAGGCAGAGCACTAATCATAATATCAAAGGCAGACATTAACAACCTTACCTCTGCGATTTAGATGTTTGCTATCTATTCCCTGCTGGGTTCACAACAATTTCATCATCCGCACTAAGACACTGTGAAGCGAGCCGCTCTTGCTCACCCACGATGGTGACGGAGTACTTCCAGCGGATCACGTAGGTGTCGCCCTCGTGCATCTGACCGAAGCTCTCCTTGGGGATTTCGTAATCGTCGAACTCGCGGATGTGCCAGACGTCCACGGCCACCGTGGCCAGCTGCGCCTGCCGCCCGTCCTCGCTGCGCACCAGGCCGTGACCCCGGTGCACGTTCACGCCCTCCAGCATCGTGCGCACGGCCCCGCCCCCTCCCGCCAGCAGGGCCTTCACGTCACAGGGGCGCAGCTCGGACTCGTGAGGTGTGGTGGTGACAGGACTCTGGGGAGGAGAGGAGACGTACGTAGACATACGGTGGGGATGGAAAGTATTTGGGCAGTGACACATTTTTTGTTGTTTTGGCCCTGTACTCCAAAATATTGTATTTAAAATGGAACAGTGACGATGAGATTAAAGTGCAGACTTTCAGCTTTAATTTGACGGTTTTTACACGCATATCTGGTGAACTGTGTAGCAATTGTAGCCCTTTTTATACACAACCCACCCCCCCATTTAAAGTAATTGGACAAATTAACATTAACCTAAAGCATAGGTGTCAAACTCAAGGCCCGCGGGCCAGATGTGGCCCGCCATGTCATTTTATGTGGCCCGCGAGAACTTAATTATCTGACGCGTAAAAAAATAAAAATAAATAAATAAATAAATGTGATTGCACCACCCCCCAAGCCCCCCCCCCCGTCAACAATTACAATCGAGGTCCGCGAAAAATCTTGATTGCACCCCCCCCCCCTCAACAATTACAATCGAGGTCCGCGAAAATCAACCGGCCCTTTGAGGGCAACTATAATGCTGATGTGGCCCGGGGTGAAAATGAGTTTGACACCCCTGACCTAAACGGTCATTCCACCCAAAAACAACAGTAACCTTATTGAACAGAGCAAGGTTCAACTAATTGGCTGGCCAAAAAAAAACTGTACCGAGTTATTTGAATATAAAATTCGGTACAGGTATACGTCAAAATGACGTATACCTCTACCTCTTCCTGGACTACAGAGTTTTCAAGTACACGTGTAAGTTACATAGGCAAGTAGGCGGAACCAGCGAGGGAATGCTGCCTGCATCTCACTGTTCTGAATAGGGACACATTCTAGATCAAGCTAGCTATCATTGTTATTGTATTATAATGTCAGAAAATTACATTGATAGGCTACCTTATTTCCTAAAGATGTTTTGGAAAACTAAACCAAACAGGACTCGAGTGCTGTCGGTTACAGAGTGGAGCTCCTCCGGTATTCCCTAATTCCCTGTAGCCTACATCTTCCTCTGCCTTGTTGAATCACCCGGTAAAGAACCATGTCAACTAATGTTACATTATTATCCATGACCATTAAGCAGACTAACATTAGCTAGCTGACCATAATTGAACGGTTTCGCTTTGAGCATTCGATTACAGAAGCAATGTATTGTTTCTGGGCTAGTGCGTTAGCTGTTGTTAGCAACGGGTTTCTTGGCATAACACATATTGGTTTGTAAATATGTTTGCCATGCAGTAGGCTATAGTAGCTAACCTTGCATTTGTTAATGGAAGGAGGTTGGAGCTACTTTTCTACAAACCAAACCTCATTTCTGGGTGGATTTACCTTTTAAATAAAGTCAACATAAACATCGAACAAAAAGTTCGGAAATTTGTGTTTGGTAGATTATTTCTCTGTTGTAACAATGCTTCTTGGCAATAAATTTTATACCGTTGGAAAGCCTGTTTATTTCCCTTTTAAATGGTGACCCATTTTTAAGAAACATGCATTTGTGGGATGAGCAGCACAGCTGAGTATGTGGGTTGCGCCCATGAAAAATTTGCCAAATCTTCTCTGCCAATGCCAAACAGCTTATTCTGCAGTTGCTATTGACTCTTGTTTTGAGCTTCCGGTACCCCCAGGTGCTGACAATCAGGTGCCTGATTGGCACCTGATTGGCAGCACCTGTGAGCATGGGCCCTGCTACAGTGGTCAATTGGTGTCTGCTCCAAGAATCGGCATGCCACGTTTGTCTGATCTCGATAAGGCCCGTGCGATAGGGCAACTTCAAGCTGGTGTTCCGCAAAAGCAAGTTGCGGCATTATTTGGAGTGAGCCCTAGTACCATCTTCAAACTGAAGGCCAAGTTCCATGAAACGGGGGATGTCAGAGACAGACCGCGAAGTGGGCGTCCCAAGAAGACGACACCCCAAGAAGACCGGTTCCTCACCCTTTCAGCACTTAGGAACCGTAGGCTGTCTTCTACAGATTTGCAGTCAAGGTTTGCAGGACGATATGGCACACGGCTCTCGGCCCAGACAATCCGGAACAGACTGCACGCAGCCAATCTCCGGGCTCATGAGGCTGCCAGGAGGCCTGCCATGACTGCCCTTCACCGTCAGGCCCGTTTGCACTGGTGTCGGCAACACCTGCACTGGAACCTGAACATGTGGAGGAACGTTATGTTCAGCGATGAGTCCAGATTCTGCCTACGGAAGTTGGATCGTAGGGTCAAAGTGTGGAGAAGACGGGGAGAACGTTATGCTGATTGCTGCACCGATAGAGTAACACCTTTTGGTGGAGGCAGTGTGATGGTGTAGGGCGGCATCTCCATCACTGGAAAAACGAGGCTTGTCATCATTGGAGGCAATCTCAATGCAGAGAGATATCGAGATGAGATTCTGCAACCAGTGGCAATCCCATATCTCCACAGTCTGGGACCGAACTCCATCCTCCAAAATGACAATGCTCGCCCCCACAGAGCGGGGTTTATCAGAGACTATCTCCAGAATTTGGGAGTAGAGAGAATGGAATGGCCTGCCAACAGTCCTGACCTCAACCCAATTGAACACTTGTGGGATCAGCTTGGGCGTGCTGTTCGTGCTAGAGTAACCAACACAACCACGTTGGCTGACTTGCGACAAATCCTGGTTGAGGAGTGGAATGCCATCCCACAGCAGTGTGTGACCACGCTGGTGACCAGCATGAGGAGGAGGTGCCAGGCTGTTGTGGCTGTGTATAGTTCTTCCACACGCTACTGAGGCTCCTGACTGTTTGTTAAATTAATAAATTGTAAAATTGCCAATATGTCTTGTTTCTTCTTTGTTACTGATAGACTTCAATCATCCAATCCACAGAGAAATAATCTACCAAACACAAATTTCCTAACTTTTTGTTCAATGTTTATTTAATATTTGGTTGCATATCCTTTGCATCTGTGATCCAACAACATCAAAAGACTCTTGATATCTCTGGTGCGCTATAACCTCTCTGCATTTGAATGGATCTCTATGGGAATTGTGGGGGGTGGGGGTAGATTAAGCTGTAAATTACCCTGGAAGAGTATGGATCCCATGGCTGGCTAAATGGCTGTTGGTCATCAAGGGTCTGAGGTATCAAACGAGCCTGAAACCATCACTCTGCTGCCAGATATGCAGTAGATATGGATGGATGACTTTAAGGGTTGTTTATCCTGTCCTATTGAACTCTTTGGAAAAAAATTGTCAGGAGAAACAACCATTAAAGTGATCCACCCATATCTACTGCATATCTGGCAACAGAGTGATGGTTTGAGTATTGATTTTGAGCTACAGTAACTGCTGTCAATAAATTCATACCGTGGAAACTCACATAAAAATAGTTGCATGCTTAATGTTTCTGTGGTAAAGTAGGGAAAGTCAAGTGCATGTTTATACGGTGGGGACGGAAAGTATTCCTTTTATATTATGAACCATCAGTCAACTCAGCTCACATTATATGAATGAAACCATTCATTACATTACATTATAGGCATTTAGCAGACGCTCTTATCCAGAGCGACTTACATACTTATTACATTTATCCATTCATAAAGCTGGATATATACTGAAGCAATGCAGGTTAAGTACCTTGCTCAAAGGTACAACGGCAGTGTCCTACCTGGGAATCGAACCTGCAACCTTTCAGTTACAAGGCGACAAGAAGTAAAACTGTGCTTCCCTCTCCTCTGTGAAACACTGCCCCTTTTCACGTAGTGAATCTGATATTGGAGCGCGCCTCTCCCTGCTCACCTTCACCTCCTCCACAGCGGCCTCCTCCTTGGCGCTTCTCTTTTCCGCCCAGTCCAGGAACTTCTCCCTGAAGAGAGCCGTCTCGTTGTGCTCTGACAGCCGGCCAAACAGGGCCCAGCTGGGCCGTCCCTCGCCCTGCCTGTGGGAGTATTCGTCTCTGCTCAGTATCAACACGCGGGACGAGGGGGGGCGGCGCTATTCACCTACTGCTGAAAGTTCAATGTAAGAGGCAGTTGGGCTACGCTAACTGCAGACGTTCCTCCACCGAGACAATCACAATTCTACTAGCATTTATAACAGAGGCAGAAATAGAATCAGCAAGTTAAATCCATAGATAGACAAAATGTGTTGAAGCTATAGGGACAATTCCCAGTCTCTCTCCCAGAGGCAACATCCTAATAGAGTACTCAAGTGACTAAGTCTGTCATTGGGAATTTACTTCCAAAACCAAACTCCGCCCACGTCTGACTCACTTGAGTACTCTACGTGCCCAACACAGAGGTGGAAATCCAGGGGACCTAAAGTAAAAGTCCTCCCCAGCACTTTGCTCCAATCACCTGGATTTGCTAATTAACATAATTCTTCAGTGAGAAGGTAGAACTAATTAGTGAAATCAGTTGGCTGAGTCTATGGGTGGAAGAAACACATGGTAGGACTTTTACTTTATGTCCCCTGGATCTCAACCTCTGGCCCAATACATGCCCTCACATTATCATGTATTTCAAATGTATGCGGACTGTATTTTGCATCTCCACTGGGTGGCACTATTGCTCCACAGTCACGACAAGTATTGACACCAAACATGGTTAGAGGGGATAAATTGCTCCACAGAAAAAAATCACTATATTTGTGATCTGTGACCGGGGATGGCTTACCATTACTAAGCTTACATTTTGGTAGTAAAAATGATGACCAAGAAAATGATTAAATAAGCAACATGCTATTGTGAAGCGTTTGTGTTTTTTTATTGAATCTTGTGAATATGGTCAGTGAACTTGAATAAAGAATTTTCCCAGAAAAATAAAACGCAGCTGTTTACCAGGCTAGCAGAACTGAAAGCTTGCAGCAAGGAGCCTGTATTCACTTAAAATGTTTTTCCTACAAAGCATATTACTTTTTTGGGGGTTTCTTCTCAATCTAACAAAATGTTCATGCCACTCTCCAAACAGCACCATACTTGGTGAAAGCAAAACTCTCATGCTCATTGCTAAAATTGTAAAAAATAAAATTAAAAAAATTTCAGCAACTTGTTCATTTGAGATATGAGGCTTCACACAGTTTGTAGAGCTGGACTCACGGCTGTATCTCTGGATTGGAGGCTGAGGGGTCAAGTGGATTGACGCTGCAGTTGCTGTAGTCGTAGGACCCGCTCCAGAGCTGCTTCCCCAGCTGTACGGCCACCTTCCTGTCGCTAAGGGGCACGTCTTTACCGTGCCACACGTACACCTCGCTCCCAAAGTCATACACCAGCACCTAGGGGATACACACAAAGAGCTCAGTTAACACCAGGCAGCAATTCACAGGACGGTATAATGTAGCTGCATTACATTAGACACGTTTTAGTGGCAAGCCATTTTTAATAAACTTTATTAGACAGAGCCACAAAGCATTGACAATACACACATCTGATGCCGCAAGCTACCTATTCAGCCACTCAAATTAGGGAAACATGTTACAAGAAACCCTAAACGCAGCTTTAGCAAGCACACCAATCAATGGGTTTCGTCCCTGTATTTTACGTTCAGCTTCATCAACTGTGTGGTTAGAGCCATACACCAAAGTTGGCCTGGTGTGCTGTTTAACAGAACACAGGGCACAGACCTGCGCACGCACGCACGCACGCACGCACGCACGCACAAATATAGATACACAGAACTTAAAGTAACCAGGCTACATCATGTTTTCAAAGGAAATGCATTGGCTGACTGCAAAAGGAGAGAGAAAGGGGCAGTGGTGAGAAGACTGTACTCCAGCACTGACCTCCTTGGAGTTCAGCATGGTGACGCTGGGGATGGAGGCCCAGGCATCATCATGGGGAACCAGCCGGTCTTCCACAAGGTGGTACACGCAGTTAGCCTCCACCACCCCACTCTCAAACAGCTCATCCTCTTCTGGGTCCCCCGCTCCTGTTCACACACACACACACACACACACACACACATAGACAAGAATCTAATATTAAGCCATGTGCTGTGGGTTCCATTAGCACGGATTGTTAAATTGTGTCAGAGAGAAAGTGTATGGCTCTACGTGTGGATGTGTCAGTCTCTAAGCTTTTCTGAATGTGCTAAAATCTAGTGAGTTAGTGCTGACTACATATCTTATACCTTTATACTCAGCCTTTCCACCCAGAAGGTTCCAGAACTCTCTGGCTCTGTGGTTGTCTGTGTTGATTCCCTCCTCTAGGATGGTCACCTGTGGTGCTTTGCAGCCCAGGTCACGCTTGGTCTGCACAAAGGACGCCATCTCCGAGGCCTGTACAACACAGCGGGACAGACAAAGCACATTACTGCCAAATTACTACTGCTGCCACGCCCCCAAGTTCTCTCTATGCCAAACAGCCTAGAGAGGGTCAACTCAATGGCCTTATATGACACACATCTACTATCATGTATGACAACAGCACATTAAATCAGACAATCCATTGTATGTACAGTATAAAACTGTAATAAAATTACAGTCCTGAGTATGAGAAAGTGAGAGCAACACCGTGTTAATAAGAACAGCCATGTAAGAGCATTCGACACTACATGCACATACTTACAACATGCACATACATACTTCAATCAGTCAGGTGCTGCCCTGCCCTTCAGCTAAAGTGTGCCGTGCTAAATCGGATTCTGGCAACATTACAGTGTGTGAGCCTGGAATTGTTTGAGCTGGATGTGTGGACTGCTTGTTTCTGCCTGCACAGGTTCCAGTGTTACCTTGGCTTTCTCAATAACGTTGGCAAATTCCCCAGACCACATGTAGCAGTGTTTTGGCGTGATCAGGAGGAAGCAGTCCCCGCTGTTCAGCGATCGGGCAATCGGTTCCACCAGACGCACCTGGACGTGCCTTCGACCTGCAGACAAGAAGCAGATGGACATCACAGTCACACACCTGCAAACATAGCTCTGGGATTTATATTGTAAAATATACCCAATTCCACCTGACCCCACACCATTCTGACCCCACTCCCACCCATACTGTCCTACCTACCCTTACCCATCTCCACTAAACCACACCCAACGCTACCCAACCCTACACCATTCTGACCCCACTCCCACCCATACTGTCCTACCTACCCTTACCCATCTCCACTAAACCACACCCACCGCTACCCGACCCTAAACCATTCCGACCCCACTCCCATCCATACTGTCCTATCTACCCTTACCCATCTCCACTCAATCACACCCACCCTTACCCAACCCTACACCATTCTGACCCCACTCCCACCCATACTGTCCTATCTACCCTTACCCATCTCCACTCAATCACACCCACCCTTACCCAACCCTACACCATTCTGACCCTACTCCCACCCATACTGTCCTATCTACCCTTACCCATCTCCACTCAATCACACCCACCCTTACCCAACCCTACACCATTCTGACCCCACTCCCACTCATACTGTCCTATCTACCCTTACCCATCTCCACTCAATCACACCCACCCTTACCCAACCCTACACCATTCTGACCACACTCCCACCCATACTGTCCTACCTACCCTTACCCATCTCCACTCAATCACACCCACCCTTACCAAACCCTACACCATTCTGACCCCACTCCCACCCATACTGTCCTACCTACCCTTACCCATCTCCACTCAATCACACCCACCCTTACCCAACCCTACACCATTCTGACCCCACTCCCACCCATACTGTCCTATCTACCCTTACCCATCTCCACTCAATCACACCCACCCTTACCCAACCCTACACCATTCTGACCCCACTCCCACCCATACTGTCCTATCTACCCTTACCCATCTCCACTCAATCACACCCACCCTTACCCAACCCTACACCATTCTGACCCCACTCCCACTCATACTGTCCTATCTACCCTTACCCATCTCCACTCAATCACACCCACCCTTACCCAACCCTACACCATTCTGACCACACTCCCACCCATACTGTCCTACCTACCCTTACCCATCTCCACTCAATCACACCCACCCTTACCAAACCCTACACCATTCTGACCCCACTCCCACCCATACTGTCCTACCTACCCTTACCTATCTCCACTCAATCACACCCACCCTTACCCAACCCTACACCATTCTGACCCCACTCCCACCCATACTGTCCTATCTACCCTTACCCATCTCCACTCAATCACACCCACCCTTACCCAACACCATTCTGACCCCACTCCCACCCATACTGTCCTATCTACCCTTACCCATCTCCACTCAATCACACCCACCCTTACCCAACCCTACACCATTCTGACCCCACTCCCACCCATACTGTCCTATCTACCCTTACCCATCTCCACTCAATCACACCCACCCTTACCCAACCCTACACCATTCTGACCACACTCCCACCCATACTGTCCTACCTACCCTTACCCATCTCCACTCAATCACACCCACCCTTACCAAACCCTACACCATTCTGACCCCACTCCCACCCATACTGTCCTACCTACCCTTACCCATCTCCACTCAATCACACCCACCCTTACCCAACCCTACACCATTCTGACCCCACTCCCACCCATACTGTCCTACCTACCCTTACCCATCTCCACTCAATCACACCCACCCTTACCCGACCCTAAACCATTCCGACCCCACTCCCACCCATACTGACCTACCCTTACCCATCTCCATTAAACCACACCCACCCTTACCCAACCCTACCCATTCCTTCCCCAGCCAGTCAGCCTGAGGCTCTGACCTTTAATGAGGATGAGCATGAGCTTCTTGAAGGGCAGGGCGCTGTTGTTAGTCACCACCTCGGTGGATTTGACGTTGCGCAGGTGCACTTTGCGAAAGTTCTCCTTGCTAGCCAGCCCTGCCAGGGCAGCGTCCGCCAGGTTCGAATGCTTTGCCACTGGAGAGAGATCAGACCAGACCATCCTCAGCTAAGGACCACACCAAAGCAAAAAATTTGCATTTTAATTTTATGTGCATTTTAAATTTAGGGGCACACTAATGCACCCCAATACATAGATGCTCCTATATTGTTTTTCTAGTTAGTGCACATCAATTTTCAGAAAATCTTTTTCCTAAAATGGGAGCACTTTAGAGCCCTGCAAACCTCTGACCGCAGGTAAATCTGGCACCATTCCTATAATGGCTGTTAAAATCATCATCAAAACAGGTCTTGGTATAAATATACATGAGATAAAACAAAAACTGTTAAAGAATGAACACACAAAAACTGGTCAAATCATTTGATGCTGCACCAATCTATAAAGGGCACTAAACTCTCTTTTTTAAATCATCAACGGTTTAACCCTATCACTCACACAATGTGAACTTTGAACTTCAATCCAATGCATATTTAAAGATTAATCTTAAGGAACGTGTTCAGTGTGAGTGTACACAAAGCGCACTAATTTAACCTTGGCAAACACAACCAAACTGTGGTTAATTTTTAACATTTTTATTGGACAGGAAAGGTTCTCAACCCAGATGCTTAAAGTTTTGACTGTAACACAATCCAAGCACGCAATACATTTTCAAAGCAAATTCACTTCAGGAGATGACTGTATTTATGAAGTTTCATCTTTCAGACAATGGAATTGCTCTGCAGACTATGTGTGTGTTGGGGGGGGGGGGGGGGGTCAGTGGTCAGAAACTATGATTCAGATGGCTGGGAACCCCATGAGTCCTTTTCTTCTCCTTTCCTGAGAAAACAAACGCGCTCGACGTCCCCCTTTGGGTGTCCGAGCATTTCTGCTCCCACGTGGTGAGGAGAGAGCATTCACAGCCCATCCACACTGGATACATGTTCGAGACGAACCGCAGCCCATCCAGGTGCACCCTGTGAGCAGCCGCAGTTCCTCCCTTTAGTCCCCAGAGCAGGTGATTTTCAGTCCAGGTGGCTCACTTATGTGAGCTGTGCTAGTTCCCATAAAGCACCTGGAGGCTTATTTTGGGTTTATTTACACCAAAGCATACCCACGTTTGTACACACTCTGTACACACCCAATGTTTGTGGAACCAAGAGGTGTTTTCTACTGGGTTTCAGATAAAAAATGTAAAAACGTTTGTTCCATGGAAGTCGATTTGTTTTTCTACACCACTGCCAGTGCCAATATACTGTATATATTTTTGCACTGCACACAAAATGATATCTATCCTACTAGGGTTCATTAGGGTTCATCATGGACTAACTAAAGGACCCTCAGTGAAATAGCTTGATGTTTCAGAATTCTCATGTGGGCACATGATATACTTTAATAAACACGCTGTCGTAGAAAAACTTGGCAGCTGTGTCATTTACCTTGTACGTTACTGCTTTGTACCTTTATCGCTCATGTTTGGCATTCAGTCATTTTTTAAATTGTTAGTTAGCATTTAGTGGATTGCTACCATGGTCATTTTATCTGTTTACAATGTGATATCCAGTCAAGCCAAAGGAAAAGTAAATCTGCTAAATGCCTAAATGGAAATGATAATGGAAATCAGATGAACGAACGAGGTCATTTTAAAAACCACCAGGTCACATGACTTACTCCTCTCCACTTGTATCCTCTTGGTCTCCACGGTGGCCACGTTGAGCCGCTGCTCGGTGTACTCCTGCCTGATGTCATCGCGCGCCGCCAGCGCCCGCAGGGGGTTCCGGGAGGCGCGGGTCTTCCGAGGTGGGCGCATTGCCCGCTTGTGCTGGGCAACTGTAGACGTCAGCCTGGACACACACACACACCAGGAGAGGTGAGGGCCTATACACACACTTACACACAGACACTCATACACACAGGAGAGGTGAGGGCCGATACACACACTTACACACAGACACTCATACACACAGGAGAGGTGAGGGCCTATACACACACTTACACACAGACACTCATACACACAGGAGAGGTGAGGGCCTATACACACTCATACACACAGGAGAGGTGAGGGCCGATACACACACTTACACACAGACACTCATACACACAGGAGAGGTGCGGGCCTATACACACACTTACACACAGACACTCATACACACAGGAGAGGTGCGGGCCGATACACACACTTACACACAGACACTCATACACACAGGAGAGGTGCGGGCCTACACACACACACACACACACACACACACACACACACAGGAGAGGTGAGGGCCGATACACACACTTACACACAGACACTCATACACACAGGAGAGGTGAGGGCCGATACACACACTTACACACAGACACTCATACACACAGGAGAGGTGAAGGCTTACACACACACACACACACACACACACACACACACACACACACAAACACAAACACACACAGACACACACACACACACACACACACAGAAGATGAGCAAACACAGACACACAGAGAGTGTAACTGACAGCCAGATACAGACCCAGAAGACAGCCACACAGTGAAACAGTGGCTCGGATTAAGACAGAAAACCACAGGGACACAAACAAAGGGATAAGCCGCAAACACACAAACGTAGATCATGAGATCAAAAGAAAGACAATGGGCCTCATTTATCAATATGGTCGTAAAAAAGAGCGTATATTTGACGGGACCAGCTTGCATACAGAATTCTCACGTGTGATTCATCAAACTTGTGTAAATCACTGATCTGAGTTCACATCATTATGAATTACCATACTCACAGGCCCATTTTATTATCTATATTTGGCAATGCCACCTGTCTACACAGACACAGAAAGAGCCAAAAGCACAAAGGCACATACATGCTTACAGACACTTGACACACATACTGAAGCACAGCCCCCATCCACCACACATTAACACGTGGGTTTAGAAAAGACATTCCACTTGATACAAAATGTTACACCAAGCGTCATCTAGCCTGACACTGCTTGTTCTGAAAGCGTAGCCTGTGGACACTAGAATGTAAAGGTTGAGAGGGTCGCCACAAAGCAGTCAGACGGGAGAGAGTGCGTCTTACTTGGGTGTGTTGGACTCGATGACGCTGAAGTCCTGCAAGGTGTCGGAGGACCCGCCGGAGGCCAGGGCAGAGGGCGACACGGCCTTGTAGAAGCGGCCGAACGTCTCCTCGTCGTCAAGGGTCATCACCTCCTTCACCGTCTCCGCCGTCACCTTGATGGACGTCTCCCGGGGGCCCAAGCCTGCCAACACCACAGTTTGTCTCAAAAGCTCAAAGACACCTACAGACAGATCTCTGAACGAAGCTTAAACCGACAGTTGACAGTTGTCCTTCACAGAGCTGCGTCAAGGGTTTTAGGGTACGCTCACCTTTGTTATGAAGTTTGTCCAGGAAGGACTCCAGCTTGTCCAGCCTCTTGTCCCCTTCAACCTCAATGTCAGTGCGGGTGGAGATCTCTGTTACAGCAAGAGCACAGACACCCGGAGATATAACCTTAATGTCAGTGCGGGTGGAGATCTCTGTTACAGCAAGAGCACAGACACCCGGAGATATAACCGCCAAAGCGCAGAGAACATAACATCAGAGGTAAAATCTGGGGGGATTGGGTTTTTTTTTTACCTTCCAGCGGCTTGACTGGGGTTCCCGTGGAGGATTTCTTGCTGTGGAAGGTGGGCTGTTCTTCTTTGCCCGACACTGGAGAGACCAGGCCTGAGGGATGGAGGAAAGCACTAGTCAGTGAACCCACCGTCGCCCACAGACCACTTTCCTCTTCACTTCATTTCACAACGCGCGAATCGGCGACCGACAGAAGCACGGGGCACCGACGTGCAACAGCCGGTCAATGAGGGCGCATAACATCATGTTCGTAGCCGGACTCCCGCGGAGAGGCCGGTAAGCGGGGCGGGGAGAGTGCTGACCTTTCTTGGCCATGCGTCCGGCGACGGTGAACTGGGTGGAGTCGTTGAAGGCGCCCTTGCCCTTGCTTTTCCACTGCTCCTCCTTCTCCTGCAGGACGCGCATGCGGTCCGCCAGCGACACCTTCGTCTCCACTCCCGACAAGTTCTTCTGCATCGCCACGCGGGAAGAGAGAGAGAAGATAGCTTCTCCCGTTAGTATCCTTTGCTACAGGAGCAGAGCTCCGACGGGTTTTCAGTGTTCACAGTAGAGAAGGCCTCGTGGTCGTTCCAGCTTTCAATTTATTTCGCCTCGTAAGAGGCATCATGCTTAGCGGCCTAAAGCTGTATTTTTATCACCACACGGTTCAAATAATAAAAATTCAGGGAAAGCAATTTAACCAAAACATGTTTACGCGGTCAATTAAAGTGCATTACACAGAAAGTATTCAGATAAAAAAATAAAAAACGAAAAACGAACATAAACAAAGACCTAAAAAGCTCAAACCATGCAGTTAATAGAAACGCCAACACATAAATCTGAGGGTTTCGCTTTAAGGCTTTGAAGCGCAGACTGGTTTAAAACTCCAATGTTTACTAACCACAAATAAATCTCGAGACAAAAGCTCTCTGCCAACAACTGCAAAAACGTTCTGGGAGGGAGGGGTTGTCCCAGCCAATGAGTTGCAACATACACACGTGTGGGTGTGTGTGCATATGGGCTTGGGTCTGTATACACACTGACAGACACATAAAGAGAATATCATGAACACTGCACATATGTGTCTCATTACATATGTGTGTGTGTGTGTGTGTGTGTGTGTGTGTGTGTGTGTGTGTGCGTGTGTTTGTGTGTGTGTGTTTGTGTGTGTGTTACGGTACATTACAAAGCACATATCACCTTTTGTCTCCAGGAGGGCTGAGAGCCCTGGCTTTGGCCTCATAGGAAAGAATGGTCTGGACCAGAGTGGGGGGAAGTGGAAGGGAAGAGGAAGCAGGAAACGTTCGACACAGAAAGGCCTTGGTGTCACATCACCGCTCACAGCTGTTTTGATCAGCGCGTTTACCGTGTAACCCTGGAGGACGGCCTTGGTGTTGCGTGTCACGTAACCCATCCGGAACATGCCAATGCATCCGCACAGAGTTCATTGGCTCACATCCTCACGCCTGACATGAGAGCATCAAGTGCAGCGTTTATCGCCCGACCGCGTGCCGCCGCTCAACGAAACGACTGGAAAAACAAGAGGAAACCGTGGCGCCGCAGTCCACTCTCAGTGACCCGTGCCTTACGCTGCAATGGCGAAACCACGCCGCTTTCCGAAAGGGCCGAATCGGCACAAACGCGGGGCTACACTGTGGGAGAGAGGGCCGATGCCATACACAGCTGAGACGTGGCGGGAAAACCCCACAGACGGTCGCCCACGTCGCTGGCCCGTGCAGCGGCTGTGGCTCCGTGTGCGATAGCCTCTCTCCCTTCTCAGAAAGACCCACCCCCCCCCCTCTTTTCCCACAACCCCCCCATCCAACCACTCTTCACTGCTAACCCTCACCACCCCCACCCCCCCCCACCCCCACCCCCATGCCGTGACCCCTGCTGTTGACCTTTAATTGCTCCACCCACTCCGTCCCCTACTTTTTGCTCAGCAGCACAAGGGTGCCTGGGTCTATAGGCTCTCTTCTGTGGACGCCAGGAGAAAGGAACGCACTAGCCAGAAAAACAGCACTGCCACAGCACCCTGTGGGTGTTTATCCATCGCTAAGTACGTGCGTGTCGACATTCCGGGTTGTTTATGGGCTTGGCCGTCATCGGAACGTCAGTAAAAAACCCATGTGTGATCATGAAACCCGTCAAAAACGACACTCTCTGGCTTTGCTGGGCTCCTTCTGTTACGCCTGCAGTGTGCTGTTAAAATGAGCTACCGAGCACGTGCGCCGGACAGCCTCCAGTCCGAATCCAGGGGACATTCTGGGGTAATTAATGATGCGCTACTGATCATGCGTTACAGAGACATTTCCAGCTAGTCTTTTTTTTTTTTGCGAAAAGAAAGGCACGTCACTACTTCATTCTTGTACGCTGAGTCCTTTCCCACTGTAAACGTCTCATTTTCAACACTGCCACAGGGCCTCTGTGGTTTTCACAAGGCAAGGGCCAGTCAGCCAGCCGACTGTAAAACAACGCAGTTCCCTCATTTACCGCATCTCTTTTACCCATTGGGAAAAACACCTGATTTTCACTGACAAAGAGACAAAACAAAAACACACATAAAAAGAGTTCATTATCTTCAGGCAAGCTGGGCAGACTTATTTCTGACTGAAGCCCAAGGAACCGCACAGTACGCAGACAATATACAACCATTACGCTTTTAAAACCTCACGCATCACCATTTAACACAAAACCAGAGAGACTCAGCAATGGCGCAACCTGAAAAGCACGTAACGCGATGTAAAAGGCAACAAATGAACTGCCACAGATCTCTCAGAGAGGCACAGCGGGTACAGGCAGCAGTACAAAAGCAACAAAAAGTGCTACAGTGATCGCTATTGTTAGCTTGCCGGGTTGATTAAAAACGCCGATGGTGAAGGGCAAGCCAGGACCCTCGGGAATGGGCAACGGGGGGTGACATTCCCGCCGTTGCCCGGGAAGGCGAGGACAGCGGAGGCTTGGCGCGCGTCCAGCTCGGCGTCGCACAGCATCTGGAATACGTGGCCATCGCAGGTGCTAGCGTCGCGCAGGAAAGCTGAAAGCTCGTAAATTCCACATGCTGTCTGTGGTTTTTCTCTCAAGAATACATAATAATTGGCTCTGCTGGGGCCTCTGGTGGCAGTTTGAACCATAGCCCCAGGAGGGGTGGAGTGATGGGGGGGGGGGGGATAAACTCCGCTGCACACATTGGCGCTATTGTGATCCAGAACTGGGGCCCGTCAGAGACAGGAAATAGCTTAGTCGAGAGAAACTGAAAAAGAGAGCTCTCAGCCTTGAACCCTCACAGGATGCCGTAGTCCTGCGAATTATAGCAACAGGACGACGCTGCATATTCGAGGAGAGCCTTTCCGACTTGTGACAAGGACTACCAAAGTCGCCGCGTGCAGGAACCCACCGCATTGTGTAAAAAAAAAGACACGTTGGTTCCAACATTGAAGTTGTGGCTTGTTAAAATTTGAGACAAAATGGTACTGCATGAGTATCAGGTACAAACACTCTGTTGTGTCAGTCGGCCAGCAAAGCACACGAAGGCAAAGGCGTGCAAGCACACTCGCCTGACTGAAACAGACCACATACTGGCTCATGCGGCTAGATGATAAAAAGACAGAGAAGACAGCCTCCTGGAGCTGAAAAAGGCCGGCGGGGAGAGGGGGGGAGGGGGGGAGGGGGGAGGAGCAGAGAGGGAGTTCAGAGGGGAGGATGGGATGTACGCCATACTGTGCACCCAGCACACACCTGCAATGCAACAGCTGTGCAGCTGACTAACGAGCACAGGCTAGTTTATTTATTCTGGTCGAGAGCGCCGCACTGGGAGTACTTTAAGAGAGTCGGGGTGGGAGAATTTATAGAGAACTGATGGGAGGGTTGACAGAGACTAACAGAGAGCCATTTTGTCCACAGGAATCCAAAATGTCAAAACAGACTCAGATGTAGTAGGTGAGAGATGTAGCTAGGCTGAATAAGGGAAACAAAAATCTCAGCAAAACAGTGGACGCATTGGATTCTGGGAGGAAAAGAAAGTTAACATTCACAATGGCAGGAAGAAACTGTATTGTCCTTCAAGCGTGTGTATTCAGTAACATTATACTGGTTTGCTTTGACAGTGTGTGCACTGTGCAGTAACAGCGTGAAAAGCTTGCCATGCAGTCCACTGGCTTACCTAGCACAAGGCGTGTACAGGGACATCATGGGAAATTTCAAGCCCAACCTACAGAGAGAAAGGCCAGGGGGGTAGGAAGACCGATGAGTGAGGAACAGTATACGCAGGAAGAAGGTGGAAAATAGACAAACAACGACCCAGAAAAGGAAAGGAAACAGGAAAGAAGGTCCCCCAACGGTTACAGACATGGGTATACTGGTGAAAACACCCCCTCCACCCTGCATCTCCACCTTTCTCCCCAACCATGTCATGTTAAACGGGCATAATCACACCATTAGTGTAGTCATGAACCCGCAACTGGAACTGCAAACATACAACCCACAAGCTCTGGATGAATGAGCACTTTGTTACTGGCCTGTGAGCGAGTGCCTGGTTACAGACTTGGCCCCTACAGAAGATGGAGGAACAACTGCTGAGGTCATTATTACCGTAGCCCTACCTTTCCAAAGCTGCCTCATTTCCACGCCCCTTAGAAACGCCGGGCAGATGTCAGAGGCTCCTTCAGGTCTAAACTAGTCTGTAGGGGAGGCTGTGGGAAGTGAAGAGTGACTCATAATTTAAGACAGCGGAGGGAGAGCAGCAGAGGGGGATTAGTTTCAGACATCTTGGCTATTCTACATTTTTATCGTGATTTGTTGCCGTTTTGCTAAAGGCATTGTACTGGGCCCCTGTGGATCGATGTATCAAGTTAAAATATCCATACAAAGGCATAAAGCGGTTGCGTTTTCCAGAACAGGAGGACAGAAGAGCGGCCGATTTTAACAGAGCACTGCTTCCAGATCGAAGCAGTCTGTTCATTTAGAAGCCAAAATTTGGAAGGGGGCGCGAGTCATTAATCTTCATGTTTTTAATGAAGCTGTCATCTCTACTCAGACGACATGTGCTTTATATTGAAAAATAAAATCGGAATGTTCCCAGATTTCCGTTTTTTAAGAATCATCCTATACACCTACACGACTGCCCTCTCAGGAGAGCCCCCCCTATCCTCCCGTTAAGAAGCGACGTTTATCACTGCAAAATGATAAATACATTTTTTTTAATAAAACGAGGAAATGAAAAGAGGGGGAGAATGAGAAGAAAATGAAGGAGGCACGCGCGGCACACTTGCAGCCCGACTCTTGGGACCTGCTGTCACGAGCGTTTAACCTTCAAATCTCAAGACAGCCACGCGAGTCTCAACAAATGGCACTTCTCCGCTGCGCTGTGTTTTTTTTGTAAGAATTTGGCACCAATGTGGGGCTGAACATGTCCAATTGCTACCCTAATTTGGAATATCCAATTGACTATTTGTAGCGCATTTGATTTATGCGGAAATCTCCGTTGCCGATTCAGGAGAGTCAAGACATCCGTGGCACTCCGCCGAAACACGTGGTATCACCAGCCTGATCTTTTCACACCGCAGCCCACAGCCAAGCTGGAACAGAACCGAGTCGGAGAAAGACAGGCATTGTTTGCAGCCGTTAATTACACTAAATTTCTGGATTTACTTTTGAAAAAAACCACCCAAAACTAACATAAGGAGACCAATCATAATGCAAAATGATCATTGTAGTCTTGAACGTGTTGTCCCAAAATCACTGCATTTTGTATCCATATGCTTTTGAGTGTGAACATGAGAGGGTATAATGCACTCCAGGTTGTATCTTTAGCTGGAACTGTTTATTTCTCAAATTATGAATAGATTTTTGGGCCTTTCCAATGAAATTGGAAACTTTTGGATTAATTACTTACAGCTCATCTTCCCATTTTTCTCCAAGTCTGTACTATCTGGTAGACCCCCCCCCCCCCCCCCAAGCCATGTATCAGGCCATGATACAACTTTACAATTCTGTTAGACAATTCCAATTTGATCAGTGTCAACAGAGGGGGACTGATGTTATAGGCTTGTCTAGAGACTGCTGCACAGAATTAATTTGATTTCATTATAAAAATATGAATGTAGGATGGGGAGTTTTTTTTTATTTTATTTTTATTTTGTTTCTGATTTTTTCCCCATTTTCTCCCAATTTAGTAGCCAATTGAACCCCTATTCTAATTCAATTCCCCCCATGTAGCAACCGCTAGAGAACCACCGCTATACAACCCCGTCAGCCGGTAGTAGGAAAGAGGCCGCCACGTCCTCTACAGGGCGCGACTCCCCAAGCTCCTGACCGTGATTCCAACTCGCCCGGGGCCTTATTTTGCGTAGCAATTCTCTTCCGAGCCCTCCCCCCACCCGGAAGCAGCCGCCAATTGCTGCTCCCACAGGGCGCTGGCCATGCTCGGAAAATGGCAGGACCGGGGCGCGAACCCCGATCCTCGGAGTACAACTGCGCTGACTGAAAGTCAGCGCTTTTACCGTTGTACTACCGCAGCGGCCCAGGATGGGGAGTTTTAAAAAAATTTTATTGCTATTGACTTAAAGCTGGAGTAGGCAACTTCTTTTTTGAAAGATATCGGACAGCAGTCACGCTTAGTTGGTAGCAATCATAGAAAAAACGACTGTGAGATAAATCCAGCACCATACACTGTGTTTATACCTTCAAATTCTGCATTCTAAAACCAGGGATTAGGCCTGATTTCCTGTTTTCAAAAAGTGGCTCATGACGTGAACCAATCAAAGGGATAGGCCGGTTAACATCGTGAACTAATCAGCAATCGGATTGACCTTGCTGGTTCATATACAGTGCAGCTAGATGCAAAATAATGTTGAAAGAGTTTCAGCCCCTCCTGCATCACCGAACGAGACTAAAGCCTGGCATGTGTTTATATAACTGGAGTCTTTATAAAACTGCTCTTTATAATTCAGCCATCACTTCCAATTGTAGTGTTCGAATAAAACTGGCTATCTGAAGTATTAGCTCCTTTATTTCCCCCTTTATTTATCAGTTATGAAAAGCATAAAAAGGGCCTATTGTAAAACGTCCAGTAAAGTACCGAATTGGGGCTAGGTGTATCGGGTAACTGTAAGTCTGGGACAGAGGGTAATCTTGTTGAACAATTTACATGTATAACAAATATTTCGCTATCGTTAGCTATCGCAAACCATCAGGTAGATAGCTAACTTTAGACTAGTGAACTTAGCAGAACAATCAGTTCATTAGCTACTGAACGGAATGGAAAAGGTTTTATTGCGTTATTGTTAAACTCTGGAACAACAAAAAAGATTCAGTTGTTTTACCTGGACTCTTGGAGCTTACATTTTTAGTGTAGCTAGGCCAGTCTGTAATCCTGCAATCGTAGCTACAAACTGATGCGCGTTCACATCGAGGTGTGTGGAGAAGCAGTGGGGGGTGTGTCTCCTTCTCTGTGGGCAGGGCCAACAAGTGTCATGGCTTTTCAAAATGTTTTCACAACATTGCGACCATTGAAATTTGCCAACCTCAGCTTTAATTAAATTGCAATTATAACTATAGTACATTTCTTATATTTCAGGCTGAGATTCAGCCGACCAGTTAATTTTAAAACCACTGTGTAATAAATATCCTGCTCAACTGTGCTGCCAAATGATATAATGTGATATAAACAACTGCTGAACTTCACATTGTGAAGTCAGATTACCAAATCATATTCTTGGTGGTCCTGCCCCAAAAATAAAGTGAGAATATTAAAAATAATTGAAGATGCTTAAATGTCTTACATACATAAATCAAATGGTCTCATATATCAAAATTACGTTTCAAAATGCAATCATGGTAGAAAAAAAGCCACTAATAGCAAACATATGCAGCCAGAGAAGGTGACCACAACAAGAAACCCCTACCCCAAAAAAATAAAAAAATGTTAAATAATAAAAAACCACACACACACACACACACGCACACACACAGAGGCCCTCTTTTCTCATGAGAAGAAAGAGAGAACACATCTGCTCCCGCTCAGCTGCATGTGACCGAATGTAGAGCGCCTGCTTTTCCCCTCGCTTCAGATTGGAGTTAGAAGGACCCCCTCAACCAACGGCGCATATCCCAGACTTCCCCTCCTCTGTGCCTGAGGCCATTCTTGCTTTCGGGCTCCCCTGGGAAAACGCATGTTCCCAGAGGAGGCAGGCTACGTCTGCAACGGTCGGCTAAGAGGGACTATGGTCAGGGGGGAGGGAAAGATCCGGGATTCTGATTTGTGCATGCCTCGATCCCTTGTTTTCCCTCGGTACTCAAAACCCAGAACAGATATCCATTAAACAGAGAATGTTTTTAAGTGAAACTGAATGAAAACATTGCCCACAGTGCAAAGAGTCCTTAGAGAAAATAAGCACACATAATGAACGTGCGGAGCAAGATTTGTGAAAAATATTGTGAAATACGTGTATTTTTATTGCAGTCATAATGTTAAAGGGAGAAAGAGTAGGTGAGGTGATGGTGTGGCCGCAGGCCCAAATCGGGGGAGGAGAGTGAAAGAAAATGTAGGTCCCGTCACAACAGGAGGGTGTGGTTTGTATTCTAAGGCAGGGGAGGTACAGCTCTAGTTGTACTTTACTGTACTTTGCCATAAACTATGACCAGTGCCCACAGCTTCAAGCCTCCCCCAGTGCACATCTGCATAACACGTCCACAGTTCAACCAATCAAAAATCAGGTAATTGAGCCACCCTCTGTGGGTGATCGACCCCATCACTTTCACCAACAGTGACTCATTCAATCAAAATGAGCTTGGATTAGGGTGACAAATCAGGTCAATAAGGCTTCTGTCTGGTCATTTCAAGTATGTACGTTACAGGCTAGGAAGAGAGTAGCGATATATGATGTTTCAGTCAAAAGCCCTGTGCTTTTTTGAGTCTGATCTATACTTCCCTAAATGCCCTCTGGCATGACCAGTATTGCAGCATTAACCACCAAGTGCAAGTTAGCGGGATTGCATCACTGTACACTACTCCATAAAGCAGACCTATTAGCTCTGTTCTCATGCAGACAGTATTCTGCCCCTTTACACACACCTTCCTGTGGAGCCAATGTGAAACAGAGACGGAGAGAGGCACTCAGGCCTGGACAGAGAAGGGTCCAAGACACACCTCTTCAGACTCCACCTTGACTGATATACCAATCTAGGACATTTTTTTCATAGTACTTGTTCCCTTTTTGTTTATTGTCTGTAACTGTTTGATGTTAGTTTAGAAGGTATAGCTGATTTACCCATAGCTTACTGTGTGAACTCCATTCAATGTTCATCACTAGGGATACTGCTACATTGTGGGAAGGATGTGCTTTGTCTGATCTGTTCTGTAGCTGCTTCGATGACCATCTGTATGCACTTATTGTATGTTGCTTTGGATAAAAGCGTCTGCCAAATGATTGTAATGTAATGTAATGTAGTGGGTGGCAGTGACAGCCCTGCCCAGTCGGGAGAGAGACAGGAAACAGCACGTACGGTATTTTTACGAGCACACTGGAAGGCCCAGTTAAGCCCGGTGATACGGCACGGCTGGGTCCAAAATCCCCTTTCCTGGCAGCCGAGCAGGAAGGAGCGCAGACAAGTCCCCCGCCCTTTCCGGTAGCGGCACCACCGCTCCTGCTACCACCCCCCCACCCCCCCACCCCGCTGTAGACTTGTTCTTCCATGCAGTGGCACCACTCCCTCTGAATCCTACCCCTTCTGTGTAGTCCCCTTCTACGAACAGCAAAGCACTGTGATACGATTGACCCCTTGAGAGAGGGTGAAAGTGCACCTTGACCTGTGTAACTGTGGGGGCCGTACGGCTTCGGCAGGGGCCTACAGTACCTTCTTCCTCCAGGCATTCTCGGCGTCCTGCAGCTGGTTGCAGCGGTCAGCCAGGGACCCGTGGATCACCTCGCTGGGCTTGGTCTTCTTCAGTTTGCTCCTCCTGTCTTCCTCAGCGTTCTGCATATCCGGCAGCCTGCTTTGGAGAGAAGGTGGGACTAAGAGGGAGGGGCAAACACCCAGATCCACCCACATATGGCCAGGCCTTGCCCCAGTAATACCAAATTAGGCAATCCTATGACGATCTCACGGAGAGAGCTCAGCTGCTAAAACAGCCTGAAGGGTTGGACGTTTAAGAAGAACAGCAAGTGCTTCTTCCAGTAACATGGGTCTTAGTTCATCTAGAAAGTATCAGAAATAAACACTATCGGGATTTATAAAAATGGAATCCCTGAGGGATAAATAGCAGGACGTCCATACCTGTCTTTCAACGAGGAGCTCATGCTGCCATCAAGACTGTCAAGGTCCTCTCCCTCTTCAGACAGAGAAGAGCTCTTCTCAGGAGAGTGGGTTCGGGGCAGGTCTTCGGATGACAGCTTGCTGGGGAATTCTTCCCTGGAGCTGGAGGAGCTGTTCCTACCCCTCCAAAAAGAAGAGGAATGGGAGCTGCCCTCACCCTCTGACCCCTCTGGGGTCTCCCCACGTGCCCCAGGGGCATCGGTCTCACTGTCCACATCCTCCTCCTCCTCCACCTCCACCTCCTCCTCCTCCTCCTCCTCCTCCTCTTCCACGTCCTCATCCTCCACCACTTCCTCTTCCTCCTCCTCCTCTTCATCCTCCACCACTTCCTCTTCTTCCACTTCCTCCTCCTCCTCCCGATTCTGAGCCTCGCTCAGCAGCACCCCCCGGTGGTCACTCCCAGCCACTGCATCCTGCTCATCTGCAGGCGTGAGGCAGGTAGGGCTTCCTGCCTCGCCCGGGTCCGTCTCTACGCTGGTGGAGCGGCTCTTCTTCAGGATGCCCCTGATCTCGCGCGGCTCAGAGTCCTGTCTCTGCATGGGGGCCCTGGGGGCCCGGGGCTCCGCTTGGCCCTCGTCCACCTTGGCCTGCAGGCAGTCAGAGAAAGGGTCAGACAGTTGCGGAGGGGACAATGGAGTCAGGCCACTTTGGGCCTAAGGGGATAAGAGGCAGGGAAAGGATGATGATCCATCCATTCAAATATGACATCACAACAAAGTTTAACTTTGCTGCTGATTTTCTAAGCAGTTAGAGTGTTAATTTTTCTGGCAAATTCAAATCCGAACACAGCGACCTATACATGTCACCTGCCTTACAGTGTTCTTCCTCCAGATGTCTCTAAAACCACTATGACAGAACTCAATAGAACGATATGGATCTGCAGGGGCGTAAAATGGATTTTAGTACATCAATATACACAGAACTCTTTGTGCGTCCCGAATTAAAGCCCCAGGGTTTCTTTGTCCAGTATTTCCACTGTTAATTCACCACACGCTGCAAATTCACATGTTTTTTTGTAGGATTTATTTCGGCCATGCATGGGACACTGATTTGGTATGTATGTTCAAATAAATACTTAATTCAGGAAACAAAACAAAAAATGATTGTCTCCAATAAAATATGCATGTTATAGGGCAACTTTTGCTCTGGGATTCTTGAGGTACAATGGAAGACACACTCTCAGTACTGTCTGAGTGTCGTTGGATTTGCACATTCCTTGATGTTATCTATATGGAGATCTACTGCCTACGGTCTACTGTCCAGAACCACGGGGCTAAAGACAGGACAATACAGGCCTGGAGATGATCAGAATTAAATGATCAGAATTGTGTGATTGTGTGTGGTGAATGTCGGCAATAAAAAGCAGTAAGTCTTATCTTTAGTGCGGATGTCTCAATAAAAACAACTGATCACAAAAAAAGAAAGAAGCCTTGGTGTGTGTATAAGGGGTGTATCTGCTACTGCCACGTAGAGGCTGAGTGACTGGGTGCACTACAGTAGTGCCTCCTGTCTACTGGCTGCTGGGGTGGGGGTGGGTAGGTGGTGTTGGCCAACCGGAACACACACCAGGAGCGCGCTCTGTATGTGTGAGACGGAGATGCGGAGCCTGCCGCTGCGAAATGCAGTGAGATTACATCAGGCTGTGACTGTGAACGTTTGACCTCATCTGGCAAGGCGACACAAGAGTGGAACTGAATTAAGAGAATGCCTCGTGCACACGCACACACAAACACACGCATGCACCAAAAACAGGTTTTTATGAGGGCAGATGTGTTTAACAGCCATATGAGTGGTTTTACACTGTCAGAATTATGAGGACAAGGGCCCTGTCCTCATAATCCCAAATGTCCTCAATGTGTTGGTACAAATTCAAGTGAAATGTAATTTCCTCATAAACCAGATGAGTAATCCCCCCCCACACACACCACACACACGGACACACACACACACACACACACACACTCACACACACACACACACACACACACACTCACACGCACGCACGCACGCACGCACGCACGCACACACACACACACACACACACACACACACACACGGACACGCACACAAAGAGGAACATAAGTTCAGCTGCATCACGCACACGTATGATCTCACACAAACACACAAAATGACAACCGTTTCATACAAAATGCATATTCCCACAGGATGCGCACGACACAGTGTTGATGTGCAAGCAGAGGAAGGTAAGGTCAGCTTCTTGGGTGGAAAGTGTTAGGGAGCTCATCCTGTCCTGTTCCTGGCTCACCATTTCCACCTCCTCCTCCGAAGCGACGGGTTGTGGGCTGTTGCGTCCTCCCTGCCGCCTGCGCTCATCCGTAGCCGCTTTTACTGGCTCCGCCTCATCTTCTGCACGGGATATCGCCTCCACCTCCAGCTCGGCCTGCTCGGCCTGGGCCTCGCCTGACAGCGCCACCTTGGGGAGACTGCACATCCAGGGGGAGAGAGGGAGAGACCGAGAGAGAGCGACAGACGGAAAGAGAATGAACATTACGGCTCAACAGCTGAAGCCCCCGTCACTCAAAAGGCCTGTGGTGTGTCCTGATATTCTCAGTGACCGATTCAGTGGCTCCATTTGTCCATTTAATCTGCAACGCGCAAGAAAAGTAAGTGCTAACGCTTGGCTGCTAGTATAATCAGATCCAGAATGTATGGTGTGGAGGAAAGAAGCCAGAAGAAAGGGAGGGGATCCAAATTCCGCAGCCGTCAGAAAGGCACGGTGCCGAGAGTCATCGGGCGGGGGGAGCGGGGGTAGCTGGGAGCGCTTAAGCTTATTCTTATCTAGGGCGGCCTACGCTGCTGGCTCGGCGCGCGAGACGAGAGCGTGGCCGCACAAGCGCACACCTGCACCGATAGCGCGCCGTTCCAATGTGGCCTGGCCACCTTTGCCAAAACGGGAGGCGCCGGGAGAGTCCCAGAGCCAAGGCCACAAAAGCGTGCCCCGTCGATGAATGGCAGACAAATTTCTATCTGCTCCTCCGCGGGCTGCCACGCGCGGAAACCCGTTCGGCCGCGGGGTCCACAGCAAGGGCCGAACGAGCCAGGCACACCAGACGCACCAGACGCGCTGTTATCTCAGTCCGAGGTATCTGGAAAAGGGAGCGGCGCGCTGATCAAAGCCGGTGAGTCAGCTGGTTAATCCTCTGATTTGGAGGGGGGGCCAACTGAGGCCTGCTGGGCACCCCGGCCAGCGAGGCCCTGGAGGTGGTCTGGATGAGCGGATGCGGAGATTAGGCGGCCTGCGCAGTCAGCCCACCACGCTGACAGACAGCCCACTGCAGACAATGCGCTACTCTGACTCACACCACAGTATGACCTGACAGATGGAGCCACCACGGTCGGTTCGAAACAATTTGCTGACAGTCAGGTAGGAATAGAACAGTTCAATAGGAAAATAATCGCTAACGGTGATATCATCACACTGATGGGGTTTATTCCTTCGTGTTACATACCTAAAATCAAGCCAGCAGATCTGTACGGGATGAGTGAATGTATTTGGGTGCATTTTAAATTTTTCTGAGTTTGTACTTTCTTCTCAGTGCCTCCGCCCAAGTGGTCTAACCCATGAAGTCCCACCAACCTTATGGCCGCCGCCATTTCCTCATCGGCGACTGGTTGTGCGAGAGCTCGGTGCTCATTGGTGCGCTGGTACCGGGGCTCGTGGGTAGAAGCGGAAGTCTTCTCCAGCTCCTGGGAACATACAAAACAAAGAGGGGATGTATTTTTAGTGTTTTTTCCACAAGACAATAATTCTCCTGAGTCACACCAGTTCTTGTACCCCAACCCACCCCATACCAGTTTGAACAGTCTTGGCACAGGCTGGAACAGGCAACTAGATGAGACCATTGCTCTGGTGGGCATTAGAGTGCATCAAGGTTACGTCCATGAATAACTACAAGAAGAGGGAGGGACACAGTGTCTGGGAAAGCACAGTTTCCTATCCTGAATGGACACTGGAGGAAACTGAGGATCGCTCAAAAACACCGCCAAGCCGCTTTGGCCCACATGAAGGAGAAAGCAAGGCATTGTGGGTCAGACTTTTCCCTGCCTCTCCACAGGAGGCCAGCTCCGTTACCGCGGACAGCAACAGAAAGTACCCTGGGACAAGAGCCGGCGAGGCCACACTCCAAAAGACCCTGAATAAATTACCAGCCCCAGGAAGTGAGCGGTGCTCCAGAATGGAGGTGCATGGAAACCCCGCGTCCTGTGGGTCCTGCGGCCTGTAACCGGACTCTGGAACGTACCGTTACAGCCGCTGTCACAAGTGACTCTAATTATAAGTGTGCAATAGCGTTTAATGGCGATCCCCAACCCCCTACACATTGTCAGAACAGCCTCACAGGAAACGTATAGCCTAGCCAGGGGGCTCTCCCGCTCCCAGGCCTGCCCTGTGCCAGAGCTCTCCTTTCTAACCAAGAGAGGGGGAAGCCCTGAGGTGCAGAGAGTTGAGCCTCATAATACAATGATCAGCGTATACCCACTGCAACAAATAAAAAAGTAAATCTTAACAAGTATTTTAGTCTTACATTTACATTCACATTACTTTTTTGTTAAATAAGACAAAACTATTACCAATGAGGTGAGACAATTTTACTCATTTCAAGATTTGCCAATAGGGTAAGAATTTCATTTGTCAAGAAAAAAGCAAGCTAATATTTTCTACCTCAGAAAAAAATAAAATAAAATGTAAGTCTCATTAAAACAAGACTAAAACATTTGTTAAGCTTTTTTTGCAGAAGTAAAAATCAATAAGTGAAACACATTTCCATAAATCATTAGCGCATCAGGGTCATCACACTGTCATTAGTGGAGGGGGGAGAACGGTTCTGCACAAGATCACAGTACAAAGGCTGAGGGCCATGACGTCTCATCCACAGTTCGCTCCGACACTAAGTCTGACCTCTGTCACTCTGCCAGCCTGCCAAGAGGATCCTGGGAGCTTGGTGTCACGTAGAAACAAAACATGCATAAACTGAGCGGGACTTATATATACTTACAGTGCAGCGCATAAACAAGCACAGTGATGCAAGCATGCCGGGGAGAAATGCGTATCCCTCTGTACAATCTGGACAATTCATCTTTAATGTTTAACAAATTACCCATTATTCACAGCAGGTATGAATGTTCAGCACATGTACGCGCATTGTAATGTGAGATCTAAAACGTTACAGACGTCTGTTATGAGAGATTAATTATGACACACTGAACGCTTAGTTCCCTTTGTGCGATGATATCCCCACGGTGCTCGTCTGAGGGTCATAAAGACCGATGCTCCGCCCATCTCATTTCCTGCAGCAATGACATCATACCTTCAGGGGGCATTGGGGCTAGAGGACACCCGGGGAGCTGTTACCCCTCGAGCCCAACGTCGCCGGTAAACCTCAAAGCCCGTCCGGCTCTTGTTTCGGGGGGCCGTTTTAATTTCGGGTGACCTCTCTGGCGGGATTAGCGGTGGTGCTCCCGTGCCAAGAGAACATGGCCGCGATCCAGGATCCAGGCCGTTAAGATCACTCGTTTGTTTCCCAGCGCAACACCTTGTCAGTTTTTAATTTGCGTCAGATCGATAGGCTTGCAGGGCCTGTGGAGAGAGGGCGTGGGGGAATTGGGGTGGGGGGGGAGTTCCCAGCCCTCAGCCCCCACTCGATCGCCTTTTACTCGGGCCAGATTTTGGAAAGGTACCAAAGACTGAAATTAATCTTGTACGTGCCTAACCTGGCATCTCATTCGTGCAGTCCATCTTGCAGAAGGATACAGTTAACCACACAGGCCCTTTCTCCCGTATGCACAGAACAATATTGGAGCTGACAGAAGTGCAGACAAAGTAATGACTTCATAGTCCCATAGGGTTTTTTTTTGGGCTGGATTGTTCCCAAAGACTGATTCACTCCTAATCTTGTAGCCTGCCTCAGCTTGTCATTCTCTATTCTTTCTCAGGTAACTGCAGGGATGTGAAAACAAAATTAGCTGGCGATAAAAGCTTTAGCTTGATAAAAAAAAATTGAAAAATGTGATGCTGCTCCAAATAAATGCCTAAGTACAAGACACAAACACAGACACCTGTATAAACAATGTTGCGTCAAGAAAAAGTCTTTCACTATTAAATTTCATAGAATGCATATCCCCGTTTGAAATCAGCACTCCAAGCATGGGTGTTGCGCACTTTGGATCTCCAGAGTGCGAAGGTAGAAAACCCAGGTTCAGAAAGTTAAAGTCCACCATGTTGTTACAGTCACCTGGATTAGCTAATTAGCACAATTCTTCAGCCAGGAGGTAGAACTAATTAAAACTAAAGTAAAATCAGCTGGCTGAGTTCATGGGGGGAAGAAACACATGGCAGGACTTTTACATTCTGACTCCTGGACTTTCCACCTCTGCCAGAGTGGAGGTGACCTTTCGGGCAGGAGGTAGACAGAGGAGGCGCAGGACAGAGGACAGGTCAGAAGCAGGAGCTGGACCCACAAGGCCAGCAGCATTTACTTACTTCAAACATCTTGGAAGTGATGCTCAACATGGCTCTGTCACCCGTCTTGACATCGGCTGTAAAAGACCGACACACCCAACCACATCAGACACACAGATGCGGCCAAGTCTTAAGCATAAGCAAACATGGGAAGGCAATTTGTCAGAAAGACGGCAAAAAAAGTCCTTTGAGGGCTTTTCGTGCCATCTGGAAACAGCACGAGCTAAGTTGCGGTGAATTTTGAACAGTACGTCTATCAAAATAGTCGCATCCATCCACAGCCATGCTGTTCAGATGACATATTCCATTTTTTCCTTTTGCCGAGTTTTCTTTAATGAATGTCAGATTTTCCACTCAATAAAACGCACACGTTCAGGCAGCTGAACTTACAATCAGTACACGCTGAGCCAGAACAAGAGAGGGAAAAGCGCAGAGCAAGGCGATGAAACTTTAAGAATGAGAGTTTCAGACAGTAAAACCTGTCATTCTGAAGCAAACAGATCATTGTCTAATCCATTCAATTAAAAACACTGGCAGCCTTTTATCGGCCTCAGTCCTCCACACAAAGCTACAGTAAGTAGGTTGGGGGCAGCACTAAAGAATAGACCACTGTTGCCCCATGTAAAACCATAGTAAACAACATTTAAGTACAGTGTTGCAAATATTTTTTGGTAAGACTCACAAACAAAGATTCGGTACAGTATCAATGCAGGACACCTAGTCAACATAATACTAAGCCAGTTCAGTGTTTCCACACACTGTAGTGCAAAAGGATGTCCAAAACACCCGCTCCCATCCTTCTGGGAGATCTGATGTGTCTGCTTGAGTTTTTTGAGGTGTTTCAGTAGCTCACGATTTAGCATGATGACATCTTGGGGCTTATGTGAGTTTTGTGGGCATTTCCTTTTCTTAAAGCCGCCAGTAAGTCATTCTGTCATCAGAGCGCCTCATGTGGCCCTGGAGCAGGGGAGATGAAAACCCCACCCTAGCCGGCCGCGAGTCAGTCTAGTCTACTCTAGAAGAGAGGAGGGCCTGATACTGATTTAAAGCAAGGTGTGAGACTTGATGTTTCGCCTCTTAAGGGTCAAGAGTCTAGGGTCAAGACCCCCACAGTCCCACATCAAAAGGGGCCATAGTGGTTCCTCGCCCCCCAACTCTGGGAGGTTGATTGACATGAATGAGAAATCTATTTATTCCATTTGGATGTAAAGGCACCCATAAGCATTGCATACAGTATATACTGTGTTTCATTTCATTCAGGAGTGGTTCGGACCTGTTTGCCACGTTTCTGTGCAGCAGAACAAACGAGATGTGGAAACGGAGGCCTCTCAGGATTAGCAATTGTTTCATAAGTGCCTCTCTCGACCTCTCAGACCGACTCATTTCCCCCCTACTGAACCAGCAGGTCCATCCCGCTCTAGCGCAGCCATCTGCCATGGATTCGTTGAAACAAGAGATGATGGGAAAATTTCCCTGCATCCACTGGGATATCCAGTGCAAGCCTGCAGTTATTCACACTTGGTTCTTTAAATTGCAGGTTTCGTGGGAGAATACAGAGAGAGAAATGTGAGTACATCCAAGACTCCTTCTTCTACCAGCATTTTCCATTTATCACCGTTAAATGTTTCCAGCACAAGTGGAACAACTTAGTTGCTTAAGTTTTGGGGAGCTCCTGAGCATTTTGGCTCCGATAACAAAAAAAAGTGAAAACCGCCCACACCAGGGCAGAAGGCTTCTGACAGAACCCAACATCCAAGCCAACTTTGAATACCATCTGTCATGGGGTTTTCAAAGCAGGGCTTCTCACCGAATCTTTCTCCCGCACCGTTTTTCACATCTTGTCTTTATCAATTGGAACCGAGTTTCCATTCTCTGCCTCTCTCTCAGTCCCTATGTCTATCTTTCATTTCTCTTTCAGTCCTTCTCTCTCTCTCTCTCTGTCTCTCTCTTGCTCAGTGTCGGTGTCTCTGCTCTCTGTCACACTCAGTTGCTCTTTTTTTAAACAGGTGGTTTGTGTGCTCCAGGGTGCAGGCACAACTCCCTCAGGGCCTTAATGTTTACTCCAACATTCCTCTCCCAGCACCACACAATAGACGTGTTCCACCACACAGGAACTTCTATTGTCCCTGACAATGAAAACTTTAGTCATTACTTTGTTGTGCTTTCCCTGCGCATGCAAACATTACGCCACACAGCCCTCTGGACGCTTTATACCCTTTGATGTGCAAGAGCCCCAGGGCATCAAAAAGCGGCGTCCAAATACGGCAGCGCTTCTGAGAAAAAAACCACCTGCGGCCGAGCTGAAGGTCCACACCTGCCACACCTGCCACACCTGCCCGGCTACTCTGCTGCGCTCAGCGATTGAGTCCCTTATTCCAGCCTTATCAGGCCTATCAGCTTACAAGAAACAGGTTCCACATAATGGAGAGAAAACTGATTTGTGTCTTACAAGAAATCCCTTATGAAAAGACAGACTTACCTTTTGGCTTGTGCCCTTCCGGGGTTTCAGACAAGCTACAGAAAAACAGAAAAAAAAGAGATAAATAAGATTAAGAACTAAAAGATACAAGACAAAAGGTGGACAGGCACCAACCTGCTCTGTCCCTCCCCCGTCTCCACCCATAGCCCCACAGTGGTGATGAGGGCAGACAGGGTCACCAAAAACGTACGGAGGCAGAGTGACAGTCACCGAACGTCTTTCCGCTACACACAAGGAGCGGGGGTGATGTCTGCATGCAGATAAAAACATGCACACGCCCATTCCAGGGTTGCCTTGCAGACACTGGGCCAACAGGAACTTTGGCCCACATGAACACATCCCATTCAGATTTCACACTGAATGCCACTGCTCCGCGCAGGAATTCCAAGGATGTCTTATCACAGCAAAAGTCACCCAAGTACAGACACAGAACTGAGCATTAGAGCTGCAGAGAAATCTGTAAAAGCAGTTGCACCAAGAGAGTCGTGCGTCCTATAAACGATGACTGAAAACTGGACTGAAATCAGACACATTTAAAAAGCAACACAAGACATGTTACAGGCACATTAGAAAAATTAGTAAAGAGAATTGTCTCTTTATTACACAGAGTGAAAACTTTGAATAATAAACGGAGTTTGACTAAACTTTGTTGCGTTTGTGTATTGCGGTGCAGCGGTACTGTGTTCAGACTAGTAGCTCTTTAAAACACTGCACATCCTACTAATGCATTAAGTGCTCACTAAGAGACAGCTCTCTACTCCTCATTTTCCTGACTAATTAGCATGATTGTAGAGTCATTTCCACCCAGCCTTCATAATGTAAGATAGTTATAACAGTGACATATAGACCAGTCTTTAGTGCATAACTATTACAGACAAGTGCCCTGAACTTTGCACAAGCAGCAGTGGCGGGACTAAGTTCAACAATAACAACGCAGTACCACAGAATGCAATTTTAAAATAGCACAACCTCATGCAACACCATGCAGCACTCAACAACGTTAACGCATGACCCCACTATGTTTTCTTTTTCAATCAATATGACACAAAAAAATGTGTTGGGTCACCATACTTTTCCATGCCAGGAACAGCGCAAGCATTCCCCCTCCAAGGGCACCACGTTGGGTCAGGCATACTCAGGCGAGCCCCAGGCCTTGTACCACACTCCAGGGTTTTGGCCGAGGACACGCTCCCTACCCGCTGTTCTCCAGAATCTTGTGGGCGGCGGCTGGTTGTGTCTGGAAGCACATGATGGTCTTGGGGCTCTCGCAAGAAGCCAGAGGGAGGCAGCAGCTTGATCGCCATCGTACCTGTGGCCTGGGCCTTATCGCTAGGTCAAGGGTCACTGGTGACTTTTCCCCCCCTGACTGCTTCTACCCCAATGGCAAGAATGAGAAAATGAAAAGTGAAAGAGACGGACTGAAAAAATGAAAAAGACAGAACAGAAAGAAATAAACTGCACTCAAGCGTCTCAGAAACGCGTCAACCTGGTCGAATACGAGGATGTTAGCGCGTGTGAAGTCATCGAGTCTTGAGAAAGTGAATTTCCATGCAGCGTGCATATCACAGTCAGGGCTTACAAAGGCTGTGCAAACAGAAAAAAAAATTATAATTCTCACGCAACTACCTATCAACTCGAGTAAATTATGTGATGCTGTGGTAGTACATGTGTGTGGCCTTATCAAATACGGTCAAATCAGTGAAATTTGTGTGCTTGTTCCTAAAAGCAGAATCAGCAACTAGATCCTTCATTGCATGGAAAAGACAAATCTGCTCCTGCTATAGCACATCTGGGCATTACTCCTGCCTTGAGATTCCAGCAGCTCCGAGCTGAAAAAAGTCCAATTTCTGCAGATTGAGTACGGACATTTTTAACACTCGCAAGTCGGTCCGAAACCTTTGGGGTGAACGTGCGGTTGAGGGGTGAATTGTACAACTGGAAACGTTTGAGTAGGTTGTGTCTTCGGGCCCCCTCGGAAGCATCCTCTGATGTTGGGAAATGGAAATATCTGGAGATTGATTGAGGAGAGAGCGCACAAGCGTCTCCCCCTCACGGCGGGTGTCCCGCCCAGGCAGGATCGGAGGGGCCCGTCTGCCTGCCTTTGAGTTTTACTGCCCGTCACAGAACAGAAAGGGAGCGCATGGAGGGTGTTCACCTCGGTCGGCCTCCAGCGAGATCCCCCCCCCCCCCGCCCCGCCCCCCCCGCCGGAGCAGCAAACATCTGTCCGTTCAACCTCCGGGCACTCCTCCCACCAACTGCTGACGCCGTCGCAAACAGCTTTGTGAGCCTCGATGAAGTTTTCCATTTCATTCGTAATGATATATGAGGAAACAATGCCGATTGAGCGGAGCACAAGGACGCACGGAGAAAAACCCCCGAAGAGTGCGGAAAATCTGAGGTTTGCCAACAGCTGCCTCCCCTCTCTGCCTCTCCCGTAAGGGTGAAGACAAATGGGGGGAGAAGGGGCCAACCAGCAAGACCCCAAAGGCTCCATTAGCCACACTTGAAATACAAGGAAATCAAAGTAAAAATAAAAAGAACCCATTCAGCAGAGTTGGACATGTGATGTTCCCCTGAAGAACACCATGATGCATGAAAGGACAGAATCACAAATAAGAAAGGCATCCTATACAGCAGCCAGACGGTTACTAATGAGGGATTTTCACGCGTAGAAAATTTTAAGGTGGCTGCCTTGCCGATCATCAGTTGTGTTCCAGAAGCAGTCGAGTCAATGCGGAAAGACCAGGGTTTTTTTGGCAAAGGCTGAACGTCAACGGCCCAGACGTGCACTGACCCATACAAAATGGCCACCTTAGCCTGTTTCCGAGCCAGGAAAAACAATAGCATTAGCCCAGGGATGGCCAACCAAGGTCCTTCAAATATACAGCTTGTGATGAAATTGAGTGGGCCCACTTCATCACACTTTTCCCCCTTCCCAGCACCATTTGCCAATAACAATATGGACTTCAGAAATGGTCATTAGCCAGTTATTTTATGTAATCTAAAAGTGATCAAACTGTTTTTTTTTAATACATAGAACCACAGAGATGTTGGAAAATAGGGCATTACTGGCTTATCTGGCTGATGTGTTTAGCGAAGCGGCAACAACGAGGTAAAAGAGGGGAAAGTTCAAGTTAATGTATTGTTTTACAGGAAATGAGGAATGTACATTAAGAAAGAAAAGAGTGAGCATTGTTCCCTGTGTTGAATTGCTTTATGTCAAAAGAAACTGTGCCTTTGGCAATATGGAAGAGCTGCAGAAAGGGGTTTTAAACAAGTAAATGTACAAACCCCAATTCCAAAAACGTTGGGACAGTATGTAAAATGCACATAAAAGCAGAGATTTGTAAATTCTCTTTTACATATATTTAATTGAAAACAGTACCAAGAAAAGATATTTAATGTTTTACCTTATCGACTTTATTGATTTTTGTAAATATACGCTAATTCTGAATTTGATGCCTGCAACACGTTCCAAAAAAAGTTGGGACAGGGGGAAAAATACTGGGAAGTTCAAAAAACACCTGTTTGGAACATTTCACAGGTAAAAAGGTGATGCTATCATGGCTGGTTATACAGTGGTGTTCAAATAAATAGCAGTGCGTTAAAAAAAGTGAATAAAGTGCAAATATCTTTTAATAGCTTTTAGTTCCATATTTCAAATGTAGTTGAAATATTACACATTCAATTCCAAATCAAAGTATTAACAAATTTTATCAAGTCTGCGTTATTCTTTTACAGGAAGCAAAGAAAAGGAATATTAATCTGTTAAACAAAATAGCAGTGTCAACATTTTTCTCTTCAAACTCAAACACTTACTTTATAAACTGAATACATTTTTCAAGATTTAACTTCACTTTAAATTACTGAACTAATATTTAGTTGCATAACCAGCTCAACAAGTTTTCAATGGGGTTGAGGTCGGGGGATTGAGCTGGCCACTCCATTACCTCAATCCTTTTTGTCTGGAACCAAGATGTTGCTCGCTTACTCGTGTGTTTGGGGTCGTTGTCTTGTTGAAACACCCATTTCAGGGGCATTTCCTCTTTGGCATACAGCAACATAATCTCTTCAATTATTTTGATGTATTCAAACTGATCCATGATCCCTGGTATACGATAAATAGGCCCGAGACCGTAGTGTCCCCATACCATGATTTCACTGTCTTCACAGTGTACTGTGGCTTGAATTCAGTACAGGGGGGTCATCTGACGTACTGTCGACGACCACTAGACCCGAAAAGAACAATTTTACTCTCATCAGTCCACAGAATGTTACGCCATTTCTCTTTGGGCCAATCGATGTGTTTCTTGGCAAATTTTAACCAATTCTGCACATGCCAATTTTTCAACAACGGTGCTTTACGAGGGCTTCTTGCTGACAGCTTATCTTCGATCAAACGTCTTCTGACTGTAACAGCACTTACAGGTAATTTAATATCATCTTTGATCTTTCTGGAGGTGATGATTGGCTGAATCTTTGCCATTCTGACTATTCTTCGATCCATTTTAACAGTAGTTGCTCGTTTTCTTCCGCGTGTTTTGGATTTTTGTTGCCATTTTAAAGCATTTGAGATCTTTTTAGCTGAGTATCCTATAATTGTCTGCACTTATTTATACGTTTTCCCCTCTCCAATCAGTTTTTTAATCAAATTACGTTGTTCCTCCGAACAATGTTTGGAACGGCCCATTTTACCAATTCAGAAGGAAATATATTTTATAGCAATGTGTGAAACATTTGCTTCCCTTCTTCCTTAATAAAGGACAATTAATTACACCAGTTTTTTCACAGAATGAATGAATTCTCTAATTAAACTCCACACTGCGATTATTTTGAACACGCCCCTTTCAATGAATGAGTCAATTACTCAGAACAAGCAGCGTGCATGTCATGACAGTTGGATCTGTTGTTTTTCTATTACACTACTACATCTACAAGTAAATTATTTGCCATGCAGAAATATCTTCACTACTACTAATAACAGTGGTTCATCAGGTTACTGATGTTGTACTGCTATTTGTTTTAACACAACTGTAAAAGGATATCAAAATACTCTTGATATCTTATTTTCAGGTACTCTAGAAGCAATACTATCACCTAGGGGTGGGCAATCTTATCCGAAAAGGGCCGTTGTGGGCGCAGGTTTTAAATATAAACATTAAATATATTTTCTTTGTACTGTTTTCAATTAAATATATATAAAAGATCATTTACAAATCACTGCTTTCTGCTTTTATGTGCATTTTACATACTGTCCCAACTTTCTTGGAAGTGGGGTTTGTATTCGGCGGCATTTTGACTAAAGAGTATGTACTCCTGTATGTCATAAAAATACTTTGTGATCATGGTCATGGTCATGTATAGCAACTATACTCAAGGAAGGTACTCTGTGATTTTATTAGGAAGATTTGCTTATCCTCCTTTGTGTACACCCTAGGCTAGCTGGGCATATTGGGGTGTTCAGTTAGGGAGATAGAGTGGCTAGGGTAGGCCAGAGGCTAGTGTGTAAACTGCTCACCATGCATTTGTAGCCCTTAGGCCAGAGGTTTATCCTTTGTAAAATTCCTCTTTTTTTATTTCTGGGTTTGTTTGTTTTTCTTTTTAGCTTTTTTGGATGTTTGTTTCGACTGTGGTCTTTTTTGGACATTTTGAAAAGAAAATGTTAAAACGTGTCTTCCCGGTTTGCCCTTAAGTCCACAACTCCATGCTATCTTGTGACAAAGCACAGTTGATTTAGTGAGTCACCCATCAAACACTGACCAGACCCTAACTTGAAGAGATTCAGCCAGATGTGACCAACAGTGGTCTGAAGCCAAATACCAGGGCTGGTTTATTAGATAAAACTGATAAAAACCCAAGATTCAACTGATTCACTGCCAGATCTTAGAAACTCTTAGAAACTCCCCAAGCATCATACAATCCTCTATGCCAAGCATTCAAACAAACAAACTCTTAAGCTTCCTATAGTTTGTGCATACTCACATTTCAATATGAGATGTAACATACTGACGCTTAATCAAAGCACTGGTTTTCAGAGCTAAACATTTGCACAAGCTCGTGACATTTTTGTGCATTTCTTTTATTAAAAAAAGTAGTAAACGCACACCTGAAAAATAACTTATCACAGGTGCATAGGACAAACAAAATCTGAAGTAAATGAAAGGGACTCCTGCTACTATGAGATGCTCGCAAAAGACGTCCAATGAGCGCAACCTTTCAGTCATGTAGACTTTAGTCAGGCATGGCTTACAAAGGTCTATGTGAGCGTAACGTTGCACTCATTAAATGTCTTTTGCGATCATCTCATAGTAGCAGGAGTCCCTTTCAATTGTGCATTTCTTTTGGACATAACTGGCACAAGAGACTGAGAAGGGGTTGCTCTAGAAGCTGGGCTGACCGTGTGTGACCTCCCTTCCTGTCAGGGTTGCTGGACCTCGGCACCCCCTTTGTGTCAGTGCTCAGCCAGAGGACACAGTGTCAGGACTGTGGGACAGCAGGGAGGGAGGGAGGGAGATGTACTCTGCCTTGGTCCGCGGTCCACTCAAAGTCTGCTGCAGCTGAGCGACCCTCTCCAAGCCCACACGCACACGCACACGCACACGCGTACAGGCACAGGCACACGCACACGCACACAGACACAGGTACACGCACACAGACACACACAGACACGGGTGGGCAGTCGCACTGCCTCTGGCACTGGAGAACTCGAGGGGTCTCTACTGCTGTGGTGGGTGGTGGCGAGTTGATTTGTTTGAAGGAACCCGAGACACGCCCATTTTGAGCACTAGCCAGTCTTATATTTCACTAGAGCAGTGGTCCACAACCCTGTTCCTGGAGATCTACTATCATGCAGGTTTTCGTTCCAACTCTAACAAAACGCATCTCATTCAACAGCTAGAGATCTTGTTGAGCTGTTAATTAGTAAAATCAGGTGTGCCAAATTAGGGTTGAAATGAAAACCTGCAGGCCGGTAGATCCCCAGGACCACTGCACTAAAGGAATAAACAAAACACCCCTACTTTTTTTTTTTTTTTTAAACAGACAAATAATTTGAAATGGACATTGCTCTAGTTCTTTAAGCTCTTGGGGAAAAACCTTTTTTTTGGATGCCACAGTGAAAGAGTGACTTGTCCAGTCTAACACCGCAAATCACTGGTGTTTACAAGCAGCATACAGGTTTACCGAGCAGAAAATTACGCTTGGCTCACGGGGGGAAACCAAATCACCGCAGACAAAGATGACTGGAGCACAGGGACACATATGCCTTGTTTCCACTTGCACATTCGACCCGTTCCAGAGCCAACGCAACCCAAATGCGAGACGTACAGCGCGGCTCAAATTGCTTTTCCATTAATCCGAGCTGGTTCTCCGCCAGAGATTCGTTATGTATCGGTGCTAGGTAACGCGACACAGCTGTTCCAAAGTACCTTGCTAATGTTAGCTATTATAACATGGCGAACTACGAGTTGGGTTTGTTTGTGTTGGTGTTGTGGAATATGTTGCTTCAAAAGCAACAACGTATCCGTCAGTGCAGACATATGTTATCACAAAAGGCCTCCCTCCCAGTCGTTATTTATGTGGATTGATCTTCGCTAAACACATTCAATTGTTTAAACCAGCCGAGTCCGCGATCGTTGGATCGGTTCAAAATATAAAATAGTTTCGTTCACATTTATTTATTCTCGTTTCTGAGCGATGAATTCAGCTGCTGCTGAACCGACTCGTCTGCCCAAATCATTAAAAGGGCCTGGACTTCCTCGAAACCCCACGGGTTGTTTATTTTTTCAATTTTTTTGTTGTTGTTGTTATTAAACAGCCGACAAAGTGAGTAAGCGCGTCTTCTTCGGCTACGTTGCTGTGGTGAATCACCATAGCAACGCACTGGCGGCTCCATTATATTCGAGCCAGCACCAGAGGACAAATCGGGCCGTTTTTGGAGTGGGTCTCGTTGGCGCGGCTCGAATTTGAACTAATGGAAATGCTCATAAGTCGAGCCAGCGCGGCTCTGGAACGGGTCGAATGTGCAAGTGGAAACAAGGCAATAGTCACAGCCCTATCGGTGACTGGAGCACAGGGACACATAGTCACAGCCCTATCGGTGACTGGAGCACAGGGACACATAGTCACAGCCCTATCGGTGACTGGAGCACAGGGACACATAGTCACAGCCCTATCGGTGACTGGAGCGCAGGGACACATAGTCACAGCCCTATCGGTCTGGGCAGAGTGGAGACTGGGAACAGGCATAAGGTCACTCTGCTGGCTGGGGCTTGTGCAATGTTTGTGCCCAGAGGTACTAAAGCAAAGTAAACACTTCCAACAATGCACCATGGAACGACCAATAATGACTTTTTGTCAGCAACCGCCCATCCTGTGCGCTACAAACCCAGGGCATACTGTAATCATGTTATGTATGAAAAATAAGCGTGTGGAAAATAAGCAGTCCTGCAACCAACCGTGGAACAGATTTCCAAGTAGAACTTAACGCAGGATAAACACGATCTGATTCTGTGCTTACCTTCAACCGCAACAGGCTGGTAAATATTCCGGATGTCAAAAGCAAATGTAGACCGTTTATCACAGGAATCGGAATTTCTTTATGCAAACAACATGATCCTCTCCATGCCCTAAAATCATTTCTAGCCTGACGCCTGAGACGGTGTACGACATCTCTGGAGACAGGGTTCACTGAATGCGCACCAACCAGCTGACCCAGATAGATATCGCCCCACATAACTATCAAAGGTTAGCCCCGCCCAGTCCCATCCACCTGGCGCCCACTGTCGCGTGTGCAAACAGCTGGAGGCTGAGCTAATGAAGTGTGCCACAACTGGTCCAGCAGGTTGTGTGTAAGTGCACCACTTCAGTGGAACACAACCCTCTAACTGCTCACTCTAATTTCACAAGTTTCAGCAAGTAAGGTTATGTCAACTTGATGGGCCCTATCTTACACCCGGCGCTAAGCGGCGCTAACCCAAACGCAAGTGTCTTTGCTATCTTACACGCGCCGCATTGGTTCTTTATAACGCCTTGCGTTCACGTCGTTTAAATACCATGTATTCTTGCGCCCATTACAAGTGAACTGGGCGTGTTGGTCTTAAGATGAGAAGTGGTAGGCTAAGAAGGCGAAATAGAGGTAACGTTGACATAAAATTTCTTCTTACAGTGAAAATGGACGACTTGTTTACATTCTCAGACAGACGTTAAAGTAAATCTATCACCACGGTGGCTTCGCCACAAGTCAGCAATTATATCGGGAAATAAATAAAAGAAAAAGGCTATGCTGTTACTGCATACCAGTTTTTGCCAAAGCTGCATCATGGCCATCATAGCACGGAGCTTTCAAAACCATAACAACGTGGAAACCCTTTAAATTTTTTAAATAAAAACCGTAGGCTACACATAGCCTAGCCTATGATAACTGTGGATGAAACGGGGTGAGAGGAATGTAGCCTAATAAAGCAGGGATATGAGTAGGTTGTGAGTAGGCTATAATAAAATGTATAATGTTGTCCATAATTATGCTTTTTTGTTTTGTTTTTAATTTTTGGACATATATAATATTTTAATTTACAAAAAGACACAGCAACAGCCAAATACAGCTGTATTAAAAAGAATTGGAGGCCTCTGTGTGGTGTTTTTAAACACTAGTAGGCTTGTTCCCAGAAAATGTTTTGTTCCTTACAATCAACATAACTACTCCTTCAAATTAAAGCTGTATATTTGTCTTTTTAAGAAAAAATGACAACTACTAGCCTATTTGAAGAACAATTAATCGCCTATGTATATACAGATACATAACACATTAAAACAGGATTGTTGTGGAACTCAAAATGTTAACTGTACCGATATTAGTCTGTGCACATCAGATAATCTGTAACATTAACTGTAAAATAAGAAACCAAAGTATATCAGTATGCGATTCCTTAACTCTCATATTGACATCATTTTCAACTAGCCTATCTACTACAACAACATAATAGAATTCCTGAAATTCAGTTATGGCTTTTGGTTTTGGTGTGCCACCCCAAAATTTGCAGTGGCCCCATCTGGCCACCCCGATGAAAAATATCTGGGGGCGCCACTGATGTCACCACATTACGGCCCTCTCTGATGGAGAACTTGTGGCGGGAATGTACAAGTATTTCTTGGCCAAACAGCTTACATGCTGTGGCATTAGCCGTCCTCTTTAGCAGATATTTTACATGAAGCAACAACTTAAAATTATATCGTTATAACACACAGGACTACGATATGCCCAAACGGTATAATTTTAACTTTACTTAATTGATACCAGTTAGCTATAACGTTAAGTTGTGAATTTCGACCTTGTGTTATATTTTGCTCGGAATATCTGTCTGGATGCTGTGCTTCAAATGGTTTGTTAGTTGGTCAAATTTATGCATATGGTGTTTTTAATTGCTGAATGTCGTTAATAACAGGTTTGCTAGGTGTATAGATAACTGTCAACTCTCACTACCTATTTTAGATTAGCTGCTCGCTAGCTAGCTAGCGCTAGTTGGAATTGGAACATTTATTGCGCTCCAGCCACACTTTACGATGATTTCCAGGCTTCGGATTTATTGAGGTCCTGCGCTTTAAGTAAGCGTACCACCACAAAAAAATTTTTTTAACTAAATACTTTGCCACGCTATCTACATAATGGCAAAATCCGCATGGCGGCACTGTGTCACTGTGTCATTCACGTTAATACCCGTATACCACCCACCCCTAGGGTGCGCATGCATGTGTAACTGTACTGTGTGTGTGACTGTAAATCAAGTGCAGGTGGGCTTAATTAGAAGTCCAGACATTTGGCAAGTTCAGGTGTGCCTCAACTGTTATGCATTTTTCTTTGGCCTCTAGAACTGGAGGTATTCTTCAGGAGATAGATCATGACTCAACACGACTGAGGTCTGCTTTCTCATTTCCCAGGAGATTAAAGAGAAAACGTCTGAGCAGGCAAAAGTGAATTTCACAATCTGTAACAGAGACGCTTATTGCTGTAACCAATATTGTTTTCTTCCTGTATTCCCTCTCATGAGGCTTTCTGTGGCATTTGTTTATGGTTTGATGTTTGTTTTGCCCACAATTGAAAATAATCTCAGTTGTACAATAGCGTACCATGAAATACATCTTGAGTTCAAATATCAAGGTATTGTATGTATATAAACACTAAATCAAGATAAACAAAGCTATTTTATATACAAATTTTACAGAGCTCAAATTTACTGACATAAAGCACAAAATGTTTTCACAGCAGATCATCGACCCTGTGAAGAAGATATCGATGATATCAACAATTCTAGAAACAAGATTTCTTATATTGTCCTAATGTAGGTGACTGTAGCAGGGTGACTTCTTCCAATGCAGCAATGATCCATTTGGGTTAAATTGCTGTTTACATTCTCTTACCACCAGGGAAAAGCCTTTCAGTAGCACATTGTGCCAACAACAACCTGGCTGCTGGCTGGCAAAGTCCATTGTGAAAATAGCGGTAAAATGAAAACCCGTATATCTGGTTGTGAGAGATTAAATCAACCATAAATCCTTAACCTTGCACTGCTAAATGTACTATGTCTCCTGAAGACAAAGGGGCCGATTCATAAAAGTACCTGTCAATGTTTCCATGGAAGAGGCTGACATCACCCTGTTAAGAGTAATCATTCTTAAGCATTGGTTTCCATGGCTTTGTTAACAGAACTCCTCATCCCTCACAAGTATTGCCTGTATAATTCTTAAAAAACCACCTGCTCATCTGTTCCCTAAGGAAGGCCGGATGTTACGCCTATTTGACGAATCACACTGAAAATGCACACATTTGTGTAACTACATTGAATTATCATCCTTACAATTATTCATAATTACACTGCTAAGGATGACCTGCACCGAGCCGTTACTATATTGACATACAAACCCCAATTCCAAAAAAAGTTGGGACTGTATGTAAAATGCAAATAAAAGCAGAAAGCAGTGATTTGTAAATGATCTTTTACATATATTTAATTGAAAACAGTACAAAGAAAAGTTACCTTATCAACTTTATTGATTTTTGTAAATATACGCGAACTCCGAATTTGATGCCTGCAACACGTTCCAAAAAAGTTGGAATAGGGGGGGGGAGACTGGGAAGTTCAAAAAACACCTGTTTGGAACATTCCACAGGTAAACAGTTGATGCTATCATGACTGGGTATAAAAGGATATCAAAAGACTCTTCATATTTTCAGGTACAAGCGATACTAGAACCTCTCTGCATTTGAATGGATCTCTATGGGAATTAGGGGGTGGGACTAGATTAAGCTGTAAATTACACGTGAATAGTACGGAACCCATGGTTTGATAAATGGCTGTAAGTCATCAAGGGTCTGAGATATCAAATGAGCCTCAAACCATCACTCTGCTGCCAGATATGCAGTAGATATGGATGGATAACTAGGAAGGGTTGTTTCTCCCGACTTATATTTATAGAAAAATGAGAGATCAATTCAAATGAAGAGAGGTTATAGTATCTCTCTGCATTTGAGAGATACTAGTACCTTTAATGTTTCCTAGGTCCTCTTCGTATCTTCTCCAATAATACCACAGCTAAAAATGCCTCATGTAGAGGAGATCACTGTACAGAAAGGTGATATCTGCCTTTCATAAAATCACAAAATCGAGCTTTTTATAGGACCACTGATACTGGAGGAACTCACCTGCTAATGGAGGATGCCACTTTAGTGGATGTCATCTCATTGCCATTGGAAACTTTTTTTGCGACAGGCTCTTGCTTAGGTGCTTTCGCAGTGTCGCGGCAAGAACCACCCCCATCTCCCGCATCCCGCACGGTCCCCGGGGTTCTCCTCTCCATCTGCCGGCCCGTGCGGTCGCTGGCACACCCCGTCGGCACCCTGTCTTTACCAGGCGGGTCGCTGTCAGGCTCAGAGACCTTAGCCTTCGGAGCCTCATCGGACCCCTTGGTAACGGCATCCGAGGCCTCTCTCCTGTCGCTCCTCACGTATTTGGAAGAGAGATTCTCCGGGGTGCCGTAGCGCTCTGCCAGCTCCCTCCTCCTTTCGGCCTTGTATCGGGCGATCCGCTCCGCTTTGGATTCAAGGGCCGGGCTATCCATGGTGTCCTTGGCATCCAAGCTTTTAAAATTTATTTATTTCTTTTAAGTCCCCTCTTCTTTCACTCCCTGTCTCCTCTCACTTGGTGGCACTTGGGTCTTCCAGCAGCTTCACAGCATTTAAAACAAATCCTCTCCTCTCACTACAGGACTCCGCCTCAGTACCTGGCTAACAGGGCCTTTTTCTCAGGAAGAGCTGTTCTTGTAAATGTTTTGTTCCAACCACAGTCCACTGCTTCTCCCCTGATGGATGGCTCACTCCATATAAAGGAACTCACCGCTGGAACAAACAGAAAGAACGTTATTGCAGTGCGGCATGCTGGAACACATCACCGAGCCAGCTACATCTGCTGTGCGTACTGCGCACACTACAGCCCTCGCATAAAACTCACTTTCCATCAATCATGCTTTCCCCCCCCCACACAGATTCCTCTCAACTGCCCTGATATTACACTTATCACAAGCAACTGACTCATTGCTAATCGCAAACACACAGTCAGACACCCATACACAAGTGCGCACACGCACGCACACACACACACACACACACACACACACACACACACACACACAAAGTAAGAGCACAAGCCTTCAGACTCCAAGCAATTCCTTTTCAACGATTGAGAACATTCCTGAAAAAAGAAAATGAGGGCAAAGTGCAGCGACCGATATTGACTGCCCAAGTGCTTATGAAACACAATGGGGATTCGTGCATGAGCGATGCACATGACATCGCTGGCCACACAAAGTCTTCAGTCACATGTAAACCAAAGACCTATACCCCACACCCTTCCCACTGAGAGAGAAACACAGTCCATCCATGCATCAGCTCAATCCCCCCCATCCCAGCTGGTACACACATGCATGTACTCCCACACTCATTACCACTGCTGCCACATAACACCAACTCAACACATCCACCACAAAACAAGGAGGTCACAAACACAGCTGTGCTGTTCCCGGTCAAGCCAGTTCACTCCGCATGGGTAACCCCAGTGGAGCAGTTCTACTTGGACAACAACATGAAGTCCTGGTGTTTCACCCCCACAAAGGCTGCTGGGAGAGTTATGATATGAGTGCTGAAGGCTTCCACCACAGGAAGCGACACCATTCTGAATTCCTGCTGCACGGCCTGCAGGTTGATGTGGCCCATCTGGACTGGTCGTGAACGTCCAATAAGTTTGAGTGAGTGAGAGGGAAACAGAGGTTTTTAGCCAACGAGGATGCATTCCGGACTGACACTGAGAACAGCTACCCCTACATCCGCTTAATCTAAGTCACCATCAGCTGGGTCACAAATGAGCCCCCAGAATGTTGATTTTCCATTGGGTCAGGGTCCTGTCACACCATAGTGAATCCTCAAGCACCAAAATGGCTGGGACAAATAACAACTAAAAGCATTTCCTACACAGGGGTAAGCTCAAAGGAATACTGTGTGGATTTTAAAATAAAAATATGCACAAAAAAAACAAAAAAAAGGGGACCTCAACATTTCCCAAAATTGCTCCCAAAATATCACTGGGCATAGGCTGGAAGAAAACAGATGAGAGATGGCTGAGAAACTCTCTATAGCTTTTGCGAACTAGGCCTGCACAATTCTACACTGCCTCTCCCTCAGGCCACTCAATGCACCTTTAAAAGGAAGTCAAACTAAAACTGGATGTTTAATGGCAAATGATTGCTTTGCTTGGAACCTGTTTGGAACAGTTATGAGTCATTTCTCAGGGGGTCGGAGTATGAGAACTGTAAACTTAGCCTGGTTTCTGAGGTCACTGTTGAACTTTTGAAGTAATCCAAATAAAGGTAGAGATTGCAGCACAGTAACTGAAGCAGCCAGGCAAGTGCATGAGGCATGTGCTGTAGGACGCTTTCTCCAGACATGAAAAAGCATCCCAGCACCACTCTCTACATCCACACAAATGATTTCCGCTCACCCACACACAATACATCAGGCCAGACTAATCATTAGGGAGCCCGGCTTCAAACCCTAAGGTTTCAGGTTTGATTCCCACTGGCACTGGCGTTGCACGCTTGAGCAAAGTACTTATCCTGCATTGCTTCAGTAAAATATACAGCTGTATAAATGCACTGTATGTGAAGAATGTAAGCCGTGTAAGTTGCTCTGGAAAATGATGTATGCCTCAAATGTAATGCCAAAACATATCTAGCGTGCCTCTATTAAACCAAGTCGTGCATTTTGCAGCCTGCTTCGGTGAACTCTGACCCTACGTGCCATGCGGAGGCTGTTGGGTGCTGTGAGGGAGTCCGTCTGAGGCTGTTGCTCTTTGTGTTCACTTTCCTATACTGCCTGAAGGAGACCTACAATAGCCTGCAAGCGCATTGCAGATGCTATACTAGTGCAGATATTGCCATTTGCCTTCTGTCCTGTCACTGTGAAGAGTTTGCGCTGTTCTAATTAGTGCTGTAAACTAACGCCAATAAATGTACGCTAGTGCTGCTCTCGTGTTTTGACTTCCCCATTTAAACAGCCATCTGAAACACCCCCCAGAATGTCATATCACTGATGTCAGACTTCGCTCTTACTTAAAGATAACACGCAGGCCGGTTCTGTGCGTCCAGCACCTTTACCCAAATGGCACGTTCCAGCAGCTTCGCCCAAACGACACCTCTTTAGAGACGGGACCACCAACAGTGCCAAACAGGCCAGAGGGCCCCACTGCACTGCGGGGCCAAGCCTCTGCTGCCCTTATAAAAATAATTTTCTATTTATACAAGATAATGGAGTCAGCACGGCTCAGGGAGGAGCACCACATCCTGTGGGTTTAAAAGCCTCACGCAACTGCTGGTGGAAATATTACCTTGATCCATGTTTACAACATCACATTTATCACTCACGTCTGTGTTATGATTTGTACCAAAAAAAGTAGTATTTAACTGCTTTTCAAGTCTGTATTCTAAGTGAAACGAGGTGCTTCACGTTTAGAGCCGTTAAAGTAAGTAATGTAGCTACACTTCTAAACGCAACTTTGCCATATTGTGAAACGTGCTAGCCCCATACAAAGATATAACCCGGAGCTTTATTTAAAGCTAAACATGTTCCATGCATAAATTGTTATCCGAGCCCTGGCGCTGCTCGAAGAAGGGCGAACAGGTCGATCGAGTAGACTGCCCTGCCGCCGGGTGTGAGAAAGCCCTTCGCCTCCCCAGCTTTTACAGCTCAAAATGGTGTTAACAGCACTCCCGACTTAAAACACAATTGGGCGTTTCTGCCTCAAGTGCAGTGCTCGCCCCCACCACGCATGCTGCGCACAGTGCACAGATAAACTTTATCTCTGCTGCGGTGGACTATGGCTACTCTTCAGTTTGTCTTCTGTGCTTCAAACCCATAAATCCACACCTCCGCTACTTTTTAAGCCACAGCATAAACACAGCGCCCCCTTTTACAGAATCAGTCCAATTAAAGTCCGAATGATACAGTTCCATTTTGAAAATATGTCATGTAACACATTAAAATAAAATACACTGGGCCTGATTTACTAAGACCTTTAGCATGTGCAAGACCTTTTAGCACACACACATTTTGTAAACCAACCAATGATTGGTGCAAAACAAATACCATCACCAATCATGGGCCCTGGTATTGGTTTTGCATGTGCTAAAAGGTTTTGCACATGCTATAAGATCAAGTTGGTTACATAAAACAGTGAACACTAGCTGGTTCACTCGGTTAAATTCACGCTGTTGAACATCACTTGGAGCTGAAACCATCGTAAACACAATGGCAAGGAAGAGCTGAACTCCTAACGGCAAACAGACGAGCGCGTCAGACGAACGGCCGGCGCTCCAAACGCGGGGTAACGGCCCCCTGAGCACCGCGGCGCGGCTCAGCGGCTAACAAGGATGGCCCCGGAGCGCCTGACGGATCACTGGCGTAAAAGACGTAGCGCCCGCCTTGATAAACGGACCGAACGCGTTGAGAATAAAGAGGCGCCTCCAGCAGGGTCCCCGCTCTGCTGGGTGTGCTCATTCTTCACATTCTTCGCTCTTTCGCCCGAGGACTCTCGCGCCGTCCAGCCCCTGCGCCGACCTGCAGCTCGTCCCTTTTTGGGCCGCTGTGTCTAGACCTGCTGAGGGAGTGGGAGTTCAGGGCTGTGGCTAATCGCGGCTCATTCTGACCGTTTCTAAAGAACAGCCCCCGACCGCGCGGGTCATACCCTGTCCGCGACGGTGGGCTCTCCCGGTGAGGTCAGTCAGGATCAGACAGGCGAGGGCCCAGAGTTCACACTCAGGTGAGCAGAGAGACACGAACCTTTCAAGCCTGTCAGGTCCGATAGTGCTGCTTCACACTCGCACAAAACTTTGACCAATCGTACGATCCAGATGTGGCAGGACCTCTCCTTAAGCGTCAGGCACAAAAGTGTGGCTGAAATTAAGAGGTGAAGCAACAAGAAGCAAGCACACATACATGCACATGTACATGCATGCACAGGCCCACACACACACACACACACACACATTCACACATGCACAAAGAAAAATACACACACACACATACAAACTCAAACACACTCGGACACAAATACACACACACATTCATTCACACACACACACACACACGCACACACATGCACATACAGATATGCGCGTGCATATACAATTACAAGCCTCCTTAGGCAAGGAAATAAAAACGGCATGATATTCACTCAGTGCTTTCTGTGGCTGGCCTCCACGGGTTCAATTGCATTTCACTCAATACATGACTTTGTTGTCTGTAGAAAATGAAAACACTGACTGCATTTACGCCAAGGGAGATTCAACTGCAGGGTTTCGCAAGAGCTCAAATCCAATCACAGATAGGCGTGTAGCAACATAAAACAAGTCAATTTAACCTGTGAGCCCAGCAGCCAAAGGAGTGCAACTCCTGTTAACTTTGACTTTAAACAGCACTTGCGGCGCAGGTCTGTGACCGGTGTCAACTTGGCTTCACAAAACCGTTGCTTATGAATCGTGGTGACCTGGCCCATGGCACACTTTCAAACAGTGTTAAAGCCCATTCGTTAACCTGTCAGAGCTCAATGTGGCCATAATACGGGGTTGCAAATGTTGAGAGAAAGCTGGGGGAGAAGCAAATCCAAATTCTGCATTCCTTCCCCTCCCCCACTTTGTCCAAGCCTCGCTCAAACCGTACCACCAGCCTCTGATATATAAATAAGGGAAAACCTTCATACAGTTAAAAATCAGGTGCCAAAAGCAGGTCTGAATGAGAGCAACAATGCAACTTGACTCCTGCTACTCTTTTACATCCCCTGGCAGTTTTAACAGGCTCATTCGCCATGAAGACCAGCGACCCGTACTGAGAAGTGTAAATCGAGAAAGATAGGGAGGGAGGGAGGGAGGGAGAGATGGAGAGAGGACACTAGAGGCAACTGGCACAAGATACCTTTTCATAAAACAATGCCATACCTATCCTTTGGCGAAAGATGAAGGAGGGGCACGACAGAGAGAAAGAGGCACCCCTATGTCCCAGCCAAACTCCAAAGTCCCAGGAAGCGGCAAGCTTCTCCGCCCGCGTGTGGTTCGCGATTCCCCCGGATAGTCATGTGACTGGCCAGAGGAGACAGAGCTCAGCATGGCTCATCAGCTCGTAATCCAATAATGCTATCTGACACATACATGTGCTAAGCGGCAGATTAAGCAGAAACAATTGCCCAGAAATATGGGCGAGTACGCCAGGCGGCCCTATCCACAAAAAAACAACAGTGCGGTGGAAGAAGGCCGGGAAATGTGTTTCCCATTAAAAGGACATCCCCTCAGCTAATTCCTGTTTATGGCCCAAGTTCCCATCAGTGCCAGAATTAGCAGCTAATTACAAACACAGGGATTTCTCTGAACACGCCACTCCCTCCCTCCTCCCCCCACACCAGCCATTAAGGCAGGCAGCTGGTTTAATAGAGCCGTTACACTAGCTGAATGAGCTGAATACCGTTTCTCCGAAATCTCAAGAACTTTAGCGAAAGGGCTCCTCTTGCCTGGTCTTCAGAGTTTTTCAGCGAAGGTCCATGCGCTGAGATTTTCAGACATGCGTCACCAGGGTGCCAGGGGCCTCAGTTTGTTGTTGCAGTAGGTTTGGGTGGAGCAGCTCACCACTGCTCAAGCCAAAAGTGGGTTTGAGACAGCTTACTGTCTGGCTATGACAGTTATATATAACATATATTTAGTTTTTATTTATCTTTTAACTTAATAATCTGTGATACATTTTCTGGTTAACTTTTTTTTTAAATTTTCTGGTTCATTTTAGGAGATTAGGAGGTTTTCAATCCATAGGGCTACTAATAAGCTTCAACATGGCACCTGAACCAGCTCTCTAGATGCTTTACTTTCTGAGATATGGATGTTTTAATTTGTGGGGTATTGCTAATTTGCTCAAAATTCCTTAGCGTGTATCTCACTAATTAAGAGGCCTAATGCAACAAAAGTTAATTTATGTCCGTTTCTTATGGGTCCCAATCATTTCCTAAAATATGAAAATTCTTGGCTCATCTGACATGGAATGACTATTCTAGGTGTGTCAACCATACCTAACAAGCAACAGCATGAAATTAAAGCAGAGAAACTAGAGGCATTCCCTGATTTTCAACAGTCTCTCAGTGGAGCTAAATTTTGGAGTCAATAACTGCAGAAAAGTAATATAGAAAAAGCTATCAACTGAAAAATATGCCAACATTATGTTAATAGCGGTTTGCCACTTGCTCGTTGGGAAACACTGAACACCAGTTAGGATTATAGAATTATAGGGGAACATAGTTTGCTACCATAAAATATACTAACATAACAAAGACACAACAACAACATAAAAACATAACAACAACACATAAAATTCAATAAGTAATCAATAATTCCATTCAACACAACAACAAAAAAAAAAAAAAAAAAAAACAAAAAAAAAATAAAAAAAATTCAAAAAAAAAAAAAAAAAAAACCTTCCTCAAATTTGCATTTTTTTTTTGGCATTAATTTTGATTTGAGCCGCCGAAAAAAAAAAAAAGTAAAAAAAAATGAATGAAAGTCCCGTGACATAAAAGAATCCTTCTCTTTCTTCTTCTTTCAGTCTCTGGCTCTGTCTCTGGCCTCCAGGGAATCTGGGGCAATAAATAGATCTGAATAATAGAATTATTGATCCTATTCCTTATCCTCAATCCTAACTGCTGCCCCCCCACCCCAAAGCAAAAAAAAAAAAAAAACAAAAGACAACACTAAAAAAAATAAAAAAAAAAAAAGAAAAAAAAACCTGACCTGCTGATGAAAACCTGCTGACTTCCTGGAAAAAAACTCCTGAAAAAAAACTGGAAAAAAATCTCTCTCCTTCTTCTCCCTTCTGTCCTCCTTCCCATCCCACCCCACAACCCAGGTATGGGGACCCACTCGACTCCCCTGTCCTTTCCCTTTAATCATCTGCTTTTTTTTTCTTTTTTCTTTTTAAAATTTCAAACTTCTCCTATCTAAATTACTAATTAAATATAAGAATGCTCCTCACCTCCCTCTGTCCAAACCTGTCCACTTCCTCTTTAAAAGGTATCCTCTATCATCATTAAAAAATAGCCAACGAGGGCAGAATCATCAGAGAGATTTTTTTAGAGAGTTTATGATTCATTGCTATGCCTGCATATGCTGTGTGTAAGTAAAAAAATAAAAAAAAAAAAAAAAAACTGTGCCTTGCCCCGCCCGGTGTTGGTAGTGATGGTGTCACACACACACACAGATCCTCCATCATGAGGTCTCTGCATGTTTAGGTAATCCATGACCCATTGCGACTGTGGATGGACTTAGAAAAAAAAAAAAAAGTTGTTTAAAAAAATATGTGCTATTGTATTGTAAAAAAAGCGCTAGAGAAAAGAAGAGATTATAAAGAACATTGCGGCTAGCGCTAACTCCAGCTGGCTATTTATATTGTGTGTGTACAGAGTAGACATCATCCACTCATCACTCCCCCCTCCTATGCAATGCAAATTGCGGGTCTGGGTAGGCACCAACCCCCTACTGAAATGCCCCCCCACTGCCCTTTCAAAAAATTTCATTATATGTGTGAGGTGAGAGCAATAGGCCTAAGGTCTTTAAGAGCCTTGGCATTTGCTCTTTTAGGCACAGGCACAATACATGAAGTTTTCCACTTGACTGGAATCTTGGAGTTGGGACTTGCAGGAGTCCATGGAATCGTAGGGCTAACCAAACAACCTTAGAATGAAAGTGAAATCCATTTTCTGTTTACTCATAGCCTTTCTCGCTGCCTCACTCTTGGGGTTACTTGGAATAATTAAATATATGAAAAAGGAAAATGAGGGCATGCAAGCTGGCACGCACACATCTTCACCGAATCTAAATGATTCAATGCAGGGTGGGGCAAAGGGAGCCTTATCAACTAGCCAGATCAAGAGTTCCCCCTACCCACACATTGGCTGCGTAGAGCTAAAATTGCTCCTGCAGAAATCCAAAGTGATTATTGTTTCAATGTGACCAAAGCTTGGCGTCATTTTCTTTCATTAAAGAAGGAGAGACGCGATTCAGAATTCCAATCTGTTACTCCCTGCCAGAGAAATCCACAGATATTATGAAACTTCCCTTAATGTGTCTGGGCAAGCTGTGATTAGATTACTGTCCCCGAAGCTATACTTCTTCGCAATAAAACTAGCCTAATATATGTACAGTAGTAATTCGTAGGTAAACACTTGGGTTTAACACAGATTCCGGCAAATTCTCGCCCTCAAAAACAAGTACAGTTTCCCGGGATCTATTCCCGGGACAGAAAATGTTTCATTTTCAGAAAAATTTGAATCCCTAGTGCACAGCATTTCTAGATACACACAGAATTACAATGTAAACTTAAGATACCACACTGGTGTGGGTCTGCCTTTTGTCAAGCTAAGGTAAGAATTCAACCAGAAGGTAACCTAGAAGGTAAGAATTCAACCAGAAGGCAGAGAACCTGAGCCATGTAAAATACATGGCAATTGCAAAGCAAAAAGCAACACAAATACATAGAACATCAATGATGTGTGTCAGAACCACACAGTGGGCCACTTTCGTACGCCACTTTCCCCGTGGATTTGGAATTTATAAAAACAAACTTGACGTGAAAACATGCGCACATATACGCAGAGTATGACTCGTGCATACATACATTGAGACTGTGGGAATTTGGCGACTCCGATGGCGGGAAAACTGGCATACGCATCTTTTTTGTACATATGCACCATTTATACACGAGGCCCAGTGAAACTAACAACATTCACAAATGCAAGAACAATAAGGTGAATCGACTGAAGTTCAGGTATTAATTCCTCAACTCAGAAGAAAAGCAGAAAGTGACCAAATCAGAGGAAACTGAGAACAGAGAAACGGGTGAACGTACATCGTCACATTCTGACCTCTCCAGGACAGTAATACAGTCAGGGCCTCTATTTCCATAGTAATTTGCTCCCTCGTCAGACTGTGCGAGTCAGTCGGCTCTAATGCAAAACATTCTGTTGATGACGCATGTTCATGGCGACATGACCATCCTCAAAAAATGCCATCTGTAAACTGTAGAAATGCATACAATTGGAAAGACTGGCCACGTCTGGAAATGGCAGGCTGCGTATTGCAGAACTGGAGCTAGTACAGACTGGAATGGCTCAAACTGCAATAGATATGTTACCCCATATCCTGAGTTTCATAACCTGACTGTAAATAATATGCAGGCCAGACATTGTTTAAGAAGAAAGACTAAGTAAACTGGTAGATGCAAAGGTTCAAAATCAACCACAACACTTCTTCAACTGACTTTCTTCACTTTTTAAATTGAATAACATTTTGCCCGCCTTCCCCCACAGATTCTGAAGCCTTTACCTGCCAAATCCCAACGGACAGAGCAACTATTCATCAAGCTGTCACATCCTCTCCACTGCCTATAAATATTTACAGAATCAAAGATCCCCACAGAATGGTCATTACTGTCAATGTGCAAGATACAGGATAGAGGAGCTGGGGAATTTATTTTGTTATGGGTTATGGGTCAAGGGTCAACAATTACTCAAGACATGCTTGTCCACGGAACTCATGGCATACTACCATGAAACCAGCATGCTTACCAATGAGTAATACCCTAAAAATGCTGTGACCATCAAACTGAGTTACTGTAAACACGACACGGAGGGGCATGTTGTATATCCTCAGTGCCTGCGGACTTCATTACTGCAGTACGCAAGTAAACACGTCCCATGTGTTCCAAAAACTTAAGAGTAAAGACCGAGGTTCTCATGTCTTCGTTAACATCTGCAAGTTTTCGTAGTGGTAAAAAGTAACAGCGCAGAAAGATTGGAAACATCCTGGGAATCCAAAATGTAAACACAGCTGCCCCTGAGAAAAAACATCACCTCACGGTAAATCATTTCACGCCGCATCAAGGTGTCATTTCGGAGATGCTCTGTGGAGTAGGGAGGCTGTGGAATCCCGTGCAACTTACACTTAGCATGTAAATTACACCACAGCGGACTGATGTCAAAAACCCAATATGCACTCGGCGGTGGATGGATGCGATGGCGGCCGAGTTTCCGCAGGGGGCGTAATTATTTTCTTCCTTTTTTTATTTTTACCGTCCTTGACCGAGAACCATTCGACCCAGCAAAGTTAAATTGTGACCCTTTTTCCTCAAATGGCTCCTGTTCATCATGCAGCAGTCAGGAGATGACCTCAAGATTTCCCATGTAGCCATTCAAGTTGGCTTAGAAGTTGCCCTTGAGAGTGAGGGGTTAAAGTCCCTTTCCAGTCAAAATATAAATCTCCCTTTTTTACACATTTTGTTTCAGCTAGAGAGAGTTCAGTGCACATTCTCTCAGCTAGAGAGAATTACTCAGAGTGGTAATCAGTTTTGAATTAGTTTCCCTGCCCAGGTGTAATGTATAGTGGAAGCTCATATGTTTTAGACAGAATGTGCTCTGATCTTATTTTCTCAGTCGGAAGAATAATTTAATTTCTTATCATATAGCCTATATAAATGACTAGTTTTAAAACTACAATCAACAAATAATCACTTACTTTCTTATATTCGCAGTTTACAAAAATGCATTATATTTATAATCAAAATAATAATTCCCTACCCTCCGGACTTAACTCTCATATATAAAACTAGTAACAAAGCAGTCTCTGATACAAACCTGAGCCAATAATAATCAACATCTGTGGAAGAAACATCTTTTTAATGCCATCATACATGACTGGTCCAGGTTGAACTGGATAGCTATCTAGCTTGCAGGGAAATCTAGTTAGTTGACTAACTATCTATCTAGCTGACTACGCGCAATGACACGGCTTCAGCATGACAGATAAAGCTACATTAGATCTGCCTCAGTGTTTTCTTTCCATATGCAATATTCATTCCATTGCTTTAATGAAAGCCAAGATATTAGCTTTTCTACTGATGGTCATGGGAAACATTTTATTGGTGGCCTCTATTTAGGGGAGAACCAAGTTCATTTTAGAATTTGAAACGCTGCTTACCCTACCATTATTTGTTAATCTGAGTATCAGATTTATTGAATTAGCCATTTCCCATTCTCAATATAGGCAGTTCTAGTCAGCTGAGGGTGTATTAGTACGATCTAGAGGGAAAACAAGTAATAGTCAGAAATAGTCATTAAAATGAGATCTGGCACACAATATTTAAAAAATGGGAAACCAGGCTGTATGTAGTGTGTTTTTAGGAAGTGGACTGCCTTAGCCATATTTCACTTATCTGCCAACATTATCCATTCATAGCTGTCCACACTGTGGTCTAAAAGCAGAACCAGATATGGTAGTATTTGGACAGGCTATCCACTAACTCCAGCCTGAAACACTTTCAGGAGTATGTAACTTGTTTAGTCAACCAGCAAATTAAGAAATTCACAGCTGATTTTGCCTTTATGAGCATAAATTATGGAGTTTGATTGTACTGTGAGTCAAAACAATGCAGGACCACAAGGTTTAGTGTTTTAAGACTGGGCTGTTGACAGACTCGCTCATGTAGCACAAACGGCTTGACGAGTGAAAAAGGTCAACCACAACCACGAGTCATGCACACAGCCACCTGAAAACACTCACATTTTCAACAACCTCAGACAAAGGTGTTTTCTATCATCTTGTTTCCAGTCGAGTTCCTTTTTTTTCTGCAAAATATGAGAAGGACAAAAAAAAAGGTTTGTTGTCTGCCGGAACTTGTTTCGGGAGCGAGTTTCCTCAACCAAAAACGTTGGCCCAAGGCTACAGCTCAGTAAGAAGGCATGCGTGTGTTGTTCAAACCCACTCCCTCTGCCTTCCCTCACCTTTGTCAGCGATGCATATCAGGCACCCATCAACATTCTTCCCTTTTCTTGCTCAACTCTGAGCATTTTGCGGGTATTCGAGCGAGGGCGTGTTGTGGCAAACTCCACTGTATTGCATCCTGCCTGTAAATTCGACACTAGAAATATGATCATTCACACTATTAAGTACAACAGTGAAGCCGCGATGCCACCCTAAGTAGTGACCCAAACAGCGATAATTGAGTGTACGAGACAATTGGACAGACGTGGTTACAGTTTACATCTCCGTAATAAACTTCCTTCGACTATGCAATTTTGAGAGTTGCGCTACTTTAATGTCATTCTTTTTTTTTTTTAAAGTGTTCATGGCCATTCTCTGGCTGCCTTCGCTTTCAGTATAAGGTCCTGACCACAACCTAGGCGGCTATGACCGCTCTTCAACCACAAATATCAACTCTGTCTATGAAAACAGAACAGATTTTGATGCATCCCTGGAAACCTTCCAATGCGTGTGGGTGAGGGTCAGGTCACAAATTTGTCTCCTTGAATTCCAGTAACATTTTAACTACTTCTAAAAGATGTGAAACTTTCCAATTTCAAAGGGTGAACCCAATGTGAGGAGAATAATCTGCCTCCTTTTAAGGTAAAAAGAGAGGGTCCCCTATGTCCCTTTTTGAAAGGCACTCATGGCATTTGCTTGTGCAACAGCATTTATCCCTGAGACTCGGCCCAAAGGGTTTGCACCGGATCCTTGAACATCTTAAAATCCTGCAGCCTAGCAATTGCCGGGAAGCACATAGCCGACCAACTTAACTTAACTCTACATGCTGCAGAAAATATGCTGTACTATGGCCCTAGAGCAACTTCTCCATGCGGTAACATCACAGCCTGCCTCAAGACAGAGCAAAATAGGGGACTAGCATTTGCAATGTTGTTTTCACTGGGCATAGAGGTTAATAAAATGTAACTACAACACAACTGCAGCGCTCGCACAATCAGGAAAGAATGGAGCTACAGAAGGTGCACGGCACAGAAATTTTTTTTTTTAATAAAAAAAATGTTACGGCTTCAATTTCATCCAGGAATTCATTGGGTGAAAAATCTTATTCATAGCGGTCCCATGAGCATTATTGCAGCCGACAAATCTGCATGCCCCAAAAAGATATTTAAAACCTTTAACGATGCAAATACGTCATAAAGAACATAGCCTATTTGTTTTGAAATGCAATGTCATATTCCCTGTCAGACACCATTAAAGCCTCGGTCAACCCAATCTGGTCCACATTATAGCTCGTATGAAACGATTGTACTCTAATGAATGTCATTTAATTTTATTGCTGGTGAGGTTCTCGGTTCTTTGTTGCACTGGAGTTTCTTTAGTTCTAAACTGGGAACAAAATATTCTTAGACATTTGCTAGCACACACCACACAGACCATATACATAACCTGTAGTGCAGTAAATTAAGTTATAGGCTAGCTCGTGTTCATTTAAGAATTCCTAAACCTTGAGAGCCCTAATGATCTTATAACAGCCCATGCAAATACAACCACTGTATTGTGGAAACTGTCAAAGGTGATGTTGGACAATGCAGATTAGTGTCTGAAGGATTTATCTTTTTTTTTTTGAAGGCGTTCAGAGACGGACAACACTCGTGTTATCTCAGTTGCTCCCAACTGGTCACTGTTTATTCAGAGAAGTACTTGGATCCCGTTTACCCTCTCAAATGAAAGCCCTTTCCAAGCCAGCTCTGCAAACTTAAACGATTATCCTTCTGGGACGGCCGCCAAAACTTGAGAATAAAGTCACTAAATTAAAGAAAAACAGTTTGGCACGGTTTTAATGATGTCTTGCAATACACGCTGTGCTGAGTTGCCTTTTACTTGGGGAAAATATCTTGAAACTCCTTTGGATTCTGAATTTGATAACAAAAGTATAAAAAATAAAAAAGGTTCTAGGGTCAAATCTTGGAGCGGGGCCTCGGTCTGGTTTGAGTTAATGGCATGCATTATTAATATCCAAGCATCCAAAAAAAAGTTGCATAATAATGTATTCTACTTTTTAACAGGTTTCAATAAGTTTCAATATGTTTCTTTAACATGCTTTAATCAACTCCTACACACATTTACAGGAAACATGTAATGAAGGCTTTTGGATGTAGTTTAGTCCATTTAAGCAAGTGAGGAAACTTCACTAAAGATTAAAATGTGACAAACCACTTGTATTACAGCTGCTGCCAGTCTCATTAACGTGTTGGCAGCCCTGTGAACTAGACTGTTACAGGTTCCAATCCTGGGCAATCCTAAAGCAATTCAGTTCTTCCCATAATTATTGAGTCCGATTCATTTTTTATACATATAAAATAAAAATATGTATACAGATTACCTTTGACCATCTGTCTCACATTTCAGAGGGTATATTGGTTGCAAATGAAGTTGAGACTAATTGTGTGCAGTTTGAACACAACCTTTCTATGAGTTTCAATCTCGGGTGGGGTAGCCTAGCTAATGCAGTTGTATCATTGAGATATCTTAGTCTGACTTGCTCCATAGCCTACATGTCAATTTGCATAAATTGACTGTATGCAAAATCACAGAATTGTAAAAACAACCGTTAAGAGACTAAAGTAAGTTTTAATAGGGTTTCACTTTCGATGTCATGAGTATTGAGTAGCCTACACTACTCAATGAGAATTTTAAATAATGACTAGTCCAAGAGCTCTCAGTTTTACAAAGTTCTAAGTGGGTTTTGTAGCTAATCGCTAAAATCTTAGCGACTGTCCAGGCAGTAGGTTAACCCAAAACCCCTGCTTGCACGCTTTTTGTTGTTGTTTTCAGTAGGCTATTGCCTTACCGTTTTGATAGTTGGTCAAAATAAGCAATGGGTCATGTCACAAAATCAGCACAATGTTTAATCTTGAGTGTTGTTCAATTATGTGCATGAGCTTAAATGATGGTACCGACCAACCCTAAAGGGAAAAAAGTGAATGCATGGTGTTTCCACTCTAAACTAGCCTACCTCTCGATAGCAATAGCCAATGTCTAAAGTTAGGCTATACATGTATTTGGCTAAATAATTTCTTTGTAGCCTACCTTATTTCATTGAGCTTGTCACTGTAGCGTATGGAAATCGATGTATTCCCCTTTGTTCAAATGGTCGGTGTCAATTATTATCAACGGATATCAGTAAACCTCGCTGATGTTACTCGAACTTTTTAAAATACGCGCAGATTTTAAAAAATGAAATAAAATAAATAATAACTAAAATTCTCCACAATTTGGAAAGAAAATGTTGAAGTGAAGCAGATGCTAGCGTAGTCTTTGTTGTTTTGAGGAGGTCTGCGGTATTTCATGTTCCGGGCAGCTGTTGTGTTGTAAAGCGGAATCCCCACTCGGTTTGGAATTGCTATACAAATTTTCTCTTAAGGATGTGGTAGTACGCCTGAATTATTCGTTGATACAGCACAACCACACACAGTCCCAAGTCTTCCAAAGAGCGGTCTAACTTTACAATTGCCTGGAACAATTGAGACTTGACTGCAAGCCCCGCCTAGACGTGCACACACACTTCGGTACATGCCCAGATCGACTTTGCACTATGTCAGGGAAAAAGGCAGTCCGCGAGGAATCCGGAATGCTTGTCCTGGGAACCACTATGGTTTTCCGTCAAACTTCTTTTCGTCAATTCATGTAGGCTACTGTCAAGGGAACATACTGAAATTGGAGACGTGTTTCTAGAACTATTACATTTAGATAACTGTAGCCTATAGCCTTCTATTGACTAAGCGTATGGTATATCTGGAACTAACGCAATTGGTTTTTTTCTTCGTTTAAGGCCCTGTATATTATTCATTAGTGAGATGAATAGAAATAATTTATGTATGTTTAGTCACAGATTGTTATCGCTTCAAGAAATACATTTAGGCCTGTTACTTTACCAACAATCTCTAAATGTATTTGACACATGAGACAACATTTTCCACTTCCTGCAACTAAGGGTGAGTTGATTGACTTTAATGGAAGAATGGTGTATTTTCTGCAGAATTCCAAGTGTTGGTCGATTATGCCACAGAGCATACAGGTCATACTGGCTGCACAAGGTGCCCCAACATATAGGAAATATTTGTAACTGTCAGAAGTAAAGCCATTGAAATTGTTACAACATTATTTTGCAACTCCTTGCTGCATGTTGCATCTTATTCGTACAGTACAGTATGCAGACAAAAAACAACATGGAAAGCCCACAAGTTCAGAGAGAGTAATCAGTGCATGTTGAAATACACAGGTGTTTTTGGCAGTTTCACTGACCCAGCATAATTGGAGGAACCACATAGCAGCAAGCAGCTCATTAAACAAACTATCACTCAAGCTACTTATAGATCATGTTGAACACTGTCAAATACAGTAACAGGAATGTAGTTATTTCTTGTGGCAGAGATAATTGCCATGTTGTGTTGGTAAAATAAGCATCTTTAGTCTATTCCTAGTTCTGCACCATAAGCAAACATTTGCAAAAGGGAAATGCCTTATAAATATAGACTACATGTCTTGTAACTATGCTATTTTTAAATACACAAGACATTCTCAACAGTTTTTCTACACCGATAAACAGGTAGTGAACATACCAGCTGAATTTCAAAACCACACGAACCAAAAATACAGGGTTCAGCATTCCTTATCTTTCAATTCAAATTACATTTGGAAACACTATGGTATTACAATGGTATTGAATTGTATTTAAGATATTTTTACATCTGTATACTATAAGTCATGTATGGGCAAACACATTCAAAATGTAAAACTCTCACTTTTGTTTTACACTAGACTAATAGACTAATAATTTGCACAGTGCTACCTGTATCCACCAAAACATAAATCCCATCATGATATAGCCTAATGAATACAGAATTAACTCCGCTTTCAATTGTACTGGCATGAAAACACACCGCTCAAACAGGAATCACACGTACAGGAATCACAAACACATAGGTCAAACAAACATTTTACACCAATTGTTATCATGCAATGCCATTTATATAGCCTACATCAGAGGTAGACGACCCTGGTTCCAGAGTGCCTGTGACGTTTCTGGTTTTTGTTCCATCTGAGCTTAATCACAAGAGTTTGATGGATGATTAAAAGTTTAAACCTGGCTATTATGAATGGTGAAATGCTGAGTGCCTCTAGCACATGGTTACCTGCTACATTCATTAAACCTGATTCATTAAAATGAATCCAGTTATCTAGTTATAGACTTGGATGAAGCAAAAACCAGGACTGTCTGACACTCCAGGACCAGGGTTGCCTATATATTATCAACTTGCACTGATATTTCATTAAACAATGCAGAGGAATTTTCTTCAACATGCAACAGCCTATTTATTACTAGTTGACGTTATTCAACAGTGTGACACAAGCATAAAGGCATACGTCCACACACAATTGCATATTCTAAACCACCGAACACCAGCATACAGATGGGCAAACAACAGATCCCCGGGCAGGTTTAATTAGGTAAAACTGAAAAGAAATAAATGACAGAGTTCAGACTGGATTTTTAAGTGCTGTGAGTCATCTACTGTCTACTATCATAATGCCTATAAGTGCTTGCTCAGATGTTAGAATCAACATCAACTACTATTTTTCCAACTGAGTCACAACTATCAAGTATGTCACAAATGGGAGGGGACTGGATGAGGTAAATTAGTATCATAGATTTGCTCTCTACCAATCTTTAAAAGAGATGGTATTTCAGAGCAAAGGTCTGATCTAGTACCCAAGGCATAATGCTCTTACATAACTAGCTCATAAACATTGAGAAACTTTTTAAAGTGATAAGTGTGCCTGGACAAACAAAACTACAGTACAGCAAAGTGACACTATGTCAGCAATGTAATGACAAGCAATACTAACCAAAGACACATCAACAAGGCCTTCCGTGCACTTTACAGCTTTGCAACAGCACCGCCTACTGTTCCATTTCCAGAGCATCTTGTGTAAAATGTAGCCAGCAGAGACGTAAAAAGATCAACATTAATAATGTGTGAACGTTCTGGAAGCGCAACATCCAAATAGAGTAAAAATACTTTAAAAGGCAAGCCAAAAAACGACTAGGAGTTTTTTTGTGCGTGTGCAAATTAGGCAGTATGATTTCAAGAGGCCAAAGATAAGCTTTATGAAAACATACAGCAGTGGGTAACTGGGTGACTCCCCCTTGCAGTGCATGTGTGGCCGTGCAAACGGCCAAGGCTTTGTTTTCTTTGGCAAGCGAGAGAGCAGTGGGGCCAGTGCGCGCCGCCTCACAAAGTGCACGGATGTCACACAGAGAATGCACCAGCCCGGCGCTCTGCATGATGCCAAGCGGGCCCGTGGGCAGCCCAGAACGCCGTGCTCAGCACCCGGTCACCATGCGGGGTTGTGCAAAGCAAGCTTCCACAGCCTTTCAGAAAAATAATTACACAGGGCCTCACACACACACAATCTGGATAAATTGTGTGTGTGCGTGTGTGAGGCCCTGTGTGAATTGAATATAAATGCTATACAGACAGGTGAACTGTCATGGAAAATATTGCTGATGCAAAGCAAAACAAAATATAAGAATAAAAATAAAAATAAATTAAAAACAAGCTACAAAGAAGAATGTATTTCCAGTTGGTTGTAATGATTACGCAATACGTTGTCCTGTTGATGAGAAATTTAAAAAACAGCATCAAAAATCAGTTCAAATATCTCAGATAATTTTTTACAGACCGTTCCAGAAATGTTGTCTGAAGCACAAACTCACAAACCATGTTTTAATTTATTTGGACCCAACCACAACACGACCAACCCTGGACTACTGTACAACCTTATAAATTAGGTAATTTACCTCACCCAGGATTTGTTTAAACAAGAAACAAATCTTGCATACACGTGAAAAAAAATGCACTCCACCGTTTCGTAAATTTCTCTAAAGGTTTCCAGATCTTCACATACCAGTGGCAGCTGAGCGCTGGTGCGGAGAATATCCAGGCCATGGAGCAGCTTCTCCTACAACCTTTCTGCCAGAAAGCAGGCAGGGGTATCTCTTAATCATTTCCTGTGCGTGTGTTAGAAAAAAACTTTCGTTGATACGCATGTAAGCTTTGATTTCAGAAGAAAATAAAGAAATGCTTTGAAAGCACATATCGACATAGATTGTGTAGTGTAGTGGGCAAAGTGATGTGTCTGCTGTGATGCCTATTTCTGGAGATTTTTTTGACTTTCCCCTCCGTGCACATCAGTACATTATCAGTATTACCTCTCTATTTTTTCACCGCAAGTCAGTCTTCCCGTCCTCCTCATTTTTGGTCCTCGGTGTCTGTTGTGATGTCAGTCTTAGTTCTCTGCTGAAATTTTCTTCCAACCTTGAATTGGAGCCTACACTGCCTATGTCTCGAGATCATTCTAACTGCTGTGTCACACTCTTGCCAAGAGGCCTGCAAAAAAGAAGAAATGGCTGCTGGTGTGTCATGGCAAACAATGGGAAGAGCCAATTGGCCAGGTCAGTTAAACTAGATTCCATGAGGAGGTGGGATTTTGTTGAGATATTCTGACAGGGCCTGTCCCTCAAGTCGTAAATTGCATTTTTTGGAGTATATAAAGTGAAATACTGCTGTTCTATAACACGCTTATCTATATGCTATTAATCATGTGTATACAGTTAGCTAGCGCTGTTGAGGGAACGGTAAGTAGAAAATAGTTGGACCCGGAGGGATTTCAGGACAGCAGAATCATAAAGAATTCAGTTCATGACAGACTACAGAGAAATAAGGGACATCAACTGGAACCCAGAGATCTACAAGTTCTACACATTTATGCAATTCCCTCCACATCGAGCCTGGACCTCAGTAGAAAAGCACTTCCTATATGAATACCTTCAGTTATCCATCAGTATCATGCCTTTGTTTTGAATTGTGTCATATTGCAAGTTTAGTCGCAAACCATGGAGAAATAAACTCCCCCACTTTGAAGACAGTATGTAACTAAATAGGATCATAATCATTACATTACATCAGAAATGCAATCCTACAGTTCATTGGGGCAGAGCATAGACAGTCATGTTTTTGCCAAAAGTGAAAAGGTCAGACTGCAAACATGAGAAAAGTCACAGTCCCATAGTTGCGAATGGGTCAGATTACAGGAGAGAACTTTCACTACCATTCAGAATACAACATGAACAACTGCCTCCTGTCTGCTGTGTTCCCTTCAACTGACAACAGCAGAAGAACCAAGGTCAGGTTGACCACACAATAATGTGCTGTACTCCATATGAGTGAGCAGAAACCATCCTTATCTTTTCTGGAAATAGAACTCTCTGCAATGGTAGGTCACAGACCCAAACAGCAGCATGAAAGCAGTCATTTAAATAAGTGAATATTCCATAAAGATGTGTGAGAAACAATGTAAACATACAAAACATTTTATTATCCAAAAACAACAAACTAAACCTAACATTAACACGTTCCCAAGCTCCTGAACATAATCCTAATCTTGCCTCAACCCATTTACCATACTTCTAACCCTAACCTGAATTCTCACCCTTAACCCTATTTCTAGCCCTAGGAGTCATCTTAAATATGTCATTATTCTATTAATATGTAAAATGTAAAAAATATAATCAATTCAGTTAAATAAATACAAGAAAATGGGCTTGTCATTTATTTAGAAAAAATGTATTTCACCAAAAAAAAAATCTAAATACATAAAAGCTAGCCAAATCCCAGGAACTGATACACTCGTTTCGGCATGCGTTTCGGCATGCATTTCAGCTTGCCAACAAGCACTGTAAATTGGATGACAAACCGTCGCCTTAGTTAAATTTGAGATGCCCAAATCGTTCTACCCACAGAGAAAGTGACACACCCACTAGTACTAGTAAGAAATTGAGATTTTTTGCAATTGAATTCTATGGGGCTCTGCGGTTCAGATATCAACTATTTGCAATTGCAAAAAATCTCAATTTCTTACTAGTAAAAATGGAATAGTTACTAGTAACTATTGGAATAGTTACTAGTAACTAAAGAATAAGTACTAGTATCTAATGAATAGTTACTAGTAAAACTGAAATAGATACTAGTAACTATTGGAATAGTTACTAGTAACTAAAGAATAAGTACTAGTATCTAATGAATAGTTACTAGTAAAACTGAAATAGATACTAGTAACTATTGGAATAGTTACTAGTAACTAAAGAATAAGTACTAGTATCTAATGAATAGTTACTAGTAAGTCTTGAGGAGTAAATGTTAAAACGGCTTGCCATACTGCGCTATATTTTCACTACTAGACTGGCTTTAGATTACCTTAAAGCTCTTTAGGGATTAGTCACTTTCGTTATTGTTGTTTCTTACTTTCTTCTACTCTCTGCTATATTGAGAGTGAGAGGTTTATTTTTATTTATTTTATTTTTCACCTCTTATCGGGCGTTATAGTTTACGTTCCGAAGGTGATTCTTTGTTTTCTCTTTTCGAGTTTTTGCTTGTGTATTTCTGTTTAGGAGTCTCTGTTCTCTTACTTTTCTGCTCGTGTCTACGAGTCACACCCATGTTAGTGGGTTGTTTATTATTTTGCTACTGAGACTCTTTTAGTGGTCCTCACGTTCGTGAGTGACTTGTTCTGTAATCGTGTTTTGTTTTGTCGCGTTTGGCTCATTGTTACAAACCCAAAACATTCAAGATCATCAGGACAATGACGTTTTGTAACTTGAGTGTCCTTTACCTTATGCCATGTTTTACACTGACTTACTTATTATGACCACCTTTGTGATGTCCATTTGCATGTGGGCTTCTTGACGTCAGTGATCCATGACGTCAAACAGCAAGCACACCAGAGGTACTGAAAAGGGAGACTAAGGCATGTCGCGTGGCAGAGGTCCTCCTTACCTTTCAAGTGAAACCACAACTGGATGACTGCCATGCAGTGTTAAAATCTGCTGTCATTGAGTGTAATGCCTACCCTTTGCACAGCTGATTAGAAACAAAAGTCCCAATGAGCGACACATTAGGGTCCAATCTATTTAAATTCTGTAAGTGAATGATGCCTATCATGTACTATGACGATTTTCAATGTACACAATTAATAAAATTATACAGTTAATTTCCTGAATTAAAACAACCGATTTGGCTAGCAGTCATTATTCATGTGGATTGAGGTCCAATTTCAAACACGCAAGACAAGCAAAATATAACGAAGCAAAGGAAGATCTGCATGCTTTTATATCCCCCCAGTTTATAGGATGGAATTTTTCACCCAGAATGTACAATGCTAGGTTGTGCTACATGATGCTTTTCCATTCAATGTGTGTTGGGAGCAGCGGAGCGTGGGGAGTAGGTACAATATGAGTTCTCTATTTGCTGAAGAATTGTGCCAATTAGCAAATCCAGGTGATTGGAACAAAATACTGGGAAGGATTTAACCTGGACTTTCCTGCTGTAATGCATTTGGCCAGTATTAAGGTGTACTGAAAATGAACGATAACGACAAGTAATCAACGCACACCAGGGTTGAAGTTGCTGGGCCCTGCAGAAACTCATGGTATTGCTCATTCGCACAATTCACAAAAACACCAGAAGCCGTCCACAAATTCATCCAGTTGAGAAGCAGTTGAGCACTTAAAAGAATTATTTTTATTTATTTTTCACAAAAACCTGCACCTTTGGCAACAATCTCCTTTCCACCAAAAAACCACCACGGTACCAGTCTTCCAGAATATGCATTCCATACAAAAGGAGCATTTTGATCTTGGTGTTTGTGGCCTTGGTACCCCTCCCACATTCCAAGACATGTCTGTTACACTAAGCTGTCGCGTATTTATGTCACCTCATATTCACCCTTCCAATCGGCTCCCCATGTTCTCCACCAGCAATCCACTCCCCCTTCCATCACAGCCTGCCAGTTCATCGTGATCCAAGCCAAGGCAGTTTCTGAGTTACACCAGTCAGCCTTCATGAGACCTCCCTCCCCACGCAACTAAGAGGTGTAACCCATTACGTTACAATTGTACTGGCATTTGTGCTAAGGTGATGTTACAGGTCAATATATTTTAAAAAGTGACATTCATGGAGAAACCAAAAACCATTCAATTATATCCAAATGTACCTTTTTCAGAATGGGAAGAGGAGCAGAGGAACTGATAGATTCAAGCCACAGACTTTTACTGAATAAAACTGACAGTAGCCTTGTCTTTTGTCCATTTTGGTTATTTATTTTTATGTTTTTTAATTTTTTCAGTTTCTTACTTTTAAAACTGGCTCTGGCTCAACTGAAAAAGGTTTTTCAAAAGCATTCATGATGGTGGAGAAAAAAACCAAAAAAACAATGTACCAAATTTATCTATGAATTTACCGTGTGCTACCTGTATATACTGTGTGTGTGTGTGTGTGTGTGTGTGTGTGTGCATGCGTGTTACAATCGTGATGGTCTTCGGTTGTTGCAATAGTCTGAATGGTCAAGGCAATGGCTTCAGCTCCATGCGAAGAGAAGGGCGGGGCTCTCCGGCCTCCCATAACAGCGGCAGTGCAGGTCAAGGTCAAAGTTCAAAAGTAAAAAATGGAAGGTGGGTTCTCTGAAGCGGGAAGGCCCATCAGTCCATCAGTCAGGTGGTCAGTGCATGGCAGTATCTCCTAGTCCAGCTGTGGCACCCGAGGGTCACTGCAACACCAAGCCCACCTGTGGACAAGTTCCTCAGTCAGTTTGAAGGAAATCTGCACCTGCTCCCAAGTTCCCCTCATTAGAACACTTAGTAGTGTATAATTAGCTTCATGCGAAATCTACTATCAATGAATACACGGCTAAGTCTAAAGGAGAGGACAGCTCAACAGTCATCCAACCACTACAGAAGGCGCATAGTAATCTTATTCCTTTAGGTTTAATCGTCTCCTGCTGAACCACTGCACCCCCTAATGCTGGTCATGGGAACTGCAACCTCAGCAGTTTGATTTTGACTGGGTTTCAGAAAGTGGTTGCTTTTGTGCACATTGTGCACATTGTGAGCATTGTCAACTGAACAAAAAAATAAAACACATAAAACAGAGTGGAGCGTTCTCTGTCGATCAGTCAGCAATAATATACCGGAATAATATAAAGGGTTCCCTTCAAAGAGGATCATCATTCATGAATAAACGAGGACGATTTGTGTCAGCTGAAGAGTTGTCTGGAAATTAACATTTCTTTAAATTTTCAATTGAGATTATTTTTTTAAAATAGCATAATCTATGTGTAAAGGAACGGGCAGCCAAGTGCTATACGCAGTTGAAGATTTCATGTAGGTTACCAATGCCATTATCATCATCATCATCATAATTTAATATGACAATTTTGTTCTTAGGTACTAACTATATACAGTAACAATTGTTTCTGAAACTGATGGTCACCTTTTCTGAGCTCATGCTGGGACACTTCCAGTTGTACAGGTAATACTGAAGATTCCCGTCGCCGATACCGAACTTGAGCTTCTCCAAGAATGTCTTGTTTTCCATCAGATCCAGTGCATTGAAGACATCAAATCCTTTCTGAATATGGAGAGAAAAACAGTGTGATCATGGGAGATTCCTCATGGCTGTGGCAGCCCACTGACTCAGTTCTGGGTCATGTTACCCATAATAAATCCAAACCGTCGCACGTACATTGTATCCATAAACCAGGGGGGCGTGCACAATGACGGCTGATGTGTTTTGGGATTTTCTTAATTATTTAACTAGCCCGATCATTTATTTGATCTACATTTTTATAAAATCCTGAACTACAACTGAAGGCTATACTTGTGGAATTGGTGAAAACATTTTACTGCGGTCTGATATTTGAGTGGAACGGCATTGGTGTCTATTTGGTCGGCTGGGGAAATTGGTAAAGAACAAAAACAAGCATACACATCTGCCCCAACAGAATTGAGCTGTGCACCCCTGCCATAAAGCCTTGAAGCACAGAGCCAGTTCGACTACATAAGAACTAATAAACAACATTATGTGCTCAATTTCTTTAAACATGCCATTTAGGCCTAACCCTTGGCAAAAAACACACTGTCCCTTCTGCTACTACTGCTCACCGTTTTGGCCAGAATGAGAGCGTCGCTCATGAGGTCTAACAGGGGGATGGAGTTGTGCACGTTGTAGAAAGAGTAGGCCGCCTTCAGGCTGTTGTGCACCGGATGGTTCATGATGGTGGATGGCAGCGTGTAGAAGCTCACAAAGTCTGTCAGCACACCCTGTTCCTTCTACGGCAGACGGGTTGTCAAGGACAGTCGTTAGCAACAATGTTACCCCTGTGGGTACAGCCTGCAAGGCAGTTAAATTAATTTTGGTCTCGAAGCATAGTCAGTGAATTAACACATGAACCCGCCAATCAGAAGGACACAGCTGTGAATACCAGTTGTGAAAACACTTACATTCAGTGTACAGGAGAAACATGACCTAATCATCTCTCAGTGCCAATAAAAAAAGACTTTTTGAGACTTTTTCTGAAACATTAATGGTCATTTATATAACTTTATACAACTTTTGAATGGTAACTTTTTGAAAGCATGGACAACTGGTATCAAATGTTGATGCAACTAACAAAGATAAATGCATTTTAATTCAGTAAAGTCGAGTTATTTCCTTATCTCAAGCATTGTAAGTCTCAGAGGCTGATTTGGACCCCTGAAGATCTCTAATTTGACCGGCGGTGGCCAGGGCTTGTTCACTGACCTCCACCACAAAGGTGTCAACGATGTTCTCCTGAGGAGTCAGCCAGTGTTCCACCTCCTCGCAGCTCAGGATGGGGGCCAGGTTGAACTGGCGCAGGTACTCCAGGAGGAGGCGGTGCACCTCCGGCACGTCTTTCCTGGTCATGGGCCGCAGTCCCGCCGTCTTTGGGGCCTGGGGGCGTGGATCAGAGGGAGAGAGGTCAGGACAGCCCGTCACAAATACAATGCAGGCCGCATGACTATTTGGAATATTAATTGCGTGGAATAGGAAGGATTTAATATGCTAAAAAAGCTAAAAAGCTCATTTAATATGCTAAAAAAGCTAATTTAATATGTTAAAAAAGCTTAAAAGCTCATTTAATATGCCAAAAAAAAACTACTTTTACTGACTGACTATTTTGTCAGAGACCAATGAGAGATTTTACCCTCATGTTCACAACAATGGCCGACACAATGTCCACCCATGTCATGTTACTTGTACAAAACCTAAAGCTGGCTTCTAAAAGCAAACAAACACTTGATAATAATGTAATGACCGTGTTAACGTTCACGTTCAAACAGAAGCGATGACTCGGCAGCCCTGCTCACTTGCCTCATTCAGACGGTAGAGCTTCATCGTGCGCTGCATAGTCATGTTCCGGCTCAAGTGCGAAAACTTCACCTCGATCAGCTTGCGCGGATTCAGAGAACGGTGCCAGTACCTGCCAACACACATGGGAACAATCAGCGTCTGGGCATTCGGAGGTGTGACAGACTGCGCGATGAAGAAACTCAGGAATGAAAAGAGAGCAAGCACAAAAAAAGGTACAAAAGATTTGATTCCATGTTGCCAGAACCTTAAAGTTATCTTTCACATTTTGCCTGTACACGCTTTCCCATTGCTGACACAAGCACAAAAAAGCTTCAGTAGCTTAGCCTTCCTATTATGTTACGGTCTATAATATAGAGTAGACCCTAACATACTGTATTATGATCCGAAATGACTTTCCGTTTCTGTGTCATTTCTAATTGGTGATTTTCTTTAGCAAATGCCTTCAAGACATCCTAGAGAACTAGAAAACTAGGAAATACGTGTAAAAAAAACTTTTTTCCTTTCTTTTTATTTATATTGACACAAATGGCAGTAAAATGCTAACATAAAAGGAAAGTTAATGAAACGGCCAGAATCGTTACAGACCTGCAGGTGCCCACAGGTTTGGGCAGCACCACCCCCGCCGTGTAGACGGCCTGAAAGATCCCCTGCAGGTTCACCCGTCTGGTGATCTCTCGGATGAGAACCGGGGCCACCCGCTTGGAGCGCAGCTTCTTGTGGACGCAGAGGAAATTTATCTCCACCATCTTCTTCTCTCTGCGGGCGGGGTGAGGCTTCATTGTCAAACGGCTCCTTACATATTTTCACAGAACAAAGTGCAACTCCAGACAACTCCACACAGGGCCACTCCACCAATTTCCAGCCATAATCGGCCCCATAAGTTCAAGTACTGGGTGTCAGTCATATCAAGTGGTGGATTTTGGGCGTGACTATCAATGCTGGTGCCATGCATGCGCTAAGCATGCCCCCAGTATGGCAAACAGGACTTAGTTTGTGCCTGAAGAAAATGCAAAACAAAACGTATCCACTACGTATGGAGTTATTATGTGTTATGCATGTACATAGCACTTCTGGCAGTCTAAAACCGCTCCGATAGCTCACGGGGGAAGCTCACCTCAGCCAACTTACACCATATATGGTATGTTAGCATTCCCACCAATAAATAATAATTGTTCTGAAAATAGGAGCAAGATGTGGTGTACTGACGTGTCATAGATGTGGATGTTAGCCGGAATAGCGCTGATGAAGCCCACCAGCTTCTGATTGGAGTTTACCCGAACCCCGCAGTGCCACTGGGGAAGCCAGCCCGGAGGACGCAGGGCCCTGGAGTGGGTACATTTAAGGCAAGAGAGTAAGTACTATGCAGGGAGGAGACGGCAATCAAATATCAACGTTAATATTTTACTTCAAAATAAACCAAAAAGATGCCTCTCAATTTAAAAGCAACTTTTCTTCATTTTAATTCACGTTCTACAGTATTTGTACATTAATGAACCGTTTTGAGATTTTAATTTGCTGTAGGATACCATCACTTATAAAAACATTTTTACCACACCGTTTTAACGGCACCATGACACCCTTACATTCTACAGTGCTGGGATTATAAGAAACGACAGCACGCATTTAGGCCTCAATGTCTGAAATTCAGCAGAGATGGAAATTAAAATTACCGATACATAAAATAAACCCCTAGTAATGACTGCCCCTACATGCTAACCCGGGTTATTATTTAATTAAATGGGTGTTGGGACGTGGGGGGTTACAACCAATTCGGAGGTGGTGAAAACCTGGACGAAGCATCTTGTGAGAGCAAGGTTAGCCCTTTCAGTATACGTCAGTAGCTCAAAAACAGGACATACACAACGGAACATTACGAAGGCATTTCAACAATCATGTTCTGATACTTCTGGAATAACAAGATGAGCCCACCCCCAAATAATATTCATATGCACTGCAGAAGCACTCCTCTTATAGTCTCAATGCTGAAAGAAAGAGTCACTGACACCCACCATCGGTAGAGTAAGGCACTACATAGTGTGGGGAGATAGCAAGTGACATCACTTCACAAGAAAAACCTACATTCAGCACAGCAATACAAAAAAAGCAAGCGCAAAAAGAGCTTATGTGCAAGGCAGCATGTACCCCAAGAGAACTTTAAAAACTACCACACACACACACACACCACCGCCTCGCACACACACACACAGCTCCACCTCCCACCCAGTAGATATCTCTGCACAACTTCCTGTCAATATAGATCATCATTGATATTATCCCTCTGCAAGATCGTCCTGTCTCCTCGTCAGTCTGCGTCAGGTCGACATCAATGCATGTCTGTTTATGTCTGTTCCGTCTGGTTGTTGAGTCCTGTTGTCCTGTCTATATCATTTTATGTCCATCACCTCTGGTTGTTCAGTCTATGCCCTATCGACATCAGTTTGCCCTGCGATGTTTTTTCACTTATTTATTTCGCCTTTTTTTTGGTTTTGTTTAGTTATATTCTCCCCTCAGAGAGCCATCATCGTGATGTTTTTTTTTCCAAATTACAATTGTAACTAAAAATCTATTTGACCTCTGCAGAGTGGTGGCAACAAAAACAAAAAAAAGATCACTACCACAATGTTGAATTACAAAACGTTCCTGTAAACAGAAGGTTGCTACTGATTTCAAAGCTGGATGCGGCTATCCAGTGCTATGCGTTGCCCCCTGTCTTCAGCTACATGGAACTGCACTCACCATAGCAGGAACTCCGGGGAGTAGTCAAACCTGAACATGTTATCATCATCCTCCACGTAGTTCTCATTCAGCAGGGTGTAAAGCTCTTTCAACTGTCAGGGTGAGGGGGAGAATGGAAAGACAATGAGCCATGAAAGACCAAACAAAGCAAAATACAGGGGTCTGCAACCGTCCTAGCGAGCTGCCGGGTTTTTGTTGTTACTCAGCAGGGTTGAAGACTTGGGGGTCAATTCTGAATTAAGCTGAGAATTGCTGATCAATTCCAATATAATTCTTGGATTTGGATTAGAGTTGAAATTGGTGACAGGATATAGAATTGAAATGAAAGGAAATTTTATTTAATTTAATAAAAATTCAAAGAAAAGACAATGTTAATTTTGATATCAGACATATTGTTACCAATGACAATAGCAAGGGTTAATATCTAAAATACAACTGAAACATACATATTTTTTAATTTAATCTTTTAAGAACTTGAAGTTTAAATTGAGTTTTGTTAAATATTTCCAGAGCATATTACGAAAAATGAATTCAAATAATTGATAATGAACTATGTTTTTATAGCACTATTTCATATTGGTAGCTTTGACATCTTTTTTATATAAGGTATTTTATATACTATTTTAAATGGTATTAACATTATTTTTAGTATTAAGTGGCAGATTTTTTTGGAGGATGACTGAGGCACATTAGTCTACTAATTATAGAATGTTAAAGTCTAAGTAATAATAATTTATTTGGATGTCACAGAATCAAATTCTACTTCCTGTAGTTCTAATTCCAATTCTGCATCCTTGAGGTTTTTTTTTTATTCAGGTTCAAATTCCAATTCATGATTTGAATTGGGAGTCTGTTCAAAAACCCATTATTCTTCACTTAAGCGCTCAATTCAAGCAGTTGAGTGCACAGTTAGCATACAGCACTTGGTTCCTTGAGTCTGAATTGCTTGCCGAATGTGAAAACACTAAACAGCAGCCCCTGCGGCATAGTGAGGAGTAACTCACCACGCTAGGGTCTCCCAGATCCAGGGCATCCCAAGTGAAGCCCTGCGGAAGGCTGTAGGGCTCCTCACGGATACTGGATTTGTCAGGTTCAATGGAACCGTGCGATGTCACCAGCTCACCTACAGCAAGCACAAGCCAGCCACCAGAGACCAGGGATGGGAGAGAGGGAGGAGTAAAGTGAGAAAGTGAACAGTAAAAAAGACAGAATATGAGGGAAAAGGGGGAGCAAAGTAGCAGAGGGGAAATGGCATTATGTCAGGTACCATTTTGGATTTTAATAGATTTAAATGGTGCCAGAATTCCAGGCGATTTGACAGCCCCAGTCACTGGGTTTCATACCGAGTTTGGGGACAGGCTGTGTGTCCCAGAACTGGTAGCTGCGTCGACTGGCCTCCTCCATGGTTTTGGCAGGACCTTGGCCCACAGAAAACAGCTCAATGGCTTTCTGGATCTCCTGCAGCTTTTCTGGAGGTAGTGCGTTCACCTGAGTAAAAAAGTGTCACCAGTCAGTCTGAAGGCAAAGAGAAATGCAAGAGGACACACACACACACACACACACACACAACAAACCATTCAGCTCAAGTCTCTCCCATTTCTCTCTCTTTCACATACATACTCCTGCTCCTCTATACACCCATACAAACCTCTCTCTCTCACACACAAACCGTTATTCATTCATAAAAAAACATGCCGTCACATAAACCAATATTAAAATACACAAACGTACACACCTGCAAACCACACATACATACACATCAGACCATACGGTACTACTCTCTCCCATCTCTCTCTCAAAAGCATGCACGTACATAATCCACCTCCCCATGCGCACAAAAAACTATTCAGTTCAATAATCTTCTCTCACACACATTTACGCACAAATGCTCCCTAACATACCCCTGCTCCCTAACATACCCCTGCTCCCTCATACACACAAAACAAGCTCAGATGAGACGTACACCCACACTACAAAAAAAATACAAATACAAATGAACGCATGCACACACAAATTAACACACACACACTCGCATACACGCACAAAACCCGCCTCACTTTGGCTAACGTATCCTCCACTGTGTCCTTTTTCTTCTTCTGTTTCTTCTTCTTTTTCTTGGCACCGCTGTCATCCCCCCTGCTCTTGTCACTAAAGGAAAACGACACACAGAGCTAATGATGAGATCGACGCCACCCAAAAAGGCACCCGTGTCCACTCAAAGCTAAAACCATTTCAACAAAAACAAAAACATTACCCATTTGTCCGGTCTGACATGGTGCGATGCACCCGCTCTGTGACCCGTTCACTAAAGACTTGTTGCGCTAGTTTCTGCACCACTGCGCCTTATCTTAGGACAGCAGAGAGGAGGCGGTAGGTGCCGCCTAAGTCCTCCACCCCACGCACGCCCTGCCCTCCAAATATCGGCCTAACTGATGTCCAAACAGTTGAGCTACAACGAGGCGCGTGCAGAATGTGCACGCATCCCTGGCCCATTCCTTCTGTGTCATGTAGTAATTACTCCATGTAATCATGAGAAGAAGTCAGAGTAAAACCTCACCGCTGCTATGAACATCTGCTTTGTGGAGCTAAATCACACAACCGGCGCTACGACAGCCTTGACAATCAAACTGTAGCTCTGACGTACACTAATAGCGGCAGGTCTTTCTTTCTGCTGAGAAACCCCCACCACCCGAGTATAAACCTGCCTCCTTGCAAGCCGGTTTGAAGATGCTTCTTGCCCATTGTTACAAATAAACTGATAAGCCAAGAGCACGGAGGATTAAATGGTATTTGGAAGTACAACGGTGTTAATATTGCTAATATTTTTTTAATAGCTTTTAGTTCCATGTTTCAAATGTAGTGGGAACATTATACATTCAATTCCAAATCAAAGCATTAACAAATTGTATCATGTCTGCGTTATTCTTTTAAAGGAAGCAAAAAAAAAGAATATTAATCTGTTAAAAAAGATAGCAGTTTCCACATTTTTCTCTTCAAACTCAAACACTTACTGTATAAACTGAAAAAACTTTTCTAGATTTAACTTCACTTTAAATTACTGAACTAATAATATTGAGTTGCATAACCATTGTTTTTGATAACTGCTACGCATCTGCATTGCCTCGAGTCAACCAACTTCTGGCACCTAGAAACAGGTATTTCAGCCCAGGATGAACAAACTACATTCCACAGTTCCTGTGAATTTTTGGGTTTTGCTTCAGAAACTGCATTTTTAATGTCACCCCACAAGTTTTCAATGGGGTTGAGGTCGGGGGATTGAGCTAACCACTCCATTACCTCAATCCTTTTTGTCTAGAACCAAGATGTTGCTCACTTACCATCTTTGCCATTCTGACTATTCTTCAATCCGTTTTAACAGTAGTTGCTCGTTTTCTTCCACGTGTTTCGGGTTTTTGTTGCCATTTTAAAGCATTTGAGATCTTTTTAGCTGAGTATCCTATAATTTTCTGCACTTCTTTATACGTTTTCCCCTCTCCAATCAATTTTTTTATCAAATTACGTTGTTCCTCCAAACAATGTTTGGAACAGCCCATTTTACCAATTCAGAAGGAAATATATTTTATTGCAATGTGTGAAACATTTGCTTCCCTTCTTCCTTAACAGCATACTTACAGAGAAACACAGCATAATCCCATTAGTGTCCAAGAGGGGTGGGGGGTTAGGGAGTGGCTGCAAACTCGGCCACATTTGTAAGGTCAGGGCAGATGGCGTGTCACATGACCCCAGGAAACAAGAAAAACGGGGCGGGGTCAGAGGACAGCCATGCGATGGCAGCAGGGACAATAGAAGGGATGCACAAAGCCTTCAATGGATATTCCACATGGTTCCAGCAGCCACGCCATGCAGACATAGACGGGCGCTCCTCTCTTTCTTTCCAAGTCTCTGGGACCATAGATCTGACTGGATAGGTCTGGGTACAGAGTGTGTGTTCATCTGTGTGCCACACTGACATGTGATAGCCCACTCTGCACAACACTTGGCTATCTTGCATCTCTTAACACAACATCCACTCGCTGAGGTGCACACACTGAAAACACTATGGCCGTGACCGAACACGAGCCCTACACCCTTTTGAGGGCGCATATTTGAGTCCACTTTCTCAACAAAACTTTTGAGTGGGTGAATTTTTCTCACAAATGGGGGCACTTAAAATACCAGGATAAAGCCCTTATTTCAAGAATTTTGTAGAGGGAATTCAGGAGCACACTCATCCACAGAACTGTACATTCATCTGACAATTTCAGTAAGTAACTCGGAAGTAAAAACGTAAAAGACATAGGGCCTCATTCACCAACCATTCTACGAACAAATCTGTTCTTAAGACATTTTTATGAACATTCTGGCATTCACCTGTTTTCTTACTTGTGTTTTTTTCTTGGGTAGAACAGATGCTCAGAACGCAAACACCAGTTAATCCCGAAATGTTTGTAAAAATGTTTTAAAGTCTAAAGAACAAATTTGTTTGTAGAGTGATTGGTGAATGAGGCGTATATGCATAGAGCGTACAGTTGTGTTAAAAAGAACAGCAGTATAACATCAGTAACCTGATGAACCACTGTTATTAGTAGTAGTGATATTTCTGCATGGCAAATAATTTACTTGTAGATGTAGTAGTGTAATAGAAAAACAACAGACCCAACTGTCATGACATGCACGCTGCTTGTTCTGAGTAATTGACTCATTCATTGAAAGGGGCGTGTTCAAAATAATAGCAGTGTGGAGTTTAATTAGAGAATTCATTCATTCTGTTGTCCTTTATTAAGGAAGAAGGGAAGCAAATGTTTCACACATTGTTATAAAATATATTTCCTTCTGAATTGCTAAGTAAAATGGGCCGTTCCAACATTGTTTGGAGGAACAATGTAATTTGATTAAAAAGTTGATTGGAGAGGGGAAACGTATAAATAAGCTTATAGGATGCTCAGCTAAAAAGATCTCAAATGCTTTAAATGGCAACAAAAACCCGAAACACGCAGAAGAAAACGAGCAACTAGTTAAAACGGATCGAAGAATAGTCAGAATGGCAAAGATTCAGCCAATCATCACCTCCAGAAAGATCAAAGATTATCTAAAATGACCTCTAAGTGCTGTTACAGTCAGAAGACGTTTGATCAAAGCTAAGCTATCAGCAAGAAGCCCCCGTAAAGCACCATTGTGCAGAATCGGTTAAAATTTGCCAAGGAACACACCGATTGGCCCAAAGAGAAATGGCGTAACATTCTGTGGGCTGATGAGAGTAAAATTGTTCTTTTTGGGTCAGTACGCCAGACGACCCCCGGGTACTGAATTCAAGCCGCAGTACACTGTGAAGACAGTGAAGCATGGTGGCGCAAAAATCATGGAATGGGGATGTTTTTCATACTACGGTGTTGGGCCTATTTATCGTATACCAGGGATCATGGATCACTTTGAATACATCAAAATACTTGAAGAGATTATGTTGCCGTATGCCGAAGAGGAAATGCCCCTGAAATGGGTGTTTCAACAAGACAACGACCCCAAACACACGAGTAAGCCAGCAACATCTTGGTTCCAGACAAAAAGGATTGAGGTATTGGAGTGGCCAGCGACACCATTTATTTAAATACATAATAAAACATTCACATACACACAACAGAACAGAGCACACAATGTCAAAGTTGAAATGCTTGTGCGAACAAAATCACTCATTTGAGTCACTTAAGACAGTTTCTAAGACAGTTTAGGAAATACGACCACTGAAGCAAATACACAGTAAAAAAATACGCACTAGTTTAGATCCGATGTGCACAAATATTTTTGGGGAAATAATTTGCAAGAATATGGTCTGTCAAATGCACAATCTTAAATGTATCGTTTGTTCCGGCTGGCTCACAGCAGGTCCATGTGCCCTCCTGTGTTATAACTTGGGCTGAATATGATTAACAGCAGGCATTTCGATTAATCGCAACTAAGTTAGATAAAAAACAAGGCCAAGAAGCTTGCCAAACTGTAAGCGCGTGTGCATAGTTCACAGCTAGCTAATCTACTTTTGTTTCTCATTGCAACAATGGTCTAACGCAAAAGCATGGTGAACCGTCGTAAAACGTGGATAAATTGCAAGAAAAAAAGACTTAATTATGGCTGTATGTAGTTAATGGTGTTGGGTTTGTGGTGCAGAATGAGATAATCGTGACAAATAAGGACAAAACTATTTTAGTTCAACATTCGCGCAGCTGGAGGTAAAGACAGTCGAGAACAACTGTCCCACGTCTAGCAAGAAAATAGATAAGACCCCCTAGTTTTTACGGTCTAAGTCTATGATAACACCCGATACAGGCCGCGACCTTCACGCGAATACAGACAGATGCTCCTCGAGACAGTGTGCCAACTGGCAACTTATCACATAATTACATACTAGAATGGCTTTTTGTGTTTGGAGAGAATGAAGTGATAGTAAGGCAGCTAATTCTGTTGGCTGAACGGCCATTTGAGATGGGCACATTAGACTGAAATTCGCTAGTCGAGCTGTCAAACTCGAGCGAGTTGCTCCCCTAGAATCACGCTAAAGCCGGTAAGAATATGGCAGCTAGATGTTAAGACGTCGCACATCGTCGGTTGCAATGACTTTATACAAATATATCCAGCGACACTGGAATATAAACGGGCCTTTAGGTAACGTTAAGTTAGCTAACGTATTAGTTAAATGAGAGCCGTGCCGCATGTAACAGTGTCAGATCCTTTAAAGAAAATCAGAATGCGTGTAGCCCAAAAGCAAACTTAGTGAGCCATTTTACTGCACTTTATTCCTGGGACCCTATAATCGTGTAACGTAACGTTAGAATCGGAGAAAGCAAGCATAATTGAAACTAAGGTTTTTAGCCAACGTCAACTAATTTAGAGAGCCATATTGATTGCTGATTGAGCTTAACGTTGGTGTTGGGTGACCTGTTCGAACGGAAAACGTTATCCAGCGTTATTCAGTTGTCCATATATACGGCTGATTACTACGTAAGTTAATTCATCTTTAAACAATTGTAATCTTTGTCAGTTACTGTAAATCGCTGCGGACTAGTCAGGCGTGTACTCCACGTTTCTTAACTCCAGTCAACGGAGTAATTCTGGCTAACGCTAATTTATCACGAACGATATTTAATAACGCTAATGAACGACACATGTAAAGCAATTTTGTTACTAATTGAATGTAATACTGTGTAACGGTACCTTCAGTCATAATTGAAAGTCAACAAATCACGACGAGCTAGTACACATGACCATGATACCCCGGTGCGAGTCAAAAAGAACTATCAAGCCATAGCCCCGCCCACACTCTGGATTGACTTCACGGTCATCAAATCAACGTAGAGAAAATACTACCAATACATTCTTTCCACCAATAGGGAGGTCTCAGTGAACGAGGTTCTGTGAGACGAGCATGCCTTCTTCCGGTTGTGCTGACTAGCACGAAAACAAGACTTTTCTTGTTTCTTATTATTATTTTGACGACACCATCAAGACGGATGATTTGACAAATAAAAAAAAATCTGTATTTGTCTTTACCCGTCATTGAGGAGGTGATGGTCTTCATTTTCGCAGTCGCTACAGTGTTCATGGTCCACTTCTACCTCCTGTTCTTGCTCCGGTTTCAGTGCTGTCTCATTCTCATCCGCCATCTTTAACCAGGAAGAGAGGGGCGGACGAAACGACCCAGAATCTCATGCTGTTATTGGTCGTTAATCGATTTGCCTGTTGGGCCATGTAGTTGTTTCATGTGGCACATGGCGAGAAGTTGTACTTTTTTAATGTTACACACAATTCTTAGTTGCACCATTCCTCAGATTTGGGTAAACATTTTTGTAATGGAAATGACATGTATTTATTATGCTTGCGAGGAATTCAAACTGTTGTTCGTAGCACAATTCCGTATTTTCCCAATACACTAGGCTACTTGACTCTTGAGGGAGATTTAGCAATCCTGTTGGATCAATCCCTGAACGGTTGGTCGAGAAAGACTGTCCACTTATCATGTTTGAATTAAACGGATGTGTGTAATACTGGCTAAGGAGGAGGTGAGACACAACCCCTACGCAAAATGATTAAAACATGAGTCACAACTCATACCTTCACCACTTTAAACGTCCAGTTGCGTCACGGACATGTGAATGGGAAAACTGGGACTACACAGCACATGCGCATCAAGCGAATACAGACATGAAATGTTTGCAAATTCAGTAGCCTGTTCTTGGTTTATGATTAAAGTAATTTTACAGTTATACTTACTTTAAAAAACTTTACAACATTAAGCGTTCATATGTGTGCTGTCTTTTTACAAATCGGAATAAATGCCAGTTATAAATACTTCCCCTTTTATTTTGATTGCTTGAGCAACACTTGCCTTTTGCTGCCATCTACTGCAAAAGCAATGCAACATCTTGGATAAGAAAAACATTGAAGCCTACATTATTTTAGACAGAGCGAATAAGGTTTCCCCCCACCCTCCTTTCATAATTTAATTCAATTTTATTTGTATAGTGGGGACAAGGGCTTGTCACAAAGCAGCTTTACAGAGACCCGGGGTGGCGGGCCTGAACCCCGCCCCCTATTTGCAAAGAGAAGGCTGGAATATAATTCATTCGAAAATCTATACCACATAGCTTCTCCTCCCATGTTCCATGATGTAAAAAGTTTAGTTTTTTTTCAATGAAGACATCTAGTGCACCTTCATTGTTCCCCAAACAATTTATCATTTTAATTTATTCATCTTAATTTATGCTGTTATTTATGTAATTTATTTGCATCCATTGGGATATTCATTGTGTGTGTGTGTGGTGCATATGTAAGTGTATATATGGGTGTGCACTAGGCCATAGATCTTAAAACCTTCATGCAAAATTGCTTGTGCTCTGTCTTGGTGTGAATTAATCTTATGTTATTGTGATGTCTTGTTAATGTTGGGTAAAGGCTGGGTGGGATAGTCGAAGGAGGGCTGAAATAGTAGGGACTAGGCCACTTTATCTGTATCTATATTTCCCCTTTCCTTTCTTATTTTCCTTTATTTATTTTTGTTGTACCAGTTATTTTATCTCTCCTTTACTTACAAGATGAATATAGTAACATATTTATTTAACTATATTTAGGTTTAATTTGTTATTATTACTGGTAGCATTATATTTTAATTGATCTAAGACAGGAGATTAAGGAAGATTATACAATCATAGTATTATAGTAATGATAATAATAATAACAGACAACTGGCAATGAAAATGATAAAAGATTATATTGGTAATTATGATGATGTTAATGGTAAGATAATGCTACCAATAAGTATGATAATAAAGCCTATAATGAAGTGGTCCTCCAAAGAGGGGGGCTGGTGGTGGGTTGTTAATAGAAAAATTTTATAAATGTAAAAAATAATAATTCACAAAGACGTACATATTTGCACGTTAAAAACTTGTTTTAATTGAATAAAGCATGCTTTATCCTCATGTCTGCCTGTTTTGTTTATAACCATCCTTCAAGACATCTTAAATAACAAGCACACCTCATGTATTTACAATTTCACAGATAACCAATGTCTTTTTTCAATTTTGATCATTTCAGCAATTAAAAGCATGTAAAACAAAACAAATATTGCACCTATTTAGACTCCCTCGCAATAATATTTCCTAACATCAAGCACAGTCAGATATATCTTTCTCATACCCCTGTGGAACAAATAGCTTTTCAGCCCACAATCGGCTGCAATCCGGAATGGTATCCAAACAGGGACAAGGCACAGATGATCCCGAAGAACAGGATCCATCAGGCTTCAACAGCCTACAAAGCAGGCCTAGAAAGGCCCAGTCTATTCACCTGCACAGGCCAGGCACAGGCCACGTCATGCCAACTTCCACAGACTAAACAGCATGGAAGTACATCCATGGCAAAGGTCGCTTCGTCTCGAACCTATGCCACGAGAAACGTTTCCTGAAAGATGATAGTTGAAAGCGATAATTATAATTTTTTATTTTATTCGTTTTAAAATGAAAGTAAATTGCCAAATATGGCAGACAAACTATTGTGCATCTCTGCATTAACTGGGCATGACAGTAGCGGCTACAAATTAGGTCAAGACAAAAACAAACATAAGAAGGAAGTCCAGTTTTACGTTTTTTCCGCTTAAAACAGTTCAGAGCTTAAGTGTCTGGCTGGCAGGTCTTTGTTTGTATATAGTGCATGCAGAAATCATAAATAACTACAAAAAGCAAAAAAGTTAACAACAAATACTTGTAAATATGTGTGTAGAAAACATTGTATATGAAAATGAAATAAAATACAAATTTAAAAGCATGACTGACCTTAGGTCAGTGCAACACATACTGAATAATACTCATCGCAGTAATGGGATATTTCCAGGACTGTTCATTGGCACCTTTTTGGGTTTACACTGAATATCCAGTCAGGTACTGTATATATGTATAACAGTTGTACTGAACTATGCAAGATGTGCAACATTCTCATAATGTTGCAAATACATTTGTAAGAATGTTTTTTTGTCTTCAGGACAAGCATGGGCTAATAAGGGTAAGTTGAAACCACAAATATGCTCTGACCTAGAGAGAAAGTTTGAAACTAATTTTAGAGGTCTTTTTTTCTTTTGACCTTCACTCTTTAACACTGACAGTAGGCCCTGCTAGTGGATCTGATCAGTGCATTATAATAAGTAATGGTCACAATTACTCATATCCATATGACTAAGCCATTCATACAAAATGTTCTAAAGTACAATTTGAGTTTATAAATATACTACAGAATGTAGTGAGTGACATGTCAGAAGTGGTAAAAATTTTAACTAACATATATATTTTAATATATATATTAAATAAATAATAGCCTGTATCCAAACATACTTTTTCCCGAAGACAAACTGTGATAAATACTGTGATAAATAGGACATATTTTTAAAACGTCATTTTAAAAAATCCTCTCCTGGGGTAAAGGCAAATAGAAATTCCTAAGCTCAAGTCTTGCTCTTCCTAAACCTTGAAACCTGTGAACATGTGAAAAAAATACTGTCTGCATTCCCGTCCCTGAATCTTGAAACAGAAGCGAACTGGCAGCTAACTGCAGGCGTACTCCAAACCGACTCTGGTTTTGCCCCGCCCCCTCTCACTGCTACGCAACATGTCTGACGAGAAAGAGAATTTATAGGTGTGTCGAGAAAATTCCAAGCAATCTCTCATTGTCTGAACCCAACAACCTCAAGTTCATATGACACATATATACACATATTGTGCATTATCGTCTTTGAAATACTTGGAAATTAACAATATAAATAATGCACATACCTAAGACTTGTCATACATACAACTATCGCTGTAATATTTCTAACATATCTAACTGCTACGTCTATGTCAGTATCAATATCTAAAGCTATTTAAGTGACCAACACTGGTCTTGAAATGCCCTGGCTGTGTCCTCTAGTTATTGTTTAATAAGGAACACACATGTATCTTCTTGTGTATTTAGTCAGTCCACCCTGACATGGAATAAAAGGGTTCAATAAGGGTGAAGGACAGATATGCACTACATGGAGGTGCAACCATCTCCTGATTGCATCGATTCATAGTGCTTATCAAGGGGTTCTCACTGAGTTCATAATTGCTGCTTGCCTGATGGGTCAAGGTCTGAGGAGCAGACCAGATAGTGTTCTATACAATGCCAAAGACTAAAACTGTTAATATATCATTTAAAAACCAGATCCATGGATTGTCGGAGTACAAGTCTTGATCTTGGTCCGGTTCTGAAACAGAACAGACATGTAGCCACACGGTTAGGAGATTCACATCCCAGCACAGCAAGTCCCGGCCAAACCAATACACTTAGTGTCCGGAACCCAGTAAATCTATGGGTCAACAGGCAAAGCATTCTGGGCACACAGATGGTCAGCTCTGGTCCCTACTTTGTCGAGTAGTGTTCCCTTGTGACCTTACAAGTGGAGGTCGTCCTGCGTATCTCGTACTAAAGGGCTCAGTGGGGAAGTGGACAAAGCAGGCCATCCTGATGTCATCTTATTTGTGACCACTTGGGTCTGCAGGTCAGGGGTCACTGACGGGGAGGGGACACCGACTTGACGGGACTGCTCTTGCGGACCACCTTGACATGGATGAAGAGTGTGGCGGGGGACAGGCTGGAGCCGTCGGCTTTCAGCAGGTGGACATGCCGGTAACCTAGAGAAGAAAGAGCGACAGTCAGAGGCGGTGTAACTCATGGAACTTCACAGGCATGGAGGCTGAGTGCCCGGGGTCATGCCTCAAAGCATACCAGGCAAGAAAAATATCACAGAATGACTTGACACTGCATTACTCTTGTAAGCGCTTCCAATCAGTTAATTGGTATGAAGAGGCCAGTAAATGAATGCAAGCAATGCTATTCCACTGAAAAACAACATTAAGGTGCAACTGATTAAGTCTTTCTTTGTGGCTGGCCAAAACAATTTCTGACCAAAAATATCAGCAGCGAAAGGTGCAAATTTGGACATATACAGTGCCCTCCACTATTATTGACACCCCTGGTAAAGATGAGTAAAAAGGGCTATAAAAAATTCACCGTTTGGTGAATTAGCTTCATCTCACACTGAAATTTTTTTAACAATCCAACCTTTAATTGAAATAAATCTAAAAAAAAATCCCTCATCAAGAAATTATTATTTTTAACAAAACCACATGTGCCACAATTATTAGCACCCCTGCATTTATATATATATATAATAAAGTAATAATTTTAAATATTTGATCGGATATCCTTTGCATGCCATGACTTCTTGATGTTTGTGACCCAACAACATCAAAAAACTCTTGATATCTTATTTTCTGGTACTCTTACAAGCGATACTATAACATCTCTGCATTTGAATGGATCTCTATGGGAATTGGGGGGTGGGACTAGATTTAGCTGTAAATTACACTGGAACAGTATGAAACACATGGTTGGCTAAATGGCTCTAAGTCATCAAGGGTCTGACATATCAAACAAGCCTGAAACCATCACTCTGCTGCCAGAAATACAGTAGATATGGATGGATAACTTGAAGGGTTTCTTCCCCTGACTTATTTTTCCATAGAGTTCAATAGGAAAATTTGTCAGGAGAAAAAACCCTTAAATTATCCATCCATATCTACTGCATATCTGGCAGCAGAGTGATGGTTTGAGGCTCATTTGATACCTCAGACCCTTGATAACCTATAGCCATTTTACCATAATTTACAGCTAAATCTAGTCCCAACCGCCAATTCCCATAGAGATCCATTCAAATGCAGAGAAGTTATAGTATCGCTTGTAAGAGTACCAGAAAATAAGATATCAAGAGTCTTTTGATGTTGTTGGATCACAAACCAGGAAGTCATGGCATGCAAAGGATATGCGACCAAAGATTAAAAATTATTAATTTATTCTATATATAAATGCAGGGGTGCCAATAATTGTGGCACATGTGGTTTTGTTAAAAATAATAATTTCTTGATGAGGGATTTTTCTTTCTCATAATAAATTTACTTGAATTAAAGGTTGGATTTCTTTCTTTTTTTCAGTGTGAGATTAAGTTAATTCACCATACAGTTAATTTTTTTTACTTTTTACTAATCTTTACCAGGGGTGCCAATAATAGTGCAATAATACCTTTCCTCATTCTCCTTAAAAACCAAAAAAAGAGTGGTGTCAGTATAAGTTGAATTTGGAGATACCTCCCAGTCCCACACCTCCCAGGAGGCATTGACCGAACTCAGAGAGAGTGGTGCTGAGAACCTGCTGTTACAATTGTAAAGAGAATTAGCTTGCAAGCTAGCTCAAAGAGTTCTTAGTGAAGTTACCGATTATTCCAGTACAATGGCTTCCAACGATTTTGTGGACTATACAATGGATGACGACACCTTCCTGAGAAACGTTTTTGAATCGGAGGTGAAAGGCTACCCTTTTGAGCCCGAATACACAGCCAAGAAGATTTTCCGAAGGCATTATCTGGCTCCTTCTCATACTGTAGCCGGACCTGAATGCGCTGCCAACCTGGGACTGCCTCAGGTAAATGATGGCTGCTGGTGTATGTGTGGTAACTGTGCCACAATGCCAACTGAAATGGAAATGTTTGCTGCAATGGTTGAGAGAGTTTCATTTGTCATCTGTGGAACAGTCTGTCTGATTGCAGTCTGTCACACCCTGACTTTGAACACCACATGCATAAGGGTGTTTTGGAGACATTTCTCTGGATGGATGAACTGGCGTAAGAGACCCAGGCCTAAGTTAGAGGAACGGGAGGAGAAATGAATAAGCTGGCTAGGCTAGCTAATATGTTTTCACTATTCCAAAAGTAGATAAATAAAAGGCTGTGTTTTCCTAAATGAATGGCTGTATTTCCCCTGTTTTTTCTCTGGAGACTCCAGCTAATGGTGGTGACATTTTTTTCAGTAGAACTGTAGTGGCTAGCTTGCCAGTGAGTAACGTTAGCCTCTCGAAGAAGAACTGATTCCAGGACTAGTAGTAACGCCCAGCTCCTCCGGTTGTATTCAGTGGGACTGGCAACCTGTGACTGCCGTCGTCTGACGTCTGCCCGTTGGAGTTCACAGTAAAGCAGGTACCTGGTACATGCGCAATAGCATGGGGCTATATCTCTGCTTTCACTACAGGTAGAGTTGGCCCATTTTAATCAGGAGGCTACTCTTCTACAAATGAAACATCATTTTTCAGTGTAATTCCCCTTTAAGGGAAAATCACCCACATACACACAAAACGCAAGCCTGCACACACAGTCTAATCGAAGGGTGAGTACCTGTACGCATACTAATGAAGGGCAGGGTGTACTGGCCCACAAAGTCATTCTTAGCGGTGTAGTCATGGTCCTCCACCACAAAGCGCACCAGGGCCAGCTGGGGAACCTGCAGCTGGAAGTGTAGGGTACAGTCCCAGCGGGGGTTGAAGCCTTTGGAAAAGGAATGAGGAATAATAATAAATAATAAAATACACAAAAGCACATTACTGAGAATTGTGCATAACATTTGTACAGTTGTGGGGGGTCAATCCCATTTCAATTTAGTCAATTCAACAAATTAAATTAAATTAA